>VZSF01005155.1:548789-723858 GCA_013398295.1 Chionis minor | reverse complement strand
CTCTCCAGCCTGCCCAGGTCCCTCTGGATGCCATCCCTTCCCTCCAGCCCGTCACCGCTCCGCACAGCTGGGTGTCCTCGGCAAAGTGTCCGAGGGTGCGCCCGGTCCCGACATCCCTGTGGCCAGCAACGGTGTGAAACAGTCCCGGTCCCAGTGCCCCCCCTGAGGAACACCACATCTTCTCCCTCACAGTGCATCTTACTATCTCGCATAAGGTAATCCTAAATATTCCTTCCAGAATCGAGCACACCCTCGTCTCTGCACACCACAGGTAAACTCAGCGCGCATCACGAAGGTTCTCCCGGGGAGAACAGACAGCTAATCTCATCCCAGAGACGAGAAGTCCCACAGGGGGCGAGTGATTGTAGTTTGCAGCAAGGGTAGAGAGAGGAACACAAACTCCAAATGAATGCAGCCACACATCAGCTTCAAAAAAGTCGTGTGAGAAGTAAAAGGGGAAATAAAGATCATCAGCTGCATAAAACCATGGAGTCAGACACCACCTTCCACCCTCCTGCCACACAAACTTCTGCACAACGACCTTTTCTGCGCCCCGATATGGCCAAGTCAGAGGGCAAGACCTCTGCTGAAAGCAGCCTCTGGGATGGTTTCCATCATTCCCGAGTTTCCCTAATGCCCGGCTGTACATACAAGGTTGGCAATTTGCACTGCAGAGACAAACTTCATATTATTGTGATTAGTAAGTGCAACACATTATCAGTTCAGACTGCCACTGCATCCTGCTTTTTTGGGAAGTGAATTTCCATTTGAGTACAAACAAAATACTGTTCTCCTTATCGTTCCTTATCCTCACAGGCAGGATGGCGGGGTGCAGCACCTCTGCTAAAATATTGGTTAAATTATCTTGAGCAGAGAGGTGATTTCGTAAATGCACAAAATAGCATTTCTTTATTTGTTTTCTTGGGGACGTGATGGGTGGTTTTTTTGACAGTAAAGGTCTCAGCTTTTCCTGGAGTATCTACACTTGGTGGAAATCTCATCCTGTCTGAAAATTTTGTATTTTGAAATCTTTAGAAGACATATGGATAAACATTTTTTTAACCTAAAATTAGTTCAAGAGTCAAGTCAGCGTCTAGTACAGATTAGTCCTTGGGAAAAAATGGGGAAAAAGGAAGTTCGTTTATCAAATCACTTTCTCCTTTCATACTAGCAAAGGAACTGCTCAATTTGAACAAATGCCTTTTGTGGTTTTGCACATTTGTATTAATTTCCACTAAAAAGTATGGAATATTTAATTCAATAAATGCATGAAGGAATTTGCTTTCCCAATTTGTTATGGAGAAAGAAAATTAAATGTGCCCATACTTCACATTAAAATAACTGCCATCATATCAAATAAGTCCATCCAAGTAACAAAACATGTGTAGATATACATATATATATGTTGTGGCATTTCAGATAGAAAACGAGAACATCTTTCTACCCATATGAGTAGTGAAACAACGGGACAGGCAATCCGGGGAACTGTGGGATCCATCAGTCAGGAAAGAAATCACACCGTTCCACAGAGAGGTGATCGATACAGCTCTGGCCATCTACTGAGGCTGATCCCCATCCTAAATTTCCATGAACTCCACGAGAAATGGGAGGACGACTAGGGGCTAATTATATTTTTCCTCAGTCAATAAAACTACTATCAGAAACTGAAATATTTATCACAATTCTCCTCTACTTTTTCCAGACTTCTCCAGAGTATCCCCCTAGTTGTACAACTTCATGAGCCTAAATTATAGGGAAGCAAATAATTGATTTTACATCAATGGAAATGGGACCAAAAGCATCTCTGCAAAAAGAAATGCGTAGCAAAGTGAAAAGAAAAAGTGAAAATCATTGTAAAATTGTAAAATACAGCTTTTTAACTGCATTGGACATAATTTCCAGATTTCTGTGGACTAACTAGGCCTGGGCTGGCTCTTCACGTTACTCTGAGACCACGCCGCCGTGTCAGACTGCAGGCAAAAAAGGCACCAGGTTTCTTCCTGGCGGCCCTGAGGTGGGAGAAGCCGGTGAGCCGTGTTCCGCTGGCGCGAAGGGCACCGGCAGCGCTCCCCGTGCTCTCCCGAGCGGCTGGAACGACAGGAGCTGCTGCCGACAGGGAGGGAGGGGAGGCAGGGCAGCGGCTGGCGGCAGCCGGAGAAGGCGCCGGGAGCGAGAACGAGTGGCGGGAGAAGCTCCCACGCTCCGGCAGCCGGCACTGCGCCTCGCTGCCGGCCGGACCCCCGGATCCCGAAAGCAGGGAGTGGGGAACGGCCAGCGGGACGAGCTCTGGCCTTGCCACCCAGGACTGCAACATTATTATTGTCGTACTTCAGGAACTAGCCCTCATCTCTTACTTGTTTATCTTCAATAAAATACTGTTTGCTGAGCCAATTAATTTGCAAGAAGAACAAATGGATAAGGAACTGGCTGGATGGCCGCACTCAAAGGGTTGTGGTTAGTGGGTCAATGTCCACATGGCAGCCAGTGACGAGTGGTGTCCCGCAAGGGTCAGCACTGGGACCAGGGCTATTTAACACCTTTGTTGGAGACATGGACAGTGGGATCGAGTGCACCCTCAGCAAGTTTGCCGATGACACCAAGCTCGGTGGCGCGGTTGACACACTGGAGGGAAGGGATGCCATCCAGAGGGACCTGGACAGGCTTGAGAGGTGGGCTAATGCAAATGGCATGAAGTTCAACCAAGCCAAGTGCAGAGTCCTACACCTGGGACGTGGCAATCCCAGGCATAAATACAGGCTGGGCAGAGAATGGCTGGAGAGCAGCCCTGAGGAGAAGGACTTGGGAGTGCTCATGGATGAGAAGCTCAACATGAGCCGGCAGTGCGCGCTGGCAGCCCAGAAAGCCAACCGTATCCTGGGTTGCATCAAAAGAAGCGTGGCCAGCAGGGCACGGGGGGTGATTCTCCCCCTCTGCTCTGCGCTTGTGAGACCCCACCTGGAGTACTGTGTCCAGCTCGGGAGCCCTCAACATAGAAAGGACACGGAACTGTTGGAGCAGGTCCAGCGAAGGGCCACTAAGATGATGAGAGGGATGGAGCACCTCTCCTATGAGGACAGGCTGGGAGAGCTGGGGCTGTTCAGCCTGGAGAAGAGAAGGCTCCGGGCAGACCTGAGAGCAGCCTGTCAGTATCTGAAGGGAGCCTACAGGAGAGCTGGAGAGGGACTCTTGGTCAGGAAGTCTGGTGCTAGGACAAGGGGTAATGGTTTTAAATTGGAAGAGGGGAGATTTAGATGAGACATTAGGAAGAAGTTCTTTCCTGTGAGGGTGGTGAGGCACTGGAACAGGTTGCCCAGGGAAGCTGTGGATGCCCCATCCCTGGAAGTGTTTAAGGCCAGGCTGGATGGGGCTTGGAGCAACCTGCCCTAGTGAGAGGTGTCCCTGCCCATGGCAGGGGGGTTGGAACTTGATGAGCTTTAAGGTCCCTTCCAACTCTAACCATTCTAGGATTCTATGATTCTATGATTCAAATGAGCTCAGTGCTGGTGAGATTCACTCTTGCAGGTATCCGGGCATTTTACCAGCCATCACCCTACACTTCAGCAGTGCTTGCTCCCGGCCTCTGTGTCCTGGCAGAAAAGGCGCATTATACACCTTTGGGGTTGGAGCAATCCACCTCGGCTTAGGATGGCTGTTACACCCCTCATTTCACTTCCGTTATTTGAAATCCAGACGCTATGCTTTATCTCAAATATGTGCATTTACTCAATCAATAATGAATTCCCACGTCTTAGAGCCTGTGCTTTAAGGAACATTAGAGTAGTGTAGCCCTCACTTCTTTCATCCATTTGAAACGTTAAAAATGCAGCCTCTGAATTTCCAGCACATGGGCTGCGGAGTGAAAACACAGTGTGTGTGTGTGGGGGAAACGATGGCTTTGGAATACATCAGGGGGTTAACCAGCGGCATTGCTGTGTTTCAGCACTAGGGTGACTGCAGATGAACTCTGAAAAGTAAATTGTCTGAAGGCTTGAACAAACACTTCACAAACATAAATATAAATATTTTAAAAAACCTATGGCTTTTAACACTTGCTGAAAGCTCTCCAACGGCTGGGTGGGCAGAAAGACTCATTCTGCCCCCTTTTCCCACTTCATGAAGTCTAGGAAAAAGGGAAGAAAAGAGAAGCCCGTGCTGTTTGGTGTGTCCGGTGCATTCGGAATGGCGCAGAGTGCAATGCACGGCACGCAGCAGCACTTGCTGTTTTGCTGCGAGTCGCTGTCGGCCCGGCAGAGCAGCAATCTCCGCGGCAGCGTTCTGCGGGCTGAGCTGAATCCACCCGTCACGCCGTAGCCAGGGGATGCACAGTACATCTTCCACGTGCTCTAACTACGTATCGCCGAACACCACCACCACCAACGCTGTTTTCATTCACCACTGAAGAGGCTGGCCACCACCACCAACGCTGTTTTCATTCACCACTGAAGAGGCTGGCCGCAGAGCATTCGCCAGAGCCCAACGCGCAACGAGCCAGCGTGTGGGCAACACCGCTCGACTGCAAAAAAGGCTGCACAGTTTGGTTTAGTAACTGAACGACCAGCTAGGGTAACACGGACCTACAGTGGAACAAGATTACCTGGAAAAAATCTACTAATAGTGGTGCGGTGTTTGTTTCAGTGCTTAAATACATGAATTTACACAAACTGCCTCAAGAATGGCATTCGAACAGGCCGTAGTACCACTGCGCCTTCTCCAACTAATGCACGTGTCCGAGCCGGTCTCTTGGAAGCGCTCAAACGGAAGTGTTACTGGGGTATATACAGGGACTAAACTGCTCCACAAAGTTAATGCAAAGTTACAGTTGGTGTAGGGACAGTTTAAGAAAGCCCAGAAATACAAAATGATAGGGTGCTTCTAACAGCCGTAATTAACACGAGGCTTTTCCATTCTCCTCTTTTTTTCTTTATTCTAAGATGTATTATAACCACGTGCTGTTAACTGCAATCCATCCCAGGAAAACAAACGGGATGTTCCACGGAACAAATCTATTGATAGGAGTTCTTTAGTTTGTGGGTTTTGGGGTTGTTTTTTTTTTTCATGAATTCAACCTAAACTAGCTGTAGACGCTGGCTTTGTGGCTGTGGCACAAAGCAGACGAAACGGCCCGTAGCTGTGCCCGGGTCAGCAGTGTGCAACGGCGTGGTCACTCCCGCACGAGAGCGCGACCCCACGACGGGGACCCTACAGAGACAACACACCAGCAGCCACAGCTCCCGGCAAATTCCCATCCACCCTCTAAGAGCCCCACCAGGAAAAAAAATAAAAAATAAAATCCATTCTGACATACGGAGATAATAAATTTCCCAGTTACAGTTTGGGGCAGAGCCAGGGAGAAGAACTACAGCACCGGACTGCCCGCATGGCGCCGCAGCGACAAGGACAACTGCAACCCACGGTCTGGAACACTCTTGCCTTTGGTCTACCTAAATCCTTCTGCTTTACCTAAAACGTAACGCAGTTTTTCTACCACACCCGAAGTAACACTTTGAATCTCAGCGCTCTTCTCTCCTGTCATGGGTTCTTTGGGCAAACCAGT
Source organism: Chionis minor (assembly GCA_013398295.1). Classification (NCBI taxonomy): domain Eukaryota; kingdom Metazoa; phylum Chordata; class Aves; order Charadriiformes; family Chionidae; genus Chionis; species Chionis minor. The sequence continues at coordinate 718,304 of VZSF01005155.1, read as the reverse complement.
CCTGTTCCTCTTCTGAGAAGCGTTTCGGTACTAGACACACCGCTGCGCACGCTCCCCGCCGCCACGCTCCCCCGGGACCGCCTCTCCCTCTTCTTACGAGCTACCACTAATGCCGCAAGCATTAATATTGCCTTTTACCCTGCGTTTTGTGCTTTAAAACACATTCTTCATTTGGAAGGGCCTTACAGGTGGCTGACACTTGTGCTAAGGAGAAGCAGCCTCAGCGCTCGTCCCACCGCGAGCACAGCTCGGCACAGCTCTCCTCCTCCCACGCCACTGGTTCGCCTCCCTCCGAGTAACTGGGGTCCAACTCATGCCAATGATTTTCAACCCCCTGATACAAATTTGACTAAACTTCCTGTCCTAAAGCCGACTGAAATTTCTAGTCTAGCAGATGTGGAGACTCAAAAAATCACCTTCAGCCATGAACTGAACAGATTTTCAACTAATTAGTTTAAAATATTTCCTATTCAAAAGGATAACTCGCCACCTAAAGCACAAAACTAAATATTTATCCCAAGGCCCACATTTATGCATAATTCAGCAGGAACCCACATATGCCCACTGGGAACTCTTCTGAAAAAGTTAATATGCTGAAAACTGATGTTTGGATTCAGCCAAAAGTATTTGCTGAATTTCTTTCCTTGTGTTGATGTCTGGGTTAAAAGCAGCAAATCAAAAATATATTTTAAAGCCCAAACTTTTAAAGTTAGTCTCTGTTTTTCAAAATGTTATCTAAATGACAAAACTGAACTAACATTATGGAAGGATAGACATCCAAGTTGAAACTCCTGTTCGAGAACCAAAACAATACCTTCTCATTTTATCACAAACAGAAAAAAGCATCAAGTATCAACCCAAAGAGTCTCCCAGGCACAAAGCTTTAACTTTCATAGGTATACGGAGCAACTCCCTAAAAATTTCTTTCTCGCTGAGAAAAACTGAAAAATGCCAAATTCCATTTTGATGATCAGCACATAAAGCAGACATTAACTTCCACTGTAGGCTTTGTTTTAGAAGCTTCACCAGAAATTCCAACTTTTAATTTGTCGAGTATGTTTGAAACCAGAAAAGCAGAAATAAATCATCGTTCCTCATATTTTCCAGAGGAAAAAAACCCACTTAGCCTGTCTATTTTTTGCCATTAATTCATCTCTGCAATCATTTCATAGGCTTTAAATTATAGAAAGTGTTTCTGCCTGTTTAATTTAACTTTTCCTGTACTTTCTTGAATAGCAAACCTTTCAAATTCTTTAGAATAGATAAAAGCCTCACTGTGTACTGTTAAATTGAGAGAAATTATGACAGAGGACTTGGACTGGATTAAGAGCTGATGCTCCACATAGAGGAAGACTTTCTGTACAAGGTTACATTTGGCATTTCAAAATGTTTTCAATTTTTGATATTCATTCTAATTACTGAGTCTTGATTTTTGTGTTTTAATTATATTTTCAGAATACGTTTTCCCAAATCCATGACACTTTTGCTAAAATCAGACTTGTCGCTGACAGAAATCACTAGTAATGAGCCCACTTCCTTTACAATAGATTCATCAGCCAGATGGTCTGTAAAATGCATGAAACACACTTAAGCTTATTCAAACAAGCTATCCTTCAATATGCCTTTAAAAGTCTTTGCTAAAAAAAAATAAATGAATAAAAAACCATCATTACACAGTACATTCAGGTCTTACACTAAGCAACGAGAAACCTTCCGATCCATTCCTTTCCTTCTCTCTTTTCCCTTTCGTTTGTATCACTCGACCAAGAAATATTTGAAAACATAAACTCTTCTTTGCCCAGGTGTCCAGAGAGCACCACTCGCAAGGATTTTCATTCAAGGACCTTCTCAAAATGGGGATTTCGCTCCTGAGCTTAGTTCTTAGAGCTGGGACATCAAGCTTCCCTCGGACGACGGGTCTGAACTGCACTACGCCAACGGGCTGCAGTCCTAGCCAAGAATCTATCTTTTTTATCATTTTTGAGATGTGCAATTACTATCCACTAAATAAAACAGATACAAAATGAAAAAAATGTTACTTCAGTATGTGACATTACCAAGCAATGCTCAGGGTCTCATAACTTCCACGTAAAACTTCAGATTTCTCAGAAAAAAACAGACAAAAACATGGTCTGTATCACAGTTTATTACAAACTTTTTAAAAGTTGATGGTTGTACAAACTGGGGGAAAAAAAAGTCCTTTAAATACCATACTGAAGTGGCAGTATGTTAGTAACTTCCTCAACTTACTGATTAATAGCAGCTAATTAAAATGTCAGCCCTCTAGAACTTTAACAGCTCACAGCTTTCACTCTTCCTTCGGCAGCACGGGAAGTTTGGATTTCTTCCCAGTACAACCACTTCAGTAAAAGCTGGGAACAAAATAGATCGAAAAAACAAATAAACTAACATGTTATTTATCGAGAGGCTGCTTCTAATTTTTGTGTGACAATGCGAAAATTAGATTAGACTCTCCTCACCTAAAAAATCCCCGAAGCATGACTGAAGTACCCAAAAGCGGACGAGCCTTTCCTCATCGGCGCAGGAAGGCAGACGTGGGGGGACGAGGGCAGCGGCACCGTCCAGCGCTGCTCCTGCCCCTCGGGGCAACGGGCAAACGAACGGACACGACCAAGAGCAAGACTCGCTCCGTGTTTTAAGAATACTGATAATGCAATCTGAAGTATGTCCTGATTATTTTTTTAATCTGAGCATTAAAGTTAGTTTGTTTTCCCACTGAATTTCCTGCCAAGTCCTACTATTCACATCTCAACACCAAGTGCAGGCCTTTTTGTTAAGATTGCCTAAAAAAAAGAGTTTATTTCCAGCTTGGAGACAGCAGAACTTTCATGCAGGTTAGCAGAAAAAACCGCCACTCCTAGAAATGTGGTTTCTTTTTTTACTTTCTTTCTGTTAGAAGGACAGATTCTGCCAGGCACCACCCACCGCAGCAGGGTGGGCAGACGACTCTCTGCCACGTAACCAAAGCCACAAGGTGGCCGTGCTCCTGGAGAGCACTGGTCACCCAGCACCACTTGGGGGGCACCGTCTGTAGGGCAAATTACAGCAGAACAATCCTGTATCTCTGCCTTTCCACATCTATTGCCTGGATGTCAGGCAAATCGTGTCGCCACTCCAATAATTCTCCTCTGTCAGCTTGTTTAATGGAAACAGTAAGGAGAAGAAAGGAAAGTCACCTTACACGCATTTAAGTCATAGACTGCATTGAGATAACTACACCAGACTTTTGTACTTGTGAACTTAATTCCTACCCTCAAAAGAAAAAAGCTATTACAGGGCAGTAGGTACAACTTATTGCATTTTTTAGGAATGACTGTTAAATCCAAACATCTTGTTGGCCTTTTGAAGGCCAAAATGGCTAAAAAATACTCCAAAATTGTGTTGCTGAATTTAACTATCATAGAATCACAGGAACTTAGGGGTTGGCAGGAACCTCTGGAGATCATCTGGTCCAACCCCCTGCCAGAGCAGGTCACCTACAGCAGGGGCACAGGAGGGCGTCCAGGCGGGTTGGGAATGTCTCCAGAGTGGGAGACTCCCCCACCTCTCTGGGCAGCCTGTGCCAGGGCTCTGCCACCCTCCAAGGAAAGAAGTCCCTCCTCATGGTCAGATGGAACTTCCCGTGTTCCAGTTTGTGCCCATCAGCTCTTGTCCCATCACGGGGCACCACTGACAAAAGCCTGGCCCCCTCCTCCCGGCCCCCTCCCTGTCAGTGTTCGTGGACATTGATGAGACCCCCCTCAGCCTGCTCTTCTCCAGGCTGAAGAGACCCAACTCCCTCAGCCTCTCCTCATCAGAGAGAAGCTCCAGCCCTGAATCATCTTCGTGGCCCTTCGCTGCCCCCTCTCCAGCAGTTCCCTGTCCTTCTGGAACTGGGGAGCCCAGCACTGGACACAGGACTCCAGTTGTGGCCTCCCCAGGGCAGAGCAGAGGGGCAGGATGACCCCCCTCCACCTGCTGGCCACGCTCCTCTTGATGCCCCCCAGGATGCCACTGGCCTTCTTGGCCACCAGGGGCACGTTGCTGGCTCATGGGCATCCTGTTGGCCACCAGCGCTCCCAGGTCCCTCTCTGCAGAGCTGCTTCCCAGCAGGTCACCCCAACCTGTCCTGGTGCGGGGGGTTGTTCCTCCCTAGGGGCAGGACCCTGCACTGAGTTTTGTTGAACTTCATGAGGTTTTTCCCTGCCCAGCTCTCCAGCTTGTCCAGGTCCCGCTGAATGGCAGCTCGGCCTTCTGGGGTGTCAGCCACCCCTCCCAGCTTGGTGTCACCAGCAATGGCTGACAGTGCATCTCTGCTAAACTGTATTTTCCACACACAAAAAAACCAAGTTGACAACATGAAGCCCAACAGAAGCACGCAGACAGTCTCGCAGAGCAATACAGTGCGTATCACCTTTGCCGAGCCTTAGCAAGTGCGACGGTCAAGAAAGCAGCTGGGGGGTTTGCGAGTGTAAAGAGCTTTTTCTGATTTCTTTGGATCGGCTGCTTGTGAACGCCATCCTGGTTACTGTACATGAGACTCTCCCTGCAAACGAGCCACGTAGTTTAGGAGATGACCCAGATAAAATCCCTTTTACAGAATAACTACAAAATACATTTCTCTTTAAAAAACAAGAAGACTAGTATCTACAGATGAACTCCTACTAAATTTCACTTAGGCAGTCCTGAAAAAGTTTAAGCAAAAGGAGAAAGACAACAGAGTGCTAACAGTGCCCCAAACCAAACCCCCTTCCTAGACTGCAAGTGACAAATGAAGAGAAAGATTTGAGGGGAGCCCTCCTCTTACACATACCCCCTGCCCAAAAAAACCAAACCCAAAACATCTACAGTCAAGTTTCCCTTCTTTTCCACTTACTTCCAGGCAGCAACTCCATTAAACCCCCAAGTATTAGACATTAAATTCATTCACCGACATCAGCTCTTCATCACTAATACCGGTGGGACTCCACTGACAGAGCCTCACCACCGCACCGAGGGGGAATAATACACTTGGGACTGTCACAGGTTCATTGGCAGATGGCATCTCCTTCTTTGGGTCTTCTTTAAATCTCATTTTTCCTTTAGGTTCTTTGTTTCGCTCTTTCTTTTTAAAACTGTGTAAGCATTGAGATCAACATTCAAATCCGTGGAGAGAAGGTACCAGAGAGGAGGGTTTGGTGTTAAGGAACTGACACCACGCTTCCCCTCACAGATGAAAATACAGAGGAAGATGAAAGACTAGCAACTTTAACAATTCTTGTAACACAGCATTTCTTGAAATTTGGATGCCACTTTCAAGCCGGAGTACGTATCGCTGTTTTCCGGTGTAGGCACAGACATTTCTCACCGAGTTACTGGAAACATCATTTTCTTTCTGCCTGTCATGGCAAAAACCAACACGCCAGTGCCCGGTACAGAAGAGTTCACTGAGGATCATTCTCAGTGCTGTAATTAATACGAGTCAAAGGGCTGCATTACGAACTCTGCTCCCCCTTCCTTGGCCCCTCTGATGGCCCTGCCAGTTCCATGTCGGTGGTATCACTGGTGAGTTTTCAAAGGTGGGGGGAGGCAGGGAGGAAGAGGGGAAGAATCTACTTAACTTCAACCACAAGAAGTGCCCCAGATCTGCGCTGTGAGCGCTGAGAGCACAGTCATTGTGCTTTAAAAAGGAAGCTTGACTCTGAGTGACAGCCGCCCAGAAACTCCTTTTGGCACACGGATTGCAGTGGCAAGAGCCAGTTCCGTGACACGCAGGGTCTTCCGACAGCCACAGCCCTACGCTGCCCGGCCGCTCCGGCAGCGCTGTCGTGTCAGCGCTGGCTTCAGGTCCGGGGCTTGCACCAACCCCAAATCTCCACTTAAATAATACCGTGAGATACCGTTTCACAGTCTGAGGAAACAAGTTTGTAGTTGTCCACGGAAAAACTCGAGCACTTGTGAAAAAAAACAAACCAAACCAACCATATTTTCAAGATATCAGGGTGTAAACTTCTGGAGAAGGCAGCACTGAAAAATCTCTCTTTCCAGATCAATATTTGAGAGTAAAACGCCCGTATTTGTGCTTGGCACCTGGCTCCAAACGCATCTCACTGGTGCCAGTAGCACACCCCGACCACGGAGCCCAGGGAGAGAATCAGAGCACACTCTGCGGCGCTTTACACTTAGAGACCAAATGTCTTTTAATACGTGAAACGCTGTATGGAGCTGCAGTAGATTGTAATCATCTCTTTCATATTATATACCCTTTAAGTGCCGCCTCCCTGCCAAGCAATTAACATTACATTTTAAAATTTTTCAATCATGTCAGACTTGCATTAAGATAAACTGATGACCATTTTCCCCTTTTACAAAACAATGCGTTGTAAACCGCATGAAGAATGTTCATGGTCAATGCTACAAACAATTAGGTTATGGCTGTTTATCGGGACTTTGGCTGCCACTACAGTTCCAATTGTATTGCAAGTTCTCAAACTCTTTCCAAAGGAATTGGAGGTTCAAAGGCCTAAATTAAATTTAGTAAGTTTGTTTAATATATAATGCTGACAGAATTCCCAGTGTACAATCCCATCTGAAATATGGGATAAGTAAATCAGTATTTTAGTATACACTTCTTTCCCTGCACAACTTTGATTACCTTAATCTGTATAAGTATCACAGAACTAGTTTTTTCATAACCAGTAAGGAATTCCATTTAAAGTTGCTGAGTGACGCTGCCTCCTATCTTCTAGTGCATGCCAGCACTGGGCTTGCTTTGACAAGTTCTTCTGAATTTAAGAACAGGCACAGTTCAAAATGATAAGGATTAACCACAGAAGTTGGCGGGAATTATTCTACTGCACTTTACTCTCAAACATTCTTCAACAGGAGCAATGGAAAATACATCACCAACGCACCATTTCCTTAGGCCACACAGAAGTCACATCTCAGGTGTTGAGTAGTTTTTCTTGCTGTACAAGAGCACGCCACTCTTTTGCCACCTTTTAACGCTCCACCCCAAGAGTACGGTTTCATTCTATTTCCATTTTCATCACTAACACATACAGGTCATTTCTTCTCCCATGTCCCTGTTTAGTTTGTTTATGGAACTAACCTGTAGGAAAGTCTGCTTGTAGAAGTAGAGGAGTGCTGTCTGTTTACAGAGCTAATCGGTATGAAATGCCTGTGCTGAGGCATGGAAAGGTCAGGATCTTTAAAATCCCCTTCTCAGGGTCAAGATGACATTGTGAAGAAGCAGAGAGGTAAAGGCAATGCTGAACACAGGAAAGAATTACAACCTCATTCCACAGAAGGCTCCCACGTGCCATTTACACGCACAAATCGGAGGAGCAGAGACTGTGGCAATGGCTCTGGCTGCTAACTGCTGGGATACAGCTCACTGCTGGGATACAGCCGACTGCTGGGATACAGCTAACTGCTGGGATACAGCTCACTGCTGGGATACAGCTAACTGCTGGGATACAGCCGACTGCTGGGATACAGCTCTCTGCTGGGATACAGCTGTCTGCTGGGATACAGCTAACTGCTGGGATACAGCTAACTGCTGGGATACAGCCAACTGCTGGGATACAGCCGACTGCTGGGACACAGCTCACTGCTGGGATACAGCCGACTGCTGGGATACAGCTCTCTGCTGGGATACAGCTCACTGCTGGGATGCAGCTAACTGCTGGGATACAGCCGACTGCTGGGACACAGCTCACTGCTGGGATACAGCCGACTGCTGGGATACAGCTCTCTGCTGGGATACAGCTCACTGCTGGGATACAGCTAACTGCTGGGATACAGCCGACTGCTGGGATACAGCCGACTGCTGGGATACAGCTCACTGCTGGGATACAGCTAACTGCTGGGATACAGCCGACTGCTGGGATACAGCTCACTGCTGGGACAACCAGCACGTCCCGAAAGCCTTTCCCTCTGAGATCAGACAGGAGCAAGATGGTTCAACAGTCAAACATCCGGGTATCAGCAGCCGCATCTTAGAAGTCACTTTATCAATTCCTTAACCAACTTCTTCTGAAGACAAAGGTTTTTATAAATGTATATTTAGTCTATAAACACAGCTCCTTACCCGTTACCATGCTCTCAGAAATTTGCTTTCAATCACGCTGAATTTTCAGTGCTCCTCACAGAACATAATCATTTCAGCATACACAGGCAAGCGGTCAAATATATCTCCAAAACATTATAAAGGAAAAAAACCAGACATTCTTTAAAGAACAGTCCTTTGAAATGTTTCCTTTCCAAAATAATATGAAACACTAATTGAAAACAAAAAGCACTACAGAACCTGCAGTATGCAATCTTTCTACATCACTTTATAGGCCATTAATTTCATTAATAGAATTGATAAAAAAAAATATCAGAAATTAAACCTTATTTTCGTTTTCCATCAGTCCTGCTCAGCTGGAAAGTTTCCATTTTTCTATTCGTCCAGCTCCCCCGTGCAGTATTGCACAACGGGAAAGCCATCGCTTGTACTTAGAAATAGCTTTTCATGACCAGAAATAGCACCATATTTAAATCTAAACATTCAATCAGTAGCTCTCTAAAAGCCCCAGAATGACACACCTGAATCCTCGCTCTTGTCCGAGAAGGGCTGTAACCCATCGGTACCACTACTACGTGTAACTGGTGAGCACAGGCAGCTGGGAATTTCTGGAGGGAAACCAGTACAGTAACGTCCAGGAGTGGAGTAGCGCTGGCACCGACCGACTCTCCGGGACTCTCGGTCCCACCACGCGGGACAGGAAGGTAGAGGTGGAATTAGCACAAGTTCTTCTCATGGCTGCTCTCCTGCGAATCCCATCCCTCCGGGGAGCACTCGGGGATCTCGGGCTCCTCGTTCTGCGCAGAAAGCCTGGGAATTGGGTGGCCGCCGGTGCCGCAGCAGTTGCCACACTCCCGAGATGAACGTCTCCCTCGGCAGCCAAGGGAAGGGAAGGGAAGGGGGCAAATCCCTGATGGAAGGAGGAGGCTGGCCAAGGAGCAGCTGAGAGCGGCCGCCGGGGGGGCGGCAGGCAGGACCCCCCCTGCCCGCCCTGCCCCATGCAGCGCGCGGTGCTGCCGCTGCCGGATGGATGGACGGACAGACGGACGGGCCCGCGCACCCGCAGCTGCCCGGCACCGCTACACCAGCACCTTTGCACCGCAACACTGAACCGCGGCGCAGCAACGCTCCAACAGATGGACAGACAGACAGACAGACAAAGACATCGCTTACTGCTTGCTGAAACAAAAATGACGGCTGATCTAAGACTCGCATTTGTTTGTAGTTCTCATATTTTTTAATGCAAATTAAGCATATTCTTCATCAAGGCATGTCGTCAGTTGTACTGCCAGAGAAAACTGAATCAACAGAAACAACTCTTAGTTGAAATGCTGATACCTTGTCAAAACAGGGCATAGCCTGTCAGCTCCAGTACAACCAGTTTCTCCGATAGCCGATTCTTTTCCTGCCCCCTCCACTGTAGTGTCTGATCGACTTACTGCGCTCCTTCAGAAAGTGGCTTTTTCTTTCTGAAGTATCCATCAGAACCGTTTAGTCAAAAAGGGTTTTTTGGTTTTTTGTTCATTGATTTTTAAGGTAAACTTTTGCATTGCTTTTTCTGTATTTCAGTCACTGGTTTTGAGGTAATGGCAGAATAATATGCAGAGAAAAATGGAAGTGATTGGCATGACTGAATGACATAATTTTCATTTCACCATGTCTATTCTGTACTGATGAGCGCTATATTTAATATAAGTCATTAAATGTTCCTCTCTGCTTTTGAGTAAATCAGTGCTTGGATAACTGTCAACTAATTGGCTGTCTTCCCTGCTCTACTGACAGTACAGCAATTAGTGCTTCCGCAGCCCAACAAGCACGTTCCCTCTATTGGCTCCATGCATTCGTGTATCAAAATTCACCAACAAAAATTCTTAGAACTGTTTTGCAAGTTTTTTTACCACTCAGAGAGATTGAAAACATTGGAACTGCATTAAAAACTTGTGAAAGAGAAATTAAGCTGCAAGCAGAACAGCAAATTAATTGGTATTAGAGAAGTAGTTCTGGTGCTTTTCCTAACTCATATTAAAAAAGCAAGACTAAATATCATAGCATACAAAAAAATATACTATTAACCTGTCAAAATCATTCTATCATAGCGGCCAGAGAACTATTAAGATTCTAGACAGAATTAGAAATTTTGAATATGGAATACCGACAATGACAGGAGGTATAGGATGACAAATCTGGCCATATGAAAGGTTATCTATCAAAGTATCTGAAAAGAGCAAGAAATGCATTTCCTAAACGAACAGTTCTTTCCTTCCAGCAACAGGGAATAGGCATGGGTCAGTCTGTTTACTGGAATCACAGCATCCTAGAATTGGTTAGGTTGGAAGGGACAGCCGGCTCCTGCGCCTTTGAGATTTACTTTCTTGAAGAGCGTCCAGCCTTCGCACAGTCTGGTGCACTAAGAAATCCTTTATTAAATTGCAACCATTTGTGCCGGTATTGAATCATCCTTTCTGGAGAAGAAGAAATCACACACATGGGAACTGCATCTGGAGATCTGTCAGGGGGGAATTTTTAACCCGTCTGTGTCTCCAGTTAGTTTCAGAAAATGCAAGTTGTTCCTTCTCAAGCTGGGTTGTTTGTCCTTTTTCCTTTTCTAAATCAAAATGACAGGCGGTTTGAAGTTGGAGAGGAAAATCCAGGCGGCCTGGCTGATGACGTCCTTTCGGCGGTGGCTGGAGAGCAGGTACCCCGCGGCGGGCGCAGGTGAGGGACGAGCACTGCCCTGTGCACCGGTGTGACCCCACCGGCCCGACGACGGCAGCGCCTCCGAGGAACTTGCTGGGAGAGGCAAAACTGACCACAGCGCCCTCCCACCTCACGTGCTCATTTACTGATTCTTACCAGGGTACAGAAAAAACACGGCTGTCGGACAAAGCAGCTGTTAAGGAAGTACAGCTCCAAAGCCTCCTTGGCGTGTTCTCCACCAGTAAGAAAAAAAATCCTGCAACGTTCCTAACAGAGCCAGAAAGTGTCAGCTCCTTCCAAGAAAGCCAGTCACAGAGCAAACAAAATACCTCTGAGAAAACCGGAAATTATACTTAAATTTATAGACTGCCAGAGTGCTGCCTCAATTACAGGCCACACCAGCTGTGGTACCTTCCACCGGTGTACCTCCTCGAGGAGCGCGTTTCTCCCTGTAATGCCATGGGCAGTGGAGGAGAACACACACACGCACACCTCGCTCTCCCCCTCTCCAGGAAGAGCACGTTGGCTTTGCCTTGAGAACTGAGGGATCATCCATGGGGGCACTAAAACGAGATGATCTGACGGCCAAGTCTAGATACAATCTTGGGCACATTTGAAGAGGCAGCTTCAGACGTGCTTCTCCTATTCTTAACACGCAAGATCTGTATTTTCCAAAAGTAAGTACCTCATCCCAAGAAATCCCCACCATGAATACACATCACAGGTCTCTAGATTACACGCATAGCAACTAGTTAACATGTCCTCTACTGCAAAGCCGATATCCTACAGCCTGGGACTCTAATTTATCAAAAAACATGAAATAAAGCGGACAGGAGGCAGACTCCGGCGCTGGCTGATGAAGTGGCAGCAAGCAGCAGCTACGGTGAGGCTGCATCCGCACCATCCTTTGTTTGCTCAGCTGGGAAGCCCACAAGGGTGTCTTCCACTCAAAAGGACTCCGGCTAAAGGAAACTGACCTTGGAAGGAGCTATGCCATGAGCAGTTCCATGTAAGTGCGAAGCTGAAAAAGTAATACCAGCTATGGAAGCCTCTGCCAGAGTCTCTGAATACTCGTCAGGCTCTGGCTGCCCCAGGAAGACATACATGGGAACCCTTGTCGCTCCATCGGTCACTTCAGTCCTCCTCAAGCACCATCGTCGCGCTCACAGGAGGAGAACTAATGGTAGAAACGCCAAAAACACACATCGGAACCTCAGGCGGTCCAACAAAGGCCCACAAAAGCACAACTAACAGGACCTCACTTCAGCATTTATGGGCAAGAGCATTTGTAATTTTAGAACAAAAAGGATGAGCTAGAACACCTGAGATAAACAGAAGTAGTACCGTTTTTCTTCATGTCTTGCAAATGGCTTTTCTCCTTAGCTTTAAAAGAACTGAATGATTTCCACTGAGGGGAGACCACTCAAATTCAGGAACATCAGTTTTAATTTGGTGGAATAAAAGGGGATCAAAAGATTTTGCCTTGAAGCAGAAGAATTAGCCATGGAGAAACTAGCACCTCTCCATAATTAGATTTATGAAATTCACAATCTCAGTGCTTAAAAAATTCTAATCTTTACAGATAAATAGCTAAACTGAATTTAAAAAAAGACTCAGTCCTTTCATCTTTTCTGCGTAGTGAGCACTGACTCCCTTTCTGAAATGCCCCAAGAAGCCCTTTCACTGGTGGTGGTTTCATGCCTTCAGATTGATTTTTAACTAAAAGTTGATTTCAGCTATATTTTGTTTTGTTATTAGGGTCAGACATTATACAGTATGCCCCAAAAGAGTGCACTCTAGCTTTGAATTTGTGTCATTATATTGTGATTTTCAAAGCAAAAAAAATCATTAAAAGTTGTTTTAATCTAATGAATAATGACAGATGGAAATCATTAAAAAGAATTTCTTAAATGGTCAAACTCAGCAAATGCTATCACAGGGAAGCCAATAAAAAACAAAAGAAGTCAGATTATTATTATTATTATTGCCAGGAATAGACTTTTACAGGAAAAGATATTCACATACTAGGGCATTTGACTGCAGTTATAATGTTAGGACTAGGACTGGGAATTAAAAAGCTACATAACATGTTTTGCTCATTTCTTTGTTGGCTCCATGCAACGGCCTGTGTTATACTGGTAATGCCACAGCTCCCCACCAGACAATCACGGGCAGTACCGTTCGTTCCCAACCAGACAGGTCCAAGATGCCTACTCAGGAATGAAAAGAACATTGCCAAGCGTCGGTGCACATCCCTCAAAGAAGTCCTGCTAACATGTGGTATTCCCCACATACGTGCCCGTTTCTACATACGTGCTGCTCTTAGATACTCCTCCTTTCACACGTAGCAACTGGGACCACAATTACCACGGATCTGACAACTCCTAAGACGCCCAGAGTAACTTTAGCCCCTTACCCACCTTTTTTCCATCTAAGCACGTGTGAGAGGGAAGGATGCTTTTTTTTAGTTAGCAGTCAAAAACGTTCAAAAAAGAAAGGGAAAAACGGCTTATGGAATTAACCTACACTTGAACTATCTTACTGGTTCAGGCCCCTGCAAAGCGAAGCACTTACCAAGTCTTACAAATCTGTCACCTGGCTTCAGTTACAGAAGGATTTTGGGGGAGGTGCTGGCTGTCTTCTCACAGTGGGATCAAGACAGCATAATTTCTTTCATAATAGTAGATTGGCCTTTGCAAAATAATGGATTTCAGACACTGATTAAGGTGTAATTCAACTGCTGTTTCCCTTCCTTTTATTTTAATTCATCTTACGTTGAATAGTTGTAAATTATATTATAAAAGAAAGATTCAAATCTGAACACGCACTTACGACAGAAAGAGCAACACCAACCTTTCTTTGCACAGATGGCATTCAGCACGTGAAGGTACATTAAAATTACATTACTCACTCTAATAAAGTGTCCTTCAGTACATCTGAAATACAATTTGCTCCCATTTTCAAATAATTTTAGGCTGTCAGAATGAAGCAAAGTAGCTTGAGCAAGACTAAAGGGGTGGAGTTCGACAATGGTAAAAGGGTCAAAGTTTGTTTCTCACATAACCTTGGATGTTCTTGACAGTTACGGGGTTTTATCCACAGATTTAAGGATAACTCAATGGCAGTTGTAATGTATGTCCCTGTGGAAACCAGCACTTTGGCTTAGAGCTGGTCACAGTATAATGCCTGCTTTAAACCTGAAAAATACTTTGTTGATAATATTTTGCCTACTTTTCCTTGTACAATCATTATATAGCTATTAGCAAGGAACATGCTATTTTTATTTTCACTTGGCTGTTTCCAGAGATAAGGTATTTGTGCTTGGTCTGACCCCTCCGTTCACAACGTTATGTCCTTGTGACAAGCCGCAATCAAAAAAGGCTGTTAGCAATGCTTTTTAGGTGACTTAAAAGAAAAAAATAACCAGACGGAGAAAGAATTAATGAACCACTTAAATTTGCTCTGAAGTTACATATACCTGACCGCATGGCATCTTTCTGAATGCTTTCATAATCGTGCCAGTCCTTCCTTTTCAAGCCGTCAGTCCAGGTGAAGAGCTGTCCATCTCCCAGCCCCAGCGCAAGCGTCTGTGAAAACATAAACAAGTAATTAAACAAATATATACATACGTGTGTGGTTTGCGGCACTACAGAAGAGCACCTGTAATATGGAACAAGCAAATAAAATATTCAGTTTATCCAATGCAAATATTGGAAGCTTCCTGTGGTAAATGAAGCTGTTTTTCTAAATAGTGTGAGAAACCCATGAATTCAGTTCTTGACAAACAAATCGAAGTACGTCGAATCACTCGTGCTTCACATTTCTCCTGCCAGCAGAGACCTGCTGTGACTGCTGGGCATGACGCTCCGGGAAGTTCAACAGACCACTAAAACTGAACAGATTCCAAAAACGCCTCCTCCTTGAACTCATGAAGTACCTGAATTTTTTCCTTAAACTATCACTTGTGTAAAATCAGAGTTAACGTCACTCAGCACATTCCAACGTTCCCCTGCAATTCTGAGGTTTGGGTGTGGGGTTTCTGATGGCTAATGATGAGTTGTGGCTATTCACATAAAGCCAGGCTCACTACATCAGAAGCACAGAGCAAAGAGACCCTCCAAGCACTTACAAATCCTGCAGATCTTTCTTCACGCTAAGGGGAAACACAGAAACGAGCCTACCTCACCCCCAAAAAACCAACAACCCCCCCATGCAACACGCAGTTGCTAAGTTGACTTCCCCTTTCCAGACTCCACATTCTTGGGTACAGTGAAGAACCGCTTCTGGCTTCTAAGCAAATTTATCTTTCTAGAGCTTTTCTTTTTTCTTCATTCTTTCTGGAAAATGATGGTATTTTATAAAAAATAAAATTAAAAAGTACCATTAGAAGTACATAAGAAGTTTAACACAATGTTTAGATCTGTAGGAAGTGGCACAAAGCCGTAGAAGGTTTCAAATAAAGTTAGCCCTATTCTAAATACTCAATTTACAACAAATGTGGTAAAAGACGTGGACAAAATTTTGGTAAGCAAAGAAGATGGTCTGTGGTATCTGAGCTGAAGAAAGCGAGGAAGGGATTCATTGCTGCTTAGGAGTAACAGGAAAACTCTAGTTGTGTTAGTTCCAGGCTGGAACCAGGAGGTTGTCCAGCACGAAGGGCGCGTGCACTACGCTGTTACCAAAGGGTACGTCAGAGCACACCTGAACAGCAGCTCTGGGGAAGCAGCATTTGATCAACCTTCTACTAGGAAATCCTGAAATGGCACAAAAGCCTATGCACACGTAACAGCCATGCTCTCAACTTCATGCGTGAAGCACGTCAACCCAACGAACGTTGGGCTCATCCATCGTCTCTTGCTGATTTTCACTACTGGCAGAGCACAACTGGGTGACACTCAGTGGCTCCAAGCGAAGCTGTCCCAGCATTTTCAGTTCGGGTTTCTCTTTTTAGGACAGACAAGTGTTTGCCAGGCTGCACGATGAGGATCTGGTAGTGAAGCCATCCTTAAAACTGGGGTTCAAAGGCTTTCGGAGTTGTGAGCAGGACGTGAGGAATGCCAGGAATGCCACGTCAGAGCAAAGGACGCCAGAAATCCTGGCTGACAAAGATCCATGCAGAAAATCTCCGCTTTGGGTCAGCTGGTATTTCGGTGACTGCGGGACGTTCAGGGGAGGGTGTTGTGAGCTCAGTGCTCTCCAACAAATCCCCAGCTTACTGAGAAAAGTCCACCACGTTCTGCTAGCATGACCTACCAGTTTTAGTCTTTATATTAGAGGTAACTGATGTTACATATCCCCAAAATGCAATCCAGCCTGTGTTTATTCCTCTGTTACAACTTTGCAGACATATTCCAAGAAAATACTCCGTTGTCATGTTTTAATATAATACAAGTCAGGGTGCACACCTGGAAGAACTGAAGAAGAACTTAAGATATCCTGATAAAACTATTTCGTGTTATCAAAATATCTAACCTTTATGTCCTTGAAATTAGCTCATTAATTGCAATAATTCCTGAGTTCAAATGATGCTACTGTTCTAATAGCGATATTACATAGCCCGTTTCCTGAATTCGGAAGCATAATGCAGAACACAAGCTGTCACACTGTTAACCGCCATTCTCGAGCCCAAATTCCCAACACCTTCCCGTGGGAGGCACTGCCCGGCTCTTCAAACCTCAGCCCCAGGCAAACTGGCTTCCCTTAACCCTGTCCCTCCTCAGCATGGGTACAGCCGGTGTCAGCTACTTGGTCCCAAACAGCAAAGACTATAAAAACTATCAAAGGCAAGATAAACTTTGTTTTTGTGATCCTTTATTCCCGTGCTGGCTTCTTTACCTAAAAATAGTGATTCAGACGGCGAGTGTGCAGCACGCTGAAAGCAAGCCGGGTATCAGCGTTTACAGCTGGTTTCCTGTTGCCTATTTGCATGTTGATGCCGATACTCTTAAAAAATATTAATTACTTGTAGTTACTTTACCTGATAACATTTACAAGTCTAATGTACCAGGGGGCCCTCTTGCAAGCATAATACAGTTAAACAAATATGTTCGCTAAAATTAATCTAGCAAAAAAGATAAATGTAAATCCAAATACCACGCAATACACAAAAAGCTAAGGGAAGTCTTGCTGTGGCTCGTGTTTGGGGAGGGTTACATTGCCCTGAGAGGAAACAGGGAACGAACAAATCCAAAGCCTTGGTGCCATCAGATATCCCTGTTTAATGACCGAGGGTTTTGTTTGGATCGGTTGGTTTTTTTAATAAATGCCTTAACTCTCTCCCATCAAAATACATACAGTTAAGAGAAATCAACACCGTGGTGATTTTTCAGCTCTGCCATCCTTTCAGCGTAGGGAGCATTAAATACAATGCCCTCGCAAGTGGGCTCCCGAGAGCGGCATTCGGACAGCAAATCCCAACAGGGAGCGTACATGGTGGCCCGGAGTGGGACTGGACTTCAGGAATTCACCCTCGGAATTTCACTTCCGCAGAGAGCGACCCACTGGGCTTAGGAAGGATGTAGAGTTTCATAGCCAAACTCTCTGGAAAGAGCAAGAGTTTTGCAGTGAAAATTATATTACTCCGAAGAAATCAGAACTGCCTTCAGTCCTTCAACTAAGTATCTCCCTTGTCAGCAACTGAAGGAATTTTTTTTTTTTCTTTTTTGATGTTGCTATACTGCTTAAGAAGATACAAAAGCAATTGAGAAAACCGGCTCCTCCATTTCACTTCTGCCTAAGGCTAAATAAAGTGCATTTTGAAAGACCTTAAAACACAGTTTCTGGAACGTTTTAAAACTGCTGAAAGGCTCCATTGTGAAACTCCATCTGGGAATGCTCACATGCCTCCTTCTGCCAGATGACAACGACTGGAAGAGCCCCCGTTTCTAATGCATCTCTAGCTGGCAAGTAAGTAAAGGAAGGAAAAGGGGAAAAAAAGGAAAAATAAATTAATAGTCTTATTCTAGCCTTGTCTTCTCCCTACATACACTCTTCTTTCTTAGTTCTCCATGTTTTTTGGATACACTGGTAATTTACACTATTTTGCATCAAACTAGAACAAACTCTGGTTTTGTGAGACACAGGCTGTGACTATCTGGTGTCATGGATAAGGTGGTTACCAGTAGGCACGCACAGATAGGCCAGACACCACATCCCAAACCCTACGGTCAAGCACAGAAAGATGAGTTCCGGGTCGGGGAATATGAAGTCACTTCACAAGACAGAACCCTGATTCTGAATTTTTGCCGAACACATATTTAAACGTGAGCTGATGGGCTAAACTGAAATAAAATCAACCGCACAGCGTAAGTAGAAACACTAAGGAAGACAACAAAAGGAATTCTTCATTTTAGGGGCAATGCATGAGCAGCCAGACTAAAAATGATTAAATTCACACTGTAAAATACCTTATGACTTCAGCACAAAACTGGGTTTAGACGTTTAAACAAATAAGATTGGGCTCCATCCCACAAAAGAAAAAATCCTCAAGGAGTATTAACCTGTGGCTAAGAAAATTCCTGAGCCACAGGCCACGGGAGACAAAGAATTCTGGAGAACACCTTTTTGAGTTGCGCATTTGGGGTTCTCGGGTACTTACATAGCAGCAACGCTGCCAGTCTGGTGTGACGTGTCAGTTCCACGCGAGTCTGTACCGGCGAGGGCTACAATACTCCCCAGTGCACAGGAGGGGCACAGGACCGGGAAGCAGGACTGGAAAACATCACATTCCTTCCAACACAGGCAGGAGGGCTGCTTTCCCGTGGAAACCAAGGAAGGAGAAAGGAGAAGGCCCAGGCCCCCCATCCCACCCCTCACCTCGCCCTAACGCAGAAGCAATTATATAAATATATGCTTATACATATTCTTCAGCACTACATCAATAGGAAGGAAGGAGAAGCCAGCACAGCTGAGGAGCTGAAGCATTCCCAGGGTTTTCCCCCCCAAAGTCACCCACAAAGGGCGCAGTCTGCCGCCGCAGCCCTTCGCCTCCTCAACTCAAGGACTATTTTTATCTTTGCAGCACTAATATAACAGCAAATACCCCTCTGCATACAAAGAGCTGGATTTTGACTGGCTGTCAAAAAAATCCTCCAACAATTTATCATCCCACCATTTGCTGCACGCGGTATCCAGCTGTGAGTTGCACATTTTTTGTGTTTCGGTCCAAAAGGGATTACCCACCTACAGCAACATCACATACAGCATCTGCCTTGCTATTTCATTTTCACATTAACCTCAAACCTTTCGGGATGCAAGACTGATACAGCACTACACAGACTCAGAAGATCCTTCTCCTCTAGAGGAGACTCAACATCTGGTTCAATTACAGAGAATATGATAAGCCCAAAAAATAGCACCATTATCAAAAAACTCACTCACAGACTATTAGATCCCTCAGAGGGGGGAAAAAAGCTTCTCTGCTGTGACATTTGAAAGCTCAAACTCAGAAACAAGTGCCTTCATTGAATAACTCATTTATTTTTAATTTCACTCTGCGGAGGCAGACAATTAGAGGGGACTCAGGCAAAGAAAGATGATACACCAGTGGAAATGCAACTTTCTAAAAAAAAAGAAGAGATAATTACAGATTCACTTTGAGCCTGAGGATTTGCTCACTAGCTGTAAGGTTATTTTACTAAACACCAATATACAATCAAATACTGCATTAAAACCCCATCGTATGCTGATCAGCATAACCATTTCCAATTGCTAATGAGTTTTAGGAAATCATCTTACCTAGAACATAAGCACTTCTTCCTGCTCAGGAAAAGATGCACATGGGAAAGGAAAGCGGTAAAGAAGTCCTGAGCTTAGACACCTTGAGGAATGTTTCCAGAGCAGCATAAAAACAACCACTCTCTGATTCCCCTTTGTTCTTGAAATAAAAGATCCTGTACACTGTTTGTAAGAGGTGTTCTGTAAAACAGGTAATTTCCATCCTCCTAACACAGATAACTCTCAAGACTCTAAGCTCTGGCCAACTACTCTGACCAAACAAGACAATAAGAAAAAAAAAAAATCAGAACCCACCAAGCAATTAAATTCATTCCTTTATCAGAATAAAGTAAAACAGAGAACTCTCTGCTATCACGAGAAGGTGGCAAAGGCTCTAAAGCTCAGAATCTTTCAAAAAGAAGAAAGAAACCAGAATACATTTGGATACAATTACTGCCTTTTAACTTTATTTTTACTGTATTTTTAAGTCCCTTTAAAACATTTTGAAAAATACGAACCTGAATTGTTTTCTAAACCCTTGACTTCAAGCAATATAATAGAGAGTTAAGGACATGGTGAATTTTTTCATCTCCTGTGCCATTTATTTGTTATGCCACAGAAAATAAGTGTTCATTGCACTGACATTTACATTAGTAGAAATAATTAGCCCGGCACATCAAAAAAAGGGCAGCACTTGATTTAGGCTGCGATATCTGAATGACTCGAGGTTATTTCATTTTTGAAACACTTATATCAGACTTTCTGTGCTTTTAGTTTCTACCACATCATGGACAACCCCGTAGCATCATGCCATCAATTCCAAATTAAGGCTGTTAATAATGTTATTTAGAAAATGCCAAGCTCCCCACGCATTTCATTACTGAGACTTTTATAGACAGGTATAAAAGCTGTTATTGCTGCACTACCGTTATATTGTTAAAGTCACAAAACTGCAGAAAACAGTAAGTTAAAACATGAGTTTTAAAAACATTACAATTTCCTACTGACCCAGGGCACGAGTGCTTGAGCCCTGGGTGAATGAGAGCTCCTAAGGACGCATTTGCGTGCTGGAAAGTTGTGATTTATAATGTCAAATTGCAGAAGACTACAAGTGTTAAATAATATACATCGGTGTGAGAAGACCAACAGCTTCTTTAGTACAGATACCGTCTTGCGTCCATCCTTCCTGGATCCCGAGCTGGCAGTACGCGCTGCCAGGCAGAATGCAGAATTTTAAACACCTGTATTTTACAAGTTATCAGGAAAAGGGTTCATAGGCTTCTGCTATGTTGACTATGCCAGGTGATAAGCCAAGGAAATTTCTGAGCTTTGCCACTCTGACAGAGGTTGAAACTATTCTCAAAAATTATTTTTGATTTCTTTTAACACCCAATACTTCCAAAACATCCGTTACCACCTCAGTGAAAAGACCATGGCAATTTCAGTTAATTGGTCATGTGAACGACGAGGTACGTGCTGGCATCCCTTATTACTACAAAAGAGGAGCAACCGGAAAGTTGACATTTGTATTTCCTGACTGCCCAGAACGACTCGGGTAACGAGGGCCAAGTACTCCAAATCCCCGGAAGAGCCCAGGGGAGCGGGAGGGAGCAGTGCTGAGGCGCTATTCCGGGCACACCGGAGCACGGCTGACGGGGTACCCCGGTGTTTCCGTGCCTTTCGCCCTTTCCCTTGGCCCCGCTGGGAAGGGCTGGCTCCCTCCTCTTCCCTGCCACAGCCCGGTGTTCGCACACACTGGTGGGACGCCCCCGTCCTTCTCCTGTTGAGGCCAGACAGAGCCATCTCCCACAGCTGCTCCCAGCGACAGACGCTCCGGAGCCTTCGGAGGGGCCGAGGGCATCACCAGTCCCACCGGCAGGGCAGAAAGCGCGGTGACTTGTGAAGGAGCCCGGACTCTGCTGGTTGGGTTTTGAACCAACAAAGGTCCCTGTAAGACCCTTCTGATGGCCAATATGAAGAGTAATGGTGAGTCGTGCCTGAAAAAAACTGTCCCATGATAGGTTTGGGGGGTTTTAAACATGTGCCACACCGTCATGGGAAATTATATGCTCTCTTATACAAACAGCCTTTTTCTTCTCCTTAAAATAAAAAAAAAAACCTAAACCAAATGAACAAACCCCCAAAACCAAACGCTACGTCCATGGAAAAGAATCAGATTGTTAGTAATTTTACTCATTTTTAAAATTTAATTAAAAAAATAAATCAACAGAGAGAAACTGTTTGGGGACTGATTCATTTTTTGACTACCTGAAGTTTGCAGTATCACAAGGATGAATAAAAAAGATACAGTAGTGCTTACTGTTAATAGACTTCTCAGACATACACATTTTTCCTCAAGTTTAGAGTAACGTCTTTAGGTTTTCACTCTGGAAAGGAACATGCTCATTCATACTGGCCACTGCACCAACTCAAGACAAAAGTGTTTTTGTAGGATTCAAGCGTCAGGTGTTTCAGGCAGGAAATCATTTCTCACTCCGAGATATCTGCTCAACGCTGATTAACAATCATATTTTCTTATGCTAACTTACTTCTAAAGTAATTTGCCTTTGAATGGCTTTTAATAAAAGTACATCCTCTCTCAGATAAAATTGACTGGGTACTGAACAGGTTTTATGAAGAGCACAGAACGATCACTACAGTTAGGGTATCACTAATGAGAAAACTTCAAGTTATCTGTTGTTGCATGAGACAACAACAACTTCAGAAGCATTTTCTAATTTTTATTTCTCCGTTGGTGCACCTTATTAAAAATCTCATTTTCTTCATGAGTGTAACATTCTTCAAATCTCTGTGGCACAGCTGATAACAGCTTTGCAGCAAATCTTAAAATGCTGACCCAGCAGATCCAGCAATATTAGGGAAAAAAAGCTGCTATTCATTATTGCTTTTTTTAAAATAACACAAGCTGACCAATATTTTCAATAGAAATTGATTTTTTTGGCATATTGTAGGAAGTAATGTAAGAAACATTGTAAGAGAAAGGTCAGATGCAGGAACTAACTTTAGCCAAACTTGCTACCTGGCATGTTTTAGTGCTTAAGAAAAAATTTGCTACAAAAAATCCGTTTCTGCAGCAATGAGATGGCATATTCCATATTTTTGACTGCAGTGTAAGGTAAAAATTAATTTGGCCTATTTGTAAAAGCTAACAGCCTTCTGTGAGTACATTTTTTAATTGTTGCAAAAGAAAAGTAATAGCTTTTTAATGGGGATTTAATGAGCTTTAAATTCTAATCTTTATAGATAAATTAGATAGATAAATTATTTATAGATAAATACAAAAAATTTATAGATAAATTAAATTTATAGATAAACTGAATATAGGAAGTTCCATCTGACCATGAGGAGGAACTTCTTGGCTTTGAGGGTGGCAGAGCCCTGGCACAGGCTGCCCAGAGAGGTGGGGGAGTCTCCGACTCCGGAGACATTCCCAACCCACCTGGACGCCACCCTGTGCCCCTGCTGTAGGTGACCTGCTCTGGCCGGGGGTTGGACTGCCAACCAGAGGCAGTCTGCAATCCAGAGGGCCCTGCCAACCCTTAACAACAACAAAAAAATAAAAAAAATAGTGTACTATGAAACAGTTTCTACATACAGGTGAAATACGGTATTTCTCTGCATACAGTGAAATCACTTTTTATTTTACACAGTTGTCTGAATATTCTTACAAACAGCAGAAGGAAAATACTGAATTGGTGAAATGGTATTTTTGAAGTTGTTTGCTGATCCATGCACAACAGATTTCCTGCTCCAAGGGCACCGATTTGCAGAGTAGGCAAGTTTTTCGCAGTGCCCATACGGAGGAGGAAAACACTTTACTGTCCTGCTGAGTGTCACATACTGCTAATCTGTTTACAAATGCTCCAGACCATCTATATTAAAAAAGTAAACTTTTAGGCAAAAAGAACCCCACAGAAAGTAATGCTGTTCCTATTAGATGTCTCTTTCCTCCTGCAAAAACATCCATCAGTTCAAGAACTGGGAATAAAACATACCAGTTAAATGCGTCATTAATACCCGATTTTGGAATTTGCAGTTTAGGTTACACTGGATTCAAGAAAATGAAACATTGTTTAATTAACTAAAGTAATAAACCCATGATGGAACAGAGTTACTATCTTGCACTTCAAAGACGACCCTGAATCAAACTGATGTGCCCAAACGCAAGCGCCAGCTCTCACCAGGGGACTCTGGCACTGCAGCCTGTGTCTCATTCCTCCGTCTCTCCCAGAATTCTTTCCTTACGAGGGCACTGGACAGTAATTCCTGCTGCCCCGGAGGTTTCCGAGCCAGCTGCAGGGAGTGCTGCAGAAAGCAAACCCACGGAACGCACCCACAGCTCCACCTTCTCCTTCAGCATCCTTCAGACCACGGGAGGCTGACGGCGAGAGCTCTTCCGAGGTCTTGGGAAGCACGAGAATTCCTGCGCCTTGGGTGAGCTCAGTGTGCGTTACGGAGGCCAAGGGCAGCCTTGCCAGGGATTCCGGCGTGATGGAGTTTGGAACTAAAGCAGCAAACTAACGTTGCCGGGGCTGGTACGTGTTCACAGGTGATCACGAGAGAAGCCCGAGAGTCGTCCACTTCTTAGGGAAAGTTCCTAAGCTATGAGCTCCAGCCAGTCTAAAGTCAGATTACACGTCGATGACGTTGTTTCCTGCCTGCAGTACAACCTTTCCTGCTGCTTTAATAAATTGGGGTTAGGTTTTCTTCATTTTGGGCGTTTGAGTTCTCTTTTTGGTTCTCATCATGCTGTCAGAACCGGACTGAACTCCACACTCGTTCCATGCTCAGTCTCATACTCATTCCCACAACCCTTTCCTTTCCTTTCCTTTCTTCTAAGTGTTTTTAAGTCAAGCTATTCCCACGCAAATACAGTTTATAGGTAACACTTTAAAAATAAAGTAAACTGAGAGAAATTTGACAGCATGACATTGTTTAGTATACTTCCTCGTGAGAAAAAGGTTTTCAATCTCATACTTTCTACCAGCTGAACAATTACACAAGAATATAATGAATACCGCACCGTACTAAGAGAGAACAGAGTTTGCTCTCCTTTAGCTGAATCCAGTTTATCGCAAGAACGGGTTAATAATACTGAAGAAGTGCTAAAGAATCTTAATACTAAGATACTACGGCAGGTCCTCTTGCTGCCCTGTCATGCCCACTTTTGTTGAAACACCAAAAATAAATTCACTACTACAGAAAATTTTAAGCCATGTTTTATTGTGTGAAAAGCAACGATGAGTCACAGACTCATAAAAATCTATCTGGAGGGACCTTTGAGACGTGATCTTGTCCCACCTCAAGCCAGGACTGGCTATGCCTCAGTCCCTTCCCTGAGCACCTAACTGCCCTGCCCTCGCAGCCCTCCAGCGGCAGAGACTGCACAACCTCTCAAGGCAAGCTACTTCAGTACTTCATTATTCTTGCAATTAGAAAACTTCCCCTTTCATCTAACCTGCATTACTTGCCATAATTTAAGCCTTTTATTTCTTTGTTCTTTTCACCAGGGACAGGAATAACATATTTCCTTCCCAGCAGCTACATTTCACGGACACAAAAATTATTCTCTCCTCTAGACTAAATGTTCTTATTTTTTCAACTTCTTCTCTGCGCTTGTTCCTGACCCTGGGAGTACAGGGAACTTTGAAGAGAACAGCACTACTTTGTTAGTAATTGGGTAAGACTAAGAATAGCAAGTATAAACCGCTTATTAAAAAAACCCCAAGCAAACCAACAAAACCCATGAATACTAACTGGACATGGGCCTAAGACAAACACCTGGAGGTGATCATTTCCTGAAAATAAGAAAGTTTATTTATTATAACACGCTTTTTCCCTCTCTGACTGACAATAAAATACCGTAACATACCTACGTTGCACATTCCTATACTTCGTACTTCCAACCTAACCTCACAGTATTTTGTGAAGCAGCAGTGAATTCTCTTAATTAAAGAGGACAAATGACTGAAATGTGTATAGATAATTAAGGCAGTCGAGACAGAATTCTGTCACACACCTGAGAAGACACTGAAGTTCAAGGGGATTCATACACTAAAAATCACCCAGCTGCCAGCAGTGGTGCTCAGCAGCCTTGTCCTTCTCCTGCTCGTGCCTGATCGAAGGCTGATGTCCCCCGGCAGGGACAGCACGTTTAAAGAATTCCGACACACACAGAAACTCTTCCCCAGGAGGGAGAACAGGAAGAGTGGAAGGAGGGAAGACTTGCGAGAGGTTTTAATGAACTATTTCAAATTCAAACATTGACCTCATTTTTCTCCTCTGAACCAAAACCTTTGAAATTGGACAAACAGATTATCTTCCCTGTCTAATGCCATTTAAGCTGACCTTTCCATTTTATGCCAATAGTTTTCAATTACAAAACCAACCACGGTGTATTTCACTAAACAGAGTACTGTGATTAATTAAATCTAATTTTATCAACAGCCAAAATGTGAACAGCATATTAAAGTAAGGTGAAAGAACAGCTTTGATTGATACACTGAGTTTTAATTTCTAATTCCTTGTCTCCCACTCTTTTGGTAAGGAACTGAAGGTTACACGCCACTGAACAGGGTAAGCCACTGTAACTCAAATGCAGCTTCAAAGATTTGACCTTCAGTTTTTCTCAGACTTTTTTTTTCCCCCTGTAGTATATAAACACCAAATTGATAGGTCTGGAGCTACACCTATGTGGAAAGTTTTTAAACATAAAATCCTATTTAAAAAACAAAACAAAAGCAAGACCGACAAAAATAATTATCGTAGTTCTTTTGGCAGAAGAAGCTATATCCACCTTTGCTACAGACTACTTTTATAAATTTTGAAAAGGTTCTTCTTTAAAATGCAAGATAATGATTCTTTTCCAACATGGGTTCATTACTTGAGTTAATTAAAGAAGACCTTTAGCCTTCTAAGAACTAGAACCCACCCCACGTCTAAAGCTCGGTATTTAAATTTGTGTTAACTTATTAATATAAACATTCTAATTTTGTAGGCACCCACAGCTCCTGCCGGCGTCAGCGCTGAAGTTTGAAACGTCAGCGTTAGCTACGACGCTCCCGCGGCACCGCGCTGCGGAATTCCGGCAACGACGGGGCTCCAGAGCCCCCCAAGTTCTGCACGTTCTGCCCACGGCAGACAGGGAAACGGTGCCGCACTTCCCGCAGCCACACGCAGCTCCCCGAGGAAAGACGCTGCCGCACGGTGGGACCAGCCGCCCCACAGCCCCGCCTGGGAGGGCAGGTTTCCCAGTAAAGCCCAGCGCAGAGACCTCGGGGCCGTGAAGCCGTGGCGGAGGCGTTCATCCCAGCGGGATCTCGCCCTCCTGCAGCTGGCTCTCACCAGGCCTGCGGGCTGCGAGTTCCGAGAGGCTCCTCCTGCCTTTGCCGAGCCTCCGCGTGAGCACTAAACCCTCCGATTCCCTGCGCTGCCTTGGCTGAACTCAGTATCCTGATGTTCCCGGCGGATCCGATATCCAGCTACGCTTCACTGGCTCAAAGGCAAACGCTGGGGCTCCCTCAAAGGCCAATTCTCTCTCCAACCAGGACCATTACTACCACAGAGGAAAAATGGTATTATCTCAGCTAGCACCATGAAGTAGCTGTTCGTTAAAAACTGACTTTTTACTGATGACTGTTACAATTACAGGGATTAATATTATTAGTCCCCTTCTTCTCCTAGTTGGATATTTCAACACTCAAAAAACCTGAACTTTAAAATGTCTCGGGTCTGGGGAGGAGTCAAAAAGGAAACACATTAAATTGTCAGTTCAGTATATATGAGAATCCATGCAGACATTAAATTTCACTTTTCATCTATGAATATTAAACATTAATGAGGTCTCAGGTACAAAGACATTAAAGTGGAACATCTGAGAGCTCTGACTTAGCTCATATACAAGAAAGAAAGTTCACAAGGGAAGCTAATAAAGGTCACAGCCACAGAACTGCCATAAAACCAAAACATACAATAGATGAAAAAGAGAGATTCAAGCAAACCTGACTTTAAAAGAGCTATTAAGAAATGCATATGCATTTCCACGGCAGAAAGTTCATGTAAAACACAAAGAAATGGGAAGAACGTCAGTCAGTAGCCCTTGTCACGTACGCATTCCTGTCAACGCAGTGTTCAAACCGGGAGCCCAGACTCTGGGGTGACTCGAGACCAACTCGCAGAGGAAGCTGACAGACCTTCAAATGAAGAATTCATAAGCACAAACAGAATCACAGTAATAGCTGCATCCTGATGTCCCTTGTTCCTCCCACGTCTCCAGTTCTGGGGACTGCAATGCCTACAGCATTAAACATAATAATTTAAAAACCCCAAACACGCAGTGATTACACAAAAAAAGATAATAAGGTAAGATGCACTACTTGCATCTCAGCACAGCCAAAATACAAGGAAAAAAAAAATTAAGGACGAATAGAAAAGCAAAGGATCATAGGCCAGGCAAGTGAAAGCTTATTTTTTGTACATTTGTAATTTACTTTTCTTCCTCTACCATTTTATTCATACGCACAACTCCCCTCCCTACGGGTATAAAACCAGCTATTCCTTTCCTCCACCCCTGAAGATAAAGATTTCTAGTTACAAAATGAAAACCAGCCTGGGAGACACTCAGTATTTGGAGGCACAGCCCAGCACATTTGACAAACACAGTGAGGCAAAATTCAATACTAGATGTTCCGCAGATAAAACCCAAAACTGGGAGTCACACATCTCCCTAACGTTATGTAGAAACTAGACTTGTGTATCCAGGCTATATTTAAAGATGTAATTCTGTACAATCAGAGTTACTAGCATATGACGGCCAGCACAGGCTGTTCTCAATGCATACTACCCATGAAACTGCAAAATTTTCACTCCTAAACATTATATAGTCACTCTGGCACACAATGGCTTGGCACCCAACCACACCGTGAGAGATTAACCACTCAGCAGTGATTTGTAAAATATCTCAGAAATATATTTAAAGATAGACAGACATACATTAATTAAGGTCCTTTTATCATATCACAGCATGCACCACAACAATGATATCAACAGTCCCCAACACACGTGAGTTCAGAGGAAAAATATCATTATCTTTACCCTTAGATCTTGGGCAAAGCTGCCTGAAGGAGCCGGTCACGTACATAAAGCTGAGCAGGTCACCACGAACCCTCAACGAAACAAACCTCTGAGAGTCTTTTACTCCAGGCCATTTTCTGAGCAGCCTAATCTGTGCCCCAGAAACACCGTGCACAGTCCCGTGCATCTCCGATTGACACAGGTGTCGCCTGTTAATCCTCTAATTGCAGGTGAGTTATCAAATCCAGTCAGGGGGAAGGAGGAGTAAACTGAAGTTATGCTCTTAGCTGTGCTCAGCATGGACGATGTTAACAGAAGCAAAACAAGAAGTTTTGTTAGTAAATTGAATACCACACCTCTGCATTCATACTAACCAAACCTAGTGAATGAGAGATGTCTTTTTTTAATGGAATTTCAGAGTGCAAGTGAATCTTTTGAAAGCTTTTCCCATACACGTTTTCAGCAACAGTGTCAAGAGCAGCTGTAATTAAAGTTTTATTACAGATCCTTCACTACAACAGTGTCTAACAGCCCTACTTAAGAATCACAAGCCTACTGTGCTCAGCAGCAAAACCTGCTTTTTGCCCAAATGTGTTTACAATCTAAGCCTAAACAGATGAGCACAGAAAGATAAGCCATGAGACAGTATATTCAGCACAGAAGATTATTCTTTCCGTGCAGTACGAACCCAACTAGTACTGAATTCAAGATACAGTCATCGCAACCGAGGATTTTTCTTTTTAATTAAGGAATAGTTACATTACTTCATAGAAGTTTGCCTTGTGCTCCTCCCAAGCTCCTACACAAAAGGGAGATCAGGGTTTAGGCTGAGTGAGCTCCACTGGCAAACCAGAGTCGATGTTTCAAGACCTAACGAAAGAGCTGGGGAAATCTCAGAACCACTTGGTGACTAAAATCAAGCAGAGAATCCTTCACGTTTCCTACTAGGGACAACAGGGTGGCATAGTCAAAGCAGCAGCCTTCTCCACGGTTTTTGTCAAGTCCAGGGAGAAAGATACAACAATAACTGAGATGCTGATGCCCGAAAAAAAATATATTCAGCTATAAGGAAGAATAGGAAAGGTTGCAATTCCCTG
Source organism: Chionis minor (assembly GCA_013398295.1). Taxonomy (NCBI): domain Eukaryota; kingdom Metazoa; phylum Chordata; class Aves; order Charadriiformes; family Chionidae; genus Chionis; species Chionis minor. The sequence goes on along the minus strand of VZSF01005155.1, from coordinate 688,652 downwards.
AAGATAAGGAGAAAAAGCCCTAAGTTTTCAATTTGTCTTCAAACAAGACACCACACACTATCCTTAAATCAGAAGTAACTCTCTAGTTCTCTGATTTTTCTTACAGTTGGTCTGGAAATTTTGTGAGATTGTTTTCTTTGTCCACATCCTTGTCCATTAAGCGCGCCTGTTGGGTTTCACAGCCAACGAGACCCGTGCCTTCCTGCCGCCAGCACCGCTCTATCCGCTCACGCAGGCACGGCCCTGATAGGTAAGTGGTGACCCCAAATTGCACTGCCGCTAAAGGCCTCCTGTCCCTCTGCTCCTGCTGGAGAAGAGGTGGGTGGTACAGCCCTCTGGCCGGTCCACCCTTCACTCGTTGCCTGTATCAAGCCCGCACTGCACCTGCAAACCCTACAGGAGGCTCCTCGCTTGGGTCTTGCAGCATCCCCCCACGACAGGTCCTGGCCTGGAGAAGTCCTCCACCACACGTCCCGGCACGCCAACTCGCACCAGTCCGTGCCCGCAGTTCCATTTCCATCAGCTGCTCAGCATTCCCTGCCCCTCACTGCTGATTCCGGATCAGCGCAAGTTGGTGCCCGTCATTCATCCATCCTCAGGTATTCTTCTGCGTCAGGTGCTCTGATTTAGCACCCTACACGAATGGCTTAAGAACAGTTTCTTTTGATGTTTCTGCCACCCAATTTCCGTTCACCATACAATTCTCTCTACGGTAGTTCTCCGTAAACTGACCTGAAAGGGAAATAAGAGCTGCAAGAGAAGTTGTAACCTAGTCCTTCCCATACCAGAGGGAGAAAAGAAACCCTTCAGTTAGTGTTAACAGCCTCTTCTGAGATGAAAAATATCATTTCATCTCTAATCTATATCTAATATCAATATCTGCAGCAAGTGGAACTTGAGCAATTCATTCAATAAGCAATTGAAGTAAAGCAATTCATTCAACTCAAGACTCATTCAATTTCTGCAGCAACTGGCTGTAACTTCTTATTCATCCATTAAGGTTTTCTGCATCTCTTTAAAAGATGGGATCGTCCTTTGAATCAGTGCTTGATTAATCACCAGGTGCCCGAAGCCAATGCACACATGGAAAGGGAAAACCCACTGCAGAAAAATCTTTTGGAAGAGTTTTACTTGAATTTGTTTGGGGTTTTTTTTCCGCTAATGAATTATTATCATTAAACCGTGATTCTCCAAACAGAATTTTGATGACCATAAGGTAATCGTTATGAACGCTATACTAAAATATTTTTCGCAAACACTGATTCTTAATTACAAAAGTGCAGCTTGATGTCGAACAATCACACCGCGGTCATTCTTTTAACGCTTCGCAGTTTTTAGAACGCATCGGTGTATTAAAAAACCGCACAGTGTGAGGTACTTTTAATACCGAATCTCGTCACCAGGGCACCCGAGCGCCCCCATCTCCCGCTGGGGTCCGGCGGCGTTCCCGGCCCTTTCCCTCAGCGCCCGCCGCCGCCGAACCGGGCCCGGCGCTGGCCTGGGGGCCACAGGACCCGCCGCCGCCTCCCGGCCCCACATCCCACCCCGGCTCCCCCGTCCCCGTCCCCGTCCCTCCCCTGCGGGCCAGTGGCTCGGCCCGGCCGGGCTCCGGGGAGCGTCCTGCCCCTCCTGCGCGCGGAAAACAGGCCACGCTTTCCCCGTTCAAAAGGCCTGAAAACCAGTTTTCAGTAGCTGCGGAATACAGGTAACCCGCCAGAGAGCTGGAGGCGCGTTAGCCACAGAAAGATCAATCAGCGAGCGGGTTGTGGTAAAACGGGAATCAGTACTCAGCGTAACCACGGTTGAAGTCATTAGTGGTGACATCATGTGAAGTAAGATCAGCATAAATCGGCTAACAAGTCACCAACTGCAGCCACGCAACCACCGCCCCAGGGTCACCCTCGTCCCCTGGAAGCGAAGGCGAGGTCCTTAACCCAACCTGAGAGCTTCCTCGCTCGGAAAGTTGCTCTGGAGGCCGGAGCGCCATCCGTCGTCCCCTGCCACGCGCCATCCCTGCCCGACCACCCGCCCGAGGTCCTCCTGCGACATTACCCAGGAGATACGCTGAGCCCGGGGCAGCTCAGCCCGGGGAAGGACAGATGGAGGGGCATGTCCCGGGGCTGGCGGAGCACCTGGACTCATGGTGGCCTCGAGCCTTCCTCAGGGTGCCTCCGGCGCAGCCCCGCCGCCAGCCGGCTTCTGGACCGACACGAACCATTTACAAGGCAAACACCACGCTGCTGAGCCCATAATGGGCTCGATTAAATTAACGTACCTGAAAACCAACGCCAGCAGCAGCAGCCTCTCTTTGTGGAAAATACGAGGCTACAGCCAAGCAGTGCCATCTACCAAAAAGAAAAAGACCACACGTCACAGAATGTGCCGGCCATAACACAGCTCAGTCATAAAAAAGGGAATGCAAGGTGAAATAAAACCAACAAGGGAAGGGAGAATCACAAGGAAAAACCATTCGCGCGGCATGTAAGTCAAACCAGTATTGAAAAAACCCTGTCCTCTCTCAGAAAGGTCCAAATAATGGAGATACTACAGAACAAGGCACTATGTGAAAGCACTGACAACTGATGCTGTTTGTTGCTTTAAAAAGGGTAATACTCTGAGCAGCAGGATTGCAGCCTGTTAAGGGCGACGGGGTATATCCGCACGAGTTCGTTTACAAGTGCCTGAGAGCAATTTTGGGCCAGGGAAGGTGGCAGTTCGTAGCTGCGACCCGTCAGAAGGATCCCTGTCGCGCCGCCCTCCCTGCAGTGCCCCCGCACCCTCCCGCCATGGCCGTGCTCGGAGCGCCCATCCCCACCGGCCGCTTTTCACCCAGACGTCCCGTTTTGGAGACCAGGAGCTGCACCGCGCGCACGCCGGCCGCTCCGTGACTCTTGGCCACCGTTCACAGTTAAAAATCCGGGGTATTCCATACTGGAAAAGCACTGCTTGGACAGAGCGTTACTGCAACACAGCCACATCCCAGCTGTCGCACTGCGAAATCCAGTTTCTCTGTTCTAACATTTACATTTCACAAACGTGAAAAATATCAGCAAACTCTTTCATACCCGCAAAATACAGCTAACTGAACTCATGACAAAAATTTACAAAGACGTTAGCTGTAACTCTCCTAACTTTCACTTTTAATCTCAGCAACGTCGAACCCTGGACGCGCCTGCTGAAGTCTGTGGGCATCACTGGAAGGGAGCAGGAGAGCACCGAGCAGCACACACACATTTTCATTACTGCAGTTAACACACAAGGTCGGGATCATCAGTGGGCACATTTCAATTCAGGTGCAGTAAATACACATAAGAGACACAGCAATATTATTGAAAATTGTAAAAATATTTGCAGACTCGGAAGTAAAACCCATCCATACATTGTTTATTGTGTATTGCTAACTACTATAGCTTGGATGTTTACTAACTGAAAGTAAACAATTACTAACGTGCCAAAGGTGTTTCCTTCCTGTTAGCATATCAAACCCAGCTCTCCACACGTCGCATGACAATAATTTAATCACGGACACTGAAGCATTACAGTCAAAGAGGGGTGCAGGCAGAAGAAAACCTCCATGGTCTCTTACTTATTCTAAATCCCACCTCAGTGTTTTCTGCTCAATCCTCAGGGTTCAGTGTAAGCGCCGCACATCTGTCTCAACGCTGCGACCTTCATTTGACATTACAGCTGCCTCGGGAGAAGTGTGACCTGCGTTTCCAGACCGTATTTCAGCTGTGGGCAGCTGTCACGGGTAAGCTGCTGGGGGTTACTGGGATGCCTGTCACCTTCCTGGCTGGCTTTCACAGGTGTCACCACCGGTGACTGTCATCTCAACGTGAGGACTTCACCCTTAAGAGCAGGTTTTGCTAAAGAGCCTGGCTGAAGTGACGCTGAGTAGTGGGCAACACGAGAACGGGAAGAAAGCCTTCGATCGAGCGTTGCTCTGGGTTAGCCACCACGGCCCAGGGGCGTCCACAGAGGCCAGAAGGGCCTGCCTGAAAGAACTGTGGCTCTGTGGAGGGAGGACACGCACGGGCAGGAGACCTTCCTGGGTTTTCATGGAATCATCTTGGTTGGAAGAGACCTTTAAAGATCATCAAGCCCAACTATTAACCTAGGACTGCCAAGTCCATGGCTAAACTATGTTCCTCAACACGACATCTACACATCTTTCAAAACCTCCAGGGATGGGGACTCAACCACTTCCCTGGGAAGCCTGTTCCAATGCTTGATAACCCGCTCCATGAAGAAATTTTTCCTAGCACCCAATGTAGATCTCCCCTGGCACAACTTGAGGCCGTTTCCTCTTGTCCTATCGCTTGTTCCTTGGGAGAAGTGACTCACCCCCCCTTCACTACAACCTCCTTTCGGGTAGCTGTGAAGAGTGATAAAGTCTCCCCTGAGCCTCCTTTTCTCCAGTTCCCTCAGCCGCTCCTCATAATACTTGTTCTCTGACCCTTCACCAGCTTCGTTGCCCTTCTCTGAACGTGCTCCAGCACCTCAATGTCTTTCTTGTAGTGAGGGGTCCAAAACTGAACATAGGACTCAAGGTGGGGCCTCACCAGTGCCTAGCGCAGGAGGACAATCACTTCCCTAGACCTGCTGCCCATGATATTTAGAATCTGCCCATGATATTTAGAATCAAAATATTTTGCCGCTTTTCCTGAACATCCAAAACTTCCACACGCCCTGGGCCCTGGACCTTTTGCACGTTGTGCAAAGCCCGCGTTCCTTATTTTAGGTGGTATGTTGGCCACAAGGGATTATACGACATCATAATGGCTTACAGGCACGGCGTTCTGGTGGTGCATGTGGCACTGACGGTGGGGACAAGCGTTTCAGATCCCGTGCAGTCTAGCACCCAAAACTACCGTCCCAGGAGGAAGCACGCCAGCCCATGTGAATGAAGCAATTTCGTTTGGATGGGGAAGATGCAGGAGACACCCGTGTGAGCACAACACCCTCTCCTACAGGGTGAAAGTGTAGGAAAATGCACATACAGCCCAGACTGCCGTCTCAGAGTGTTCAACCTCCTTAAACGTGGTTTTCCGAAACGAATATGGAGGGTGCACTGGAGCTTAACTCAAGCGGTGTCGGAGAAGTGTTTCCGTATAACGCTGCAAAGCACCTTAGAAACTATCTGTGTTTCAGTTGGCTGGCGTGATAGCAATGTTATCTTCAAAATTATTCTTGTCTTTGTGTCTGTCTGCTTTCCTGCAAAGCTGCGACCTAGAATTTCCATCAGCATTTTAAATTTTTCACATAGATGATACAGTTCTTGGGCAACAACACCCTATTTTCAAAAATGCTGCCATACAGCAGGGGTCTGTCTGTGTGTCCAGCTGCAATTATTACTGAAGGTAAGGATCGTCACAAAGGCCCCAACATACTCCAAGTGTCAAAAGACAGCGATTCCAGAGAATAATAACGAGTATTTGCTTTTAAAGGAGAGTGGTGGGGAGGGTTATACTTTGTCATAAAGAACTCAATGCCTATTTTATTTGTATTATTTTTACATATTCTGAGTTTACTTTTGAAAATTTGGTTTTTGCAAACTCATTACTACAGATTTCAACTTCAATAACAGGTAGATTACATTATTTTCATCACTCTCAGAAGAAAAACAAATTCATCTCTCATAAAACCAGGTAGTTTTATTCCACTGATAAAAAAATGCATTTTTCTACAAAAGAAAAAAGAAGGTATTTGTGTTAATGCTTTAAATTTAATACAATACTTAACCATCAGAAGATGTAGAAGTTTATCTTAAAATAACTTCATAGTTGTAATCAGAAACCCTAAGTCTTCTCCAGCCAGCTGTAGAACTGGAACACAGCTACTGATGATTCACATACTCTTGGCATTTTTTTTTCATGTTGCCTTTGTGGCTGCTCGAAATAGCAAATCTCAACCAAGTCTCACAGCAAACTCTCACAGAAACTTTGACTTTCACCCAAGGAATGAATGTTATATCTGTGATACGGTCCATACACCATCCTTACGCAGTTCTTTCTACACCTTTTTTGAATCTAACCTTGTTTGACAAGGTGAAAAGGATTCTTTTGATCATAAATTTCTCCTAAAACTCATTTTTGCGTGGTGAATACTGTGCTTTCTGGGACTTCAAACATTTTTAAAGTCAAACTACAAGGGGGGGGGATTTTTTATTTGTAGAATCGTTTGTTGGTTTGGGTTTTTTTTCTTTCTAGAGCAGATATATAATTAAAAAGCAAAACTAAAGAAAATGATGATCACGCACATAGGTATATACAGCATTTAGGGAGATATTATTAAATCCATCCAGAAACAGGAATTCTGGTGGGGCAGAATGGAGCCTGGCTGAGCAGTGCTTTGGGTTTTGCCGCATGCGGAGCATGGAGCGAACTCCGGCAATCGCTGCAGAGCCCCTGCTCGAGGAACGCGACTGACCCGGGGCGGAGAGCCCACGGCACAACAACGTACAGCCACCCGCGCCATCTGGTCCCTGGAGCAACACGTCTTCTTCGCACAGATGGGATGAGTGGGACTAAGGAAAGAGTTGAATTTCCCAGCTGAACTTGTGGAAATAGAGAGATTGCTTGCAGAGGAAAAGGATGTTTTTCACTGACACCGTATGCCACATACTGATGTCACATAGAGGAGAATAAAGGGCAAGGTGTCCTCCCTGCCCAATCGGAACGCTCAGCTTGAACGGTAAGGGTGTGTTTTAACTGCCTTTCTCCAAGGGCTTTTAAAACTGGCTACTGCCATGAAATTCCTCTGCTGTGCCAACCTAGCGCATCCGCAGATGGGTCACACTTGGTGCCCACGTCCCATCAGGCGCTGAGGGAGGTAACGCCCGAGTGAGCGAGCCTGCGGGAGAGCCCAGACGGGGATTCCGGAGCCCGACGGAGCCGGCTGCGGCGGTTCAGGGAAGGAAGTTGGGCCAGAGGCCCAGGAGTGCCGGGGCGGCCAGGAGCCCAGAACAGCAAGGAGTAACACTCCTCTCCCTGGAGCGAGACCTCACAGCGCCGGAGACCAACAGCTCTGCCACCGCGGGGCGGGGGTGCAGCCCAGGTAACACATGTGGGCAGGTACGGAATGGCGGAGTTCAAATGGCTAGATCTTCCCAGTGCTTTCCCCTCACAGCCTCTGGAGGTCTGGCCACGCAGTCCGACTTGTATCACCCCTGTCCCTCTCTAAGTCAGGTCAAGTTACAGCTACGAGAGTAAGTGTCTCATTCAGAGCTGTGCGACACTACCCCAAGTCGTACTGCACAATCTGCGGTTTCTGCCTGAACTAAACTGGAGTCAGAAGAGCTCTACTCCGATTCACTTTCTAGACGTGCCAAGAAGGTGAGTAAGGAACATGGAGGGTGGGTTGGGAGCTTTTAAACCGAATCTGTGTAAATAGCTTAACCACCATGATACCCCTCTGGGCTGTGACTACGCTAATTAGCAGATCCCATCCTCTCCACATGCTCTTCCTCCAAATCACCAGGAACACCCATGGGTGTCTACAGCATGGAGCAGCACGAGCTCCCCGGGCAGACACCAGGGCACGGAACTTGTGCTCCCGCTCACGCAGGATCTGGTGGCACGTCACGACGAAGGACAGGGTCCAGAGGACGCGCACCGAGGCATGATGGGCACGGTCAAAAGCTGTACTTGACACGACCACTGTGTTTTTTTCTTAAAACATCTGGTATTTTTAAAAGTTGTATTAATTATGTAACAGACCTACATTACCCCAACGTAACAAATTATTTCAGATTGTTGTGATAATATGCATACGTAATATATATAGTGCATACTAAATGTTTTTCAAGTTATGTCTGACCTGTATTTATGATAGAGTTACTTGTTAGCATGGAGTAACTTGTTGAATCTTGGTAGATTTTGTTACCGGGGTACACATTAAATTGTAAACTAACAAAAAAGACGCATGATCCATGTTCATGGAACTATAAAATACACATTCCTGTGCTGCGAGAACAGATGATGCACCACTGCATTTTTAAACTGAAGCACAAGAGCTTTCTTGTGTTATTATAAATGTTATACACCGTGACAAGTACATGAACTTTTAAAGATAGCGATGTGTGAATATTGATGATGAAAACAATGTGATAGCAAGCAATCACAAACACACTCATTTGACTGTAATCCATATTAATTGCACTACCAGTTTGCATTACATCCATATTTCATTTCTGTGCAGGTCTTTTGTCTAAACATACAGGCTAAACACCGTATTCCTTCATCATGCCACAGATTTTTAAGCTCAACCTCAAGAAGCGTGAACCGGGCACAGGGAGCGATGGCCACCCGCGCGGTGACAGAGCGAGGACTGCAAGAACTTCCCTGCGTGGTGAAAGGAACCGGTGCAGCAGCAGGCAAGTCCTCGGAGCTGCTCGGGGCCGAGAGCGGACGGTCGGCGCTGCCTCCCGGCGCGTCCCAGCTCCCAGCCACACCAGCAGCCGGCAGCGGATGGCAGGACGGGACACCAGCGGACGGCGGGACGGGACACCAGCGGACGGCGGGACAGGACACCAGCACACGGCGGGATGGGACGCCAGCGGACGGCGGGATGGGAACGCCAGCGGATGGGGGGACGGGACGCCAGCGGATGGGGGGACGGGAATGCCAGCGGACGGCAGGACGAGACGCCAGCGGACAGCGGGACGGGACGCCAGCGGCCGCCCTCAGCAGCTGCCCCTGCTCCGGCGCGTCCCTCACACCCGTGACGTCCCGCTCCAGAGCCGAGGCCAAGGGCAGCACATGCCCCAGAAAGCAAAGGGGGGAAACAGAAGAGGAAAGAATATGCCCTCCACACGCTGACAGTACAGAAGGGGAGAGAACATACGGAAAAGTTATTTCCAATTGAGATTTTTCTGTCATTGACCTAGAAACTGCTATCCCTGCTCCTGCCATCACCACTAGAAATATTCCAGCTCATATGGTGTGAAAATACAGACAACTACGCATGCAGACACGGTGATTAGATGTGTGAATATTTATCTTTTTCCCCCCTGTTCATTGCCCGAAACAACACAAAAGAAATTCCAAATTGCTTGAAATGGGGAAAAAAGAAAAAAGTAAAGAAAAATAATCAAAAACCAAAACCATTTGAGGTCAGAAGTGTCAAAATGAACCATTTTAACCTTTCAAAAACAAATTCCTTCAGCCTTGGTCTGATGCTGCACTATCATACTACTTATGTTGAAATCTGAAAAATAAAACTAAAATATATCTAGTGAAAGGGATTCTAGAGATGACAGAGTCATTCAAAATGTCTTCGTTCAATTCCTGTGATCCCCAGGTAAGACTGGGGACGACTCTGTCTGAGGTTGACTAAATTTCCATGGGCTTGTATCAAAGAAGATAATAAATAACAAGAGAAGATAATCATACCTGGCTGACAGAATTGGACCTGGCTGAAACAACCTCTAGGATACTCCAAACCAAAAACCTACCAGCTTCATGCGCCATAATATTTATATTGTTATTTGCATCTACATTAGTATTAATAACAGGCACCGGGAGTGTAATAAGAACTGTATGTAGAGGAAATACAAGTAGTGAGCTACTCGTTAGTGTCAGGGCAGCAATTTATTTTTTAATGCCATTAACAGCTAACTGCAGAATTTCCCAAGAGAAGATAAATCGCACTTGAGGTTTTTGGTTTGGGTCTTTCGGTCACAGTCACTGTACCAGAAGCTCAGTGCCGCTGAGACCGAAGCACAGGATACGGAGTACATCCCTCATCCTTTCAAACCCGTCCCGGAAAGGTCCCGAGCCGGGGGGCTGTACAGCGCGCAGACAGGTCAACCCTTCAACAACGAGTTCCGCTGCTCTGGTGACTGCTGAGACAGATCGGGCAAGCTGTTTCCACCGGCTTGAAACCTCTACATTATGAATCTCAGAGCCTTTTGATTGAAAAATTTCAGTTCTTTAGTCTCAAGGTGGTTTTTATGACAATCAGGATGTTTTTCACATCTCTCTCTAAAAATTTTGTATTAAAAATTCAGGCTTGTCTCAAAAGTTACATTTGCTGGAATGAAAACAATGGGAACTGCCAGCTCTAATGCTTTGAGACCTCTATATCAAGAAAGGATTGTCGTACTGGTATTGGAAGTTCATTATGGATTCTTTCATTAGGCATCTTTCCTGGTCTTGCCAGCCCTGTCCGAGACAGTGGATAAGACACTGGTTTAAACTCTTACACTTAATTCCTATTAACATTAGCATACAAGAAGCTTTGGTATATCAAACTGGGAAAAAGAAGACTGTATAATTTTAAGGGATTACCTACCGAATAAAACTTAAGACAGTGATACCATAAACCTACTGAAAATGGATATTGAACTGGTTTTGCTGTGGGATTGCACAGGATTCAACCGTTCGCTTGACTGTAAACCTGCTGCAGGGACTGCTCGTGCAATTCTTTACATCTTTCAAAGTAAGGTTCAACTCTGAAAATTTTCTGAGTTACAATGTCAGCTTTTGACAACAAATTATAGCTTTTGGATTATAATTAGAGCCCTGCTTGCTTATTTCAATGGCGAGAATTATAATTACCAAGTTTTATTAAGAACACTACTTGCAGGGTCGTATGAGCAATGAAGTATGTTACATTATATTACTCTTTCTTTCTGCAGCAGTAACAAAATGACTTAAAATCAGTCATCAATGCCTTCATCAACAACTGAGAATTGGTATAAACATTTCACCACAGTAGTCAATACGAAGTGAATAGGGTTAACATCAACATTACAAAGGTTTTAGCATTTTTAGTGAAGACGATACAGCAGGAGGTGAGGGCAGCCCTTGGAGCCTTGTTCTGCCTACGACAGAGAAATATGCTTCAAGACTGGGATTTCTGAGCACTACGGCAATCCTGATATAAAACATTAAACCCACAAAATACGACAGGAACTACTTTGCCAATAGCAACAATTTAAGCGAGTTTCAGAATCTTAATTTCCTGTATCCAAAGAAAGAAACCGTATTTTCATGAGGGCTTCCAAGATACCTTGTCTCCGGTTATGAATTTGATTTTGATACATTTATGATCAAAACTCTCTCTGCGAATTACCGTACCCATCTCGGATCAGAAGCTTGACAGGGAGCAGACATTCTCTCTCTGGGAAACCACGAGCTTTCGGCACTTAGCAGCTTTTCCGTCCTGGAATACCGTGTTTCCCACCAGCACGGCCGTTGACTCTCAGCAGCCATTTGCTCCGGAGCTGACGCCAGGGAGCCGGGGACGTCCCAGCAGCAGAGCAGCAAGGGGGCACATCCCGCTTTGCTTTTCAAACGGGGTGTTTCTCTGCCGAACAGAGCCCGTTCCACCAGCGGGGACGAAACAAGAGCCAGAAGGCCAGAAGGCTCCTCAGCAAAGACCGAGGGCAACCACAGCGCGAGGCGCAGGGACAGGAAGGAGCCTGCTGCAAGGGCGAGCTCTGCCGCCCAGAAGCACGGGGAAGGCAGCACGGGCAGACAGCAACAGTCCCAAGCACCCCCACGAACCAGAACCGGGGCTTCCGTTCAGCGTTCCTATTGCAAAATAAAAAAACCCACCACCACAGTGGTTGTTAATAGAAGAATCTATTGTTAAGTCTACGTGTTCTGCTTTGCTTTATTAACACAGTGACTTTAAAGACTGTAAGTAGTTCAGAGCCATGAAGAGAGAGGATAAAAATACAGATAGCAGGAGAATAATAGCACTGATTCCAGCGACAAAGAATTCACCTGTGAAATGCCACCGCCCGCGACGCCTGTCAAACGTGGGACTCCACAACAGCGTCAGCTTGAAAGGCACATCAGAAATAGTTATGACGAAAGCACACAAGAAGACACAAGGCACTTAGTAGGTGAACTGTGGTCAGAGAAGTGGTCCTCATAACTTTGATACACGTTTCACTGTTTTATTCTAGGGTTCATTTTAAATTAGATAATTGATTGAAAGGCTGGAGAGTTGGGTGGCGAGGAACCTCATGAAATTCAACAAGGGCAAGTTGGGAATAACCCCAGCCACCAGGACAGGTTGGGGTGACCTGCTGGGAAGCAGCTCTGCAGAGAGGGACCTGGGAGTCCTGGTGGCCAACAGGATGCCCATGAGCCAGCAATGTGCCCTGGTGGCCAAGAAGGCCAGTGGCATCCTGGGGGGCATCAAGAGGAGCGTGGCCAGCAGGTGGAGGGGGGTCATCCTGCCCCTCTGCTCTGCCCTGGGGAGGCCACAACTGGAGTCCTGTGTCCAGTGCTGGGCTCCCCAGTTCCAGAAGGACAGGGAACTGCTGGAGAGGGGCAGCAAAGGGCTGCAGAAGATGGTCAGGGGGCTGGAACACCTCTCTGATGAGGAAAGACTGGGAGACCTGGGGATGTTCCGTTCGGAGAAGATAAGACTGAGAGGGGATCTCATCAATGCTCAGCAATATCTAAGGGCGGGTGGCAAGAGGATGAAGCCAGACTCTCCTCAGTGGCACCCAGCAGCAGGGCAAGAGGGAACGGGCACAAACTTGACCGTAGGAAGTTCCACCTGAACACGAGGAGGAACTTCTTGGCTTTGAGGGTGGCAGAGCCCTGGCACAGGCTGCCCAGAGAGGTGGGGGAGTCTCCCACTCCGGAGACATTCCCAACCCGCCTGGACGCCACCCTGTGCCCCCTGCTGTAGGTGACCTGCTCTGGCAGGGGGTTGGATGGGATGATCTCCAGAGGTTCCTGCCAGCCCTGCCGTTCTGTGATACCGTTCTGTGACGACATTACCATGGCGATGAAAGAAGCCATATACTGCTAGGCGAAAGCTTATTTCAAAGACCATTTTATCGTTCAGATTTACTTTTCACTTTACACTATTTTCGTATTTGCAGCCTGGGGGTTACACATTAAAAGAGCCTGTGAAGGGGCCGCGCCGTGGCTGGGCGTACGTAAGAGTAATCCGAAGAGCAGTTCACCTCAGAGCTTCCACTCCGTCCCCCACAGCCCGACCCCACAGCGCAATCTGCATCTCTCGAGAGTCATCTCGCTCTTGTTTCCACCATTACAAAACCTCTTTTGCTTTTCATCTCCCCGACGTCCCGCTTCGGACATGGATTAGGAAAGAACCATCTGAATGTGCGGGCTTACTCAAGTGTGGGATGATGTCTAAAGGTACGATAAAAGGTATGATAACTCCTTTATCTAAATTACATACTCTTTGTTACTGCCGATACAGAGAATTTATTTAAAATTATATAAGAAAGAATAAAGAAATGTTCTCAAATCTACTTTCACACGTTTTTCCTTTTTTACTTTAATAGAAAACTGTGAGTAGACATACACAGAGAACTGCTTGAAGGTGGATGAAGTATTACTCTTCAGTTAGCCTTTCCTTCAAATTCAGTATTACCGCAACAATGACATAATCAAAACTCTCTGGAAAGGATTTAGCTTCAATGTCCCTTTTATAAGCATTTTTGCAGGGTAGTGCGACGTTAGGGAAGCTGACCCGGGGAAGACGTTTGCAGTTAGCGACTCCCCGAGATTCCCGAATCCTGCTCAGCCAAAGGAGTCACACTGCCACGGTTCTTCTCAAGGACCGCTCAGCTCTTCATTCCGCGTGGCCTCGACTTCCCGTCTCCTTCCAAAGCCCAACAGCTGCAAGACTCTGTCCCGCAGTCAGGACCTGAGAGAAAAGCCTTGTCTCGCCAACAAAATGAATGGTCTCTTGAGGAAACTGAAGAGCACCACACCGCTTTTCAGAGCCACGATGACTGAATCACAAATACCATAAAACACCAGCTGCACCTTAACTCACAGAAAACCTCCCCAAACCTTTCTGGGTAGTCTGTCTTGATGGTTTAAACAATCCTTATTTCACTCCTACACACTCTATTGAAGATCTGGGTAACCATATAGCTGGGTGACGGCAGCCAGGAGACGGCACACTGCACGGGGAAGTGGATCCGTGTTTCCTGATGTTTCCTGCGGCGCTGTTACAGACTCGGACTGCAATGCTTTATTTGAGCCCTGGGAATAAAGGCTCTATGTTTTGTCAGGTGCGTATGATTTCTTCCTTCTATCCCAAAAACGCTGCACACATCGGAGTTAGCATATCTATTACAGGTATGAAGGCAAGTTTGTACTGGTACGGAATGGAATGGCGTGGATGTTTGGAAAAATCAAATCCCTGTCCTGGATGTCATGGGACTTCAGGGCACACCTTGGGCACACGCAGTTCAATGACAACTTTATTTGAAGAGGAAGTGGCTGAAGCAATGGGTTTTATCGATCTGCTTCCACAGAGGCCTGAGTCAGCTGGCGAGAGAGGCTTTATCGGCCGGCACGCGTCGGCCACGCGTCAGGCAGGAGGAGGCGAGTACGGAACAGGACAGACATGAAGAAGTGCAGCCGATGAGCACGAGACTATGTATAAATCACACGGGCAGGAAAAGTACAGGGAGCTTAACCTTCAACTTCACATTTACATCACAAAAGCCTCTGCTGAAAAATTATGGAATCTCTGTGATTTGCTCCTTCTCTTCAAGCACACGTGTGTGATGGAAATAGATGAGATCTCCACAGACTGGATGTTTTGGATACAAACTGAGCAAAATAAGTTAACAAGTAACATTCAAGGTACCCTCCTTAATATGGTTATCAAACATTCTATCATGATCATTTTAGAACTTCTTAGTGGGTATAACTAAGGTCTGTCTAAGACCTTTGAGGGTCAAAAATGGAAACAAGAAGGGGGACAGACCAGGGGATGAGGCACAGATGCTCACACGGAGGATCAGGAGAAAGATGTAATGGAGGAGCTTCCACTGACCCTTGAAATTCTCTTTCTGTGCAGTCCTAAACAATGTAAATGGGTTTTCTGCTTGAACAGTACGTGTTTGTGGAATCATCAGCATGGAGTTTAAAAATATCTCACACTTTTCACACACGAGAGGAGAACGACCTTGCTGGTATTTCTGTTACTCAACCAGATTCTGAAAAGTCTGGGGCTAAGCTGGAATCACCGATGACTTTGATGGGTAATATATTGCAATGAAGTCCCCGCCATCAAATCAAGTATTTACTATTTCTGCATGGAAAAAGCCTATGACTCCTAGTGATGTCTTTGTATAACTGGTTCTTAAGAGAGGAAGGTAAGACCAGTGCTGCAACGAACACAGCAGAGTTGTCCAAACCGGGATGAAAGAATTAGCTGAAGAGCACAATGAAGATCTCGGTGGCTCCGTCACTTGCTAAGGAAGGAAGTGGCAGGCGACAGCGAACAGCCCGGATGCAGGAGGAGAAGGTTATACAAACCATGGGGGGAGCAGGAAAAACAATTATCTTTTTACAAGCTTTTAAACCTCATTTTTCAAACTCACAAACCCCGAGGTTTTTAATCTCTTACCTGGAATGAATGAACTGAATGCAATATGAGTTTAATTTTTCATGAGCATTTAGTTTACAAACCCCTTTCTTCATATGCTTCTGTTCCTATCCAAAATAACAATTATCTATGCATAACTTGTCAATTACGTTCTTTCATTGCTGTAAGTGTTTAAGAAATGTCACAATTGCATTGCCTAGAATGGTTGGCAGCAGGAAAGCAGCACAAGCTGCTACGGCAGAGCCCGGCACGCAATAATTAACTTAGCAGTTTCCCTGTTGAAGAATCCATAGATGGGGTGGGAGAAGTCAGAGAGGTGCGTTCCCGTCAGTTGCCACAGTTATGCCTCACATCGGCCTTCACACTATCATAGTGCATATGGGCGAGGAGATTTTTCTTAACAAATCTCCAAGCAAAATTCTCAGGAAAATCATGTTTATTCACACCCTGTAATTAAGACATTTTGCCATTCATAGTCTTGATTTTTACTAATTCAAGGGTTTACTAACTCAAGATTTTTGACAGAATCTAATTATTAAAAAAAATAATAATCTGTAAAGGTCTTTTAAAAAGCAGAGGAAAAAGCAGAGAAGCTTGGAATCCAAACCAGCTGTGTGCAACTGAACGTTGTTAGCAGTAAAGTTTTAAGTAAATCATAGAATCCCAGAATCACTTGGGTTGGAAGAGACCTTCAAGATCATCGAGTCCAACCATAAACCTCTGCCAAACCCACCCCTAACCCATGTCCCTCAGCACCACGTCTACCTGTCAATGTTTCAAAGTGAATTGATTTGTTATAACAGAAAAAAAATAAGGCATCATTAAAATTACAGATCTTTGCTTAAAATTAGTAACATACTTACTTCTAAAAACAAACAAAACCCAGAGACATTATCTCACCTGGTGACCCTGAAACAAGCTCAATGCAGATACAGCTTGGGGCAGCACCAAAGCACACCTCGATAGATGCCACCTGCGGCTATGTCAAGCTGATAGATTATAGACCCCGTTACCACTCTCCTGAGCTATACTATTTCCCCAAAGGAATATATTATAAACGATACCAATTATTTTTCCAAATTATGCCATGATCTGGGTTCAGCTGTATTTGCATCACTTTGAAGCCACCCAGAAAGCCAAGACTCGTCAGATTAGAGATGCATTCCTTGCATTGAATTAGGTTCTCCTGTGCTCAGAACTCTTGCAAGAGAAAACAACAGCCACAAGCACTGGTTAAGATGGATCATTAAAAATAAATGTGGTGGGTTTGGGGGTTTTGTTTGTTTGTTTGGGGTTTCTTTAATCTCTGTTTCTGACTGGCAAGAACCTTACCCAGCGCCAGCTCCAGCCCCTAGGCAGTGCAGCTCCAAGACCTGGTTGTTACGGACTCGCCGAGCGGCTGAGGCTGGCAGCGCCCCCAGGAGCTCCCCTGGTCCAAGTCCCTGCCGGGGGGCACCCAGACCGGCTGCCAGGACCAGATTCCAACCGGTTTCACAGCCTCCTAGGCAGCCTCTGCCAGCGCTCAGTGCTTTGGAACAGGGGAGCAGCTTCCTTTAAAATACTCCGTTCTTCCCATCCTTAAGCTAATTTTCCCTTGATTTGTTTCCCAGGACCTGATAGTGCCCACTGATATACCTTCCCAACTTAATTGATTTTGACACTTTCATTTTACCTTTTAAAAACCCCTATAACTTGTTAACAAACTTATTGTGTTCATTACGTCAAATCTGAAATGCACCGTTCACGTTTTTTTAAAAAAGCAATTCCAGCTGCTTTTCAAAAGCTCACTTATAAAAAGGAGCTTTTTAAGTTTCCAGGGCTCAAAAATAATGCAGAAAAAGAGAATCTGTCTAAAATGGTCAACCGCAAACCAAAGCAACATTATTACGTTGCCTAATGATTGATGAAATCAGCAGTTTAGCATAATTTATGTTTACAATAGACCTTACATTAAACAATGCAAAAGGCACCAATTTTGGCCTAATTACCAACCTGTGCAAAATTAACATCTTCCAAAAACTTACAGTGAACTGACAGAAACAGTGAAAAGAAGCAATTCCGACCTCTTCTGTGGAAAAGGAAACATTTCCAGCTTCTCCCAACTAAGAAACAAGGCACACACCAGGCGCTGGAAGAAGGGAACCCACGCGACCGTCACGTCGAGGCAGGGAACGCACCGTTCAGGGGACTGAGGCAATAATGCCCATTATCACAGCCTACAACATGGATAAAGCCTCCTCGTTATGAAAATATATCAAGAATGTTTCTTTTTATAAAATAAGGTTCTGCAAGTTCAGAAAACGTAACATTTGAAATGTAGGAACCTTATCAAGTTTGGCTTCGGACACACGGCAAGTCAAAACGCCCTGACTTAATCCTGGGGGGAAGGGGCAAGGAGAGGGGAAGTGCCCCGACCCCCCACGCCTCGGCAGAGCCAGGAAAGGCGCCGCCTGCTTCCAGGGTTTATCACCGCATTGCTCACCCCCATCAGGTAAAACCCACAGGAGCGAGCGTTCCCAAAGGGAAAGAGGAGCTCACCCCTCCTCTGGATCCTGGATTTCAAGGAAACCTTAAGGAACCATGTTTGTGAAGTTTGGAATCTGCAGGTTAGATGTATCGCTGTCAAAGCACTCCGTACATTTAAAGACAATGAATAATTATTACTGACGGACACTGACTTTTGCTAGAACTTACCCCTGACACTAGGCAAGGAAAAGAGACAGCTGCCCCCTCTGGGAAGTCACAAATACAGACAGATGTTATTTCCCATTTTAAACTACCCTGAGAGTCCCATAGCATTAACATTCCAAATAATCAATTTCAAGTGTGTATCTCTACTCTAAATCAAATGAGAAAACAGACGTCTTATCTCTACCAAATTAAAATTCACGCTGAAAGAGCTACACCTCCTAGCCATATCACTGTCACACAAATAAATTTACAGCCTCGTCTGCAACCGAATAAGCCATGAGCCATAAGGTACGTCCACACATTTGAATATATACCTAATATTAAGGGCTCCTAACCGTGCCAGAGACAAGGGCAGGACTGGCGGGACTGATGATAAATTTCATCATGTTAAAATAATTTCTCTTCTACCTTCTCCCTTCCATGCCTACTGCCGCCCTGCTTCGGAGGCAACTTTACTCGGGAACTTCCAACAGGTCCTTCAGTACTGCCCGGGATGCAAACGGCCTTTCTTCCTTGGCCTTCCCTTTGGAAATCCAGTCCCGGCTTCTTTCCCCCATCCCCGCCCCCTCAGTTTCACACATTCTGTGCCCATTCCTTTTCCCACGTCCTGGTGACACAGCCCTCACGTCCCACGTTTTCAATTCCAAGCTTCCTCAGCAGAGTCCGTGACGGGTTTCTCTCGCTCTTTCCCACCTACTAAGTCCATCGGATTCTGCTCTGAGGCTCCATGGAATGATGGGGGCTAACGATGCTAACTGACAAGAACGTCTGTGAAGATGTAGCTACCTACGGAGAGGGGAAGCATTGTCATTGGGAATGCAAAAAGTGGCGTTATTAAGTCTTAAAACTAGTCCAAATTTGGGCCTGTGAAGCAGACAATAACCACAGATTCCATAAAAGCCCCTTCTCCATGTAATTTCACTTTCCCACTTCAAACTAGGAGGACAGCAAGACTATTTAAAGTAAAATACTATGTATAAATAAGCAAAACACTGTTTTCCCCAATTGAGGTTTGGGAAATATGCATTTTCCCTAAAAATATCCCTCCAAATATTCAACCTGACACAGATAATCTCACATTAGGAATTCCAAACCATTATGCCTTATGCTCAGCAGTGTCATAAACCACTTGAAGTTGAAAACTATATTGAGAAATATCGAACAAACTTAATAGACATTTCATCAGTTCTACTTACAGTAATTGAGTGCAAAATTCTGCGATGTATTAGAGTATAAACTGCTCGAGCTAAATCATGGCAGTCCCTAGATTGCTCTATTACAATATTAATTGTTAAAGCTCACAAAAGGAACCTCCTGTCAAAAATATTAAAAGTCAATTAGAGATTTAAAAGTATTTGGCACAAGAACTGCAATTATTTGTACAAAGTAGCGCACACTTATGCCATACAAATCACTTGCAATTACCATGTCTTTGCTTAACGTATTTGCTGGTTTTAATCATAGGGAAGATTAGAGAGAGAGTGCTTTTTTTATGCAGTATTTCAAAACTTGAAGTTTGTATAAAATAAGGTGTATTTTTTCTTTAAATCAAAGCTATTGCAAAACGTACCCCTATTTTTGGGCAAGGCTACAAATTTATGTAACAGACGGGCAGATGCGGTGCTGGGGGACGTGGGGAAGGGGTGGGTTTTTGGTTGGACTCCATGGACTCCACTAAAGGTCGCTTCCAAGCCGGGGGATTCCACGGCTCCCCGGGATTCTCCGTAGACCTGACCAGGACAGTCCCAGGACGCGCAGGTGTCTGGGACGGGAGGTCACTGCAGCCGGCTCTTGTCTCGCCAGCCCCCACAAGGACATCTCCTGCGTATCCCCGGGGAAGAGGGGACACCGTGCTGCTCACGCGCTGCCCTCACAAACAGGGCCAGGGGTGCAAGGGGCTCCCAGCAGCTCAGCTCCCTCCCGCTCCGTCACCGCACGAACGCTGGGAAGCAGCCGACCATCACCTGGCACAGCTAAGGAATCTGGAACTCGAAATCCAGAGGAGTTTTCCTCTCGGCACGTGACAGGTGAGGTATGAATACATTGACATTTCAACGCCTGGTTTAGATGCCTGCAGGGACGTTTAGGCACCAGCATCCCTCTTGTAAACTTGTCTTTTAAGCACTTTGAGATTTACAGACAAACAATACTTGTTATAATGAATTTGGAGAGTTTAATAATAGTGTCATCAACTAATCTGTTTAAATTATCTGAATTCCTTCACCTTATGTGAATTAAAATGTTGCTATTAACTTTCAAAGAAGCTGGATCAGGCCTATTTTCCGTTGCTAAAACAAATAAAACAACTTAAAAATCTGGTACAGATCGCCAAGAGACATAAATGTTCCTGCTGCATCACTCAGAAAATTGCAGTGTTTGAAAGGAAGGAAGAAAATAATTAGCTAAGTCTATCACGTCTGATGCTGCTTCCGTACGATAAACATAAATACAATTTTACAAAGCATAAGCAACTGCTTTTTTGTCACGGGGGGCAGCAACCGCCTCGGCTGCCGAGACCCTCCGCTCCCGCCAGGGCAGCGTGGCCACCACCAGCCGCGGCCCAGAGGCACGTTCATCCGCAGCGGCCCCGGGAAAAGGCAGCAAACAGCACCCGCCTGTTCCCTGAAGGTCAAGGCTCGGACCCCGGCAAGGGCAATTTCCCAGGCTGGGGGAAATCCCTGAGGGTCGGCGGGCACCAGCCCCCGCTTCGACCCAGCCCCCAGCCTCTGCAGGAGGCGTCAGCGCAGCCCAACGGTGCCAACCGCGCTGGGGGCCCTGCCCTGGGAAATCTCTCCTTCAGGACGCTCCACAGCACAAAGGCTACGGCACCGCGTCCTCATTAACAATTAGTCGTCCTGGATAAGAGTGAAAAATGCATTTGGATAAAAGACAAAGTGAAAAACGCGTTTGGATAAAAGATAGAGTGAAAAGTGCATTTGGTTCGGAGCCAGCAAACTGTACAGTAAACGCAGAAAACCTGCCCTAGTTTAACGACATCTTAAGAGGCTGACGAGAAATCAAAAGAAAGTGTGTTTTGTCATGAAAATTATGTCACTATTACTTATAGTAAAAGTAAAAGCCCAGCTTCTTGAAATCTCCAGTTTGGATGCCGTGTTTGGAACTCCAAATCCTTGCAAAATATAATCAAACAATTCTGCTGATGGGGAAGTTCTTTCTAAATTAGAGAGATAGCTGACTGATGAAAGCATTAAGAATAAAGCTCTTTCTTGAGGTCTTTCGCTATTTAAATTCTGTAATATTTCATATAACCAAATAACCACCTGTTTAGGATTGCGTTTCTTCACCACGAGAACACAGTTAAGTTTTTCTACACTACAAGCACTTTCACAGCCGTACGTGGCAATGAACAGCTTAACTGTTCTTCTATTCGTGCTCACGACTAATGCAATTTTTGAAGAACAGAGACACCATTAAATGCTGGAAAATTCCTACACATTCTTCTTGCCATGGATTTTATACGAAGCTCTGATTTGCATTGTACGGTACACATGAGCTAATCGGGCAGGTTGGAAGTTATAAACGTCAAAACAAGTGACCACGTGTGGGGAGTTCACCAGCAGAACTCGCTGGATCCTGGGCGCTGGCTGCCATCCAGCCACTGAGCAGGCTCTGGGGACGGGCACGCTCAGGTACACCGGCAACGGGCAACGAGGGTGGCCGTGTGAGGGAACGGCTAATGAACTACTACCACAAAAAAGCCACCAACCATCAGCACGAGATTTCCTGGAAAGGAAAATACAAGAAACTGTATGTGAAGTGTGAGGGGTGGCAATCAGCCTATACCTGATACATCCAGATATCTAATTACTCTTCTTTTATAGTTGTTTGTCACATTCATGTTTTTAAAGTAAATAACTCTAAATGGAAAATAATCACGTATGGTGAAGAAGGTAAGTCTTTTATGTAGATTTCAGCACCATCATCTTAAGGAAAGCAGAGAACTTGTATGAAATTATTATAAGAAATAATTAAATGACACAGTTTAGAGGAATTGGACGGGACACTGCAAGGCATTTCATGACAGGGAGGTTAATGAAATCCCAATGTAGTTTTCCGAAGGAAGGGACCGTATTTCCTTGCGGCACCAAGGGAGGAAAGGCAGGCAGAGGCGGCCCGCGCGTGCGCGGCACAGCGCCCTTCCCCTGCTCGGTGGCTCAGAGCCGGGGGGCAGGAACCGGCCGCCGGGCCGGCAGCACCCAGCCCTCCCAGCCCTTCTCCCAGCCAACGGCTGGAGACCCCGGGACCCGCCTGGGGCCGGTGCGGAGCCAGCCCCGCTGCAGGACACACCTCGGGGCCGCCGCGGCAGCGCCCAGGGACGCCAGAGGAGCCACCCACGGCTACGGGAGGGCGCCCACAGCCGGCCTCGGCGCCACGCGAGCACAGCCAGGGAGTTCCCGGCTATCCGCAGGGGCCAACGGGCTGGCATCGGCGGAGCTGTCGACAGTCAGCTCTCATCCCCTGCCAGCGCTTTCCTGGATTTGAGCTCTGGGCCAAAAGGGATGCTGGAGCCGCAGCGGCCGGCGACGCTCCCCCAGCCCCGGGCAGGTGTCCCTGGCGGGATGCAGTGGCACGGCACAGAGTGGCATGGCATGGCATGGCACGGCACAGCATGGCATGGCACGGCACAGCACGGCGCGGCCGGGAGACGGGGACTCGAAAGCACCAGAGCCTCGGAGCGGTGGGGTCACTCCGGCACAGCGGCCGGGACGACGGGGAAGCCCAGCTCGGCTCCGCACGGAGCAGCTCCGGGAGCTTCAGCGGCAGCTGGGGACAGCTGCAGAGCAGCACCACCACGCAGCTGGGAGGAAAGGCTTACTAAAGTTTTATTTTAGACTCGGTGTTCGTAACTATAAACTTCCCCAGAATATAAAGACCAGAATACCCTGAAAGGGAAGGCTTTCTCACCGTTGGATGAGCTCACCAGCTGCCTCTCCTTCACGCTACTTTACTATTTCACATCTATTTCAAAGCAGTTTGGAGGGAATCCAAAGAGCTACCAGATGCTGTTTGCTGTTCCCCAAAGAGAACCGCAGATTATATCATAATAACAGACTGCAAATCAGAATTAAAAGCGATATACCACAAATCCCTTTTTAGGGTTGCATTCCGTGGTTTGAGATTTCTAAATATGATTTTGTGGGTTTTAATATCTGCTAATATTTTCTTTTGTTTTCCACAGCTGGTTTCTTTGGCTACCATTCCCGCTGCCCAAATTGCAGGCAGAACGTTCTCCTCGCGCTGCCCCGCGCCTGTTTCCAGCTGGAGAAGGGGGCCAGGCTGCCCCCGCTCACCCGGGAGGCGCGCCAAGCACACAGGAGATGTGACATTAGGCACATCAAGGCGTAGCACGGGTCAAAATGAAGACAAGCAATCGGTCCCAGCCCAGAAGAGGCAGTAACGAGCATTCCCGTGTGATAAACCGGCAGCAGTCCTTCGAGCGGGTCACGGTACCGCACGCCGGCCACAACTTTTGAAAACGTGAGCGGCGCGAGATCCGCCCACAGACCTACTGACACAACGGAACGCTCCGTAACACTGCGCCAGAAATATTTTCCCATTTGTGATATGTTTTCTCATCGATGGGAAATTAGAACAGCCATATACCGAAAACCTTCCCAGCTCCTGTCTACTGGTGGTTTCCCCCAGCCGAGGCAGAGGACCGGGCGCTCCTTGAGCGCCGCGATGACCCTCTCCGCAGTGTCTGGGGGACCCAACGGCTCCGCTCTCCCAGCACGCGTCTTCCTCAACCCGCCTCCTAGGATTCCTAGCGCCGGGGAACACGGGCAGCCGGCTCGGCGCCGCCCTTCCCACCCGAAGCCTGGCCGGCGCAGACCACCGCACAGCGCCCCGACGCTGCTGCCGGATCCTGTCGCCCCCTCCGCACTAGCACAAATAACGTTCCTCATCCCCAGCGGAGAATATTTAGATGTTTCAAGAAGAGATCCCTTTTGCTCTTGGAATTGCGACACGCCGCTCCCCTGAAATTACGATACATAACTGGGTGCCTAATTAGCAACCGGCAGGACTCCCGCGCCTCGCCCGGCAGCAGCGCTGGGTGTTGCGCTCCCGCACCCTCTCGCGCAGCAGCTGCCGCCGGCTGACGCCGTAATAACACGCTGCCAGCTCACGGCAGCAACAACGGAGCCTTCTTCCTACCGCAAAACCACAGCTGAAACAAAGGAGAGCCATGAATGCATGAAGATTAGTGAAGCCTCACATTTAACTTAAATGTCATGTAATTTTATTTTTTTTTTTAAACGTTAATACTGGAAGACAATACTTCACAATAGCTGTTCCACCGCCCACGGAGTCAATGCAGATGAATCGGACAAGCACTGCACTTTTTATAAACCAGCCCATTAAGTACTCAAGCAACTCTTGCGCATTTACATTACGGCTTTCTTCGCACCAGAGAACAGATGGAAGACTTACATTTTAATTTAACCGTTAAATGCAAAGCTGACACAAAAATAAAACCAAAAAGTAAAGCAAAACAACTCTTTAAAATCTCTAGTGCCATAATCCATTCCCTTTCCCGCAACGGCTAAAGCTGCACACCGCGTCTCGTCCTGTTGTCTCTCCTCCTCCCTGGCCTTCCTAATTAAACTTGCAATTTTCAATCAATTCAAGAGAACAATTCCAAAATTGCTTTCCTTTATTATTCTATTTTATTACTATATTATTGCTATTTTCTACTGCGTTATACCCTATCCCCTACATAGGACAAGGGCCT
Organism: Chionis minor; assembly: GCA_013398295.1. Taxonomy (NCBI): domain Eukaryota; kingdom Metazoa; phylum Chordata; class Aves; order Charadriiformes; family Chionidae; genus Chionis; species Chionis minor. The sequence goes on along the minus strand of VZSF01005155.1, from coordinate 663,862 downwards.
CAGGTTGCACCGGGGAGGTTTAGGTTGGACATTAGGAAAAACATTTTTTTTCACCAAAAAGGGTCACGGAGCGCTGGCAGAGGCTGCCCAGGGCAGTGGTGGGGTCCCCATCCCTGGAGGGGTTTCCCAGCCGGGCAGACGTGGTGCTGGGGGACACGGGGTCGGGCTGGGCTGGGCAGCGCTGGGTGATGGCTGGACTCGGTGATCTAAAGGGTCTGTTCCAACCTAAACAATTCCATGGTTCTGCGATTATGTCTCCACCACCTTCTGTATAAAAACACTGTAGCCTTCATATTTCAAGTTTTCCTTAATGTCAAATCTGGTTTCATCCAAGTCCCCGATTAGGTCCTGCTGAGAGATCTCCCTAAAAGCTTACTGGTAGTGCTGGTGTCTCACAGCACCTTTGTATCTTGTGCTGGGAGGCAGCACTGGCGGGGCTGGGGGAGCTGGGGGGGTGGCTTTTCCATACTATCACTGTCATTTTACACTTCACCATGTGCATACACTGCCTCGAAGTAAACATGCCCTTCACCACAAAGATTTCCAGCATACACCTTAAAAAACCAACTCAACCAAACCCAACAACGTAACACTGCTGCCAAGAGATCTGAAAGTCACTTAGCTCCCAATTCACCTGAAACACACAGGCTTCCCTCAAACCCACTAACCTACCTGTCATTTCCAAACGACCAGGATGTGTTTCTTCCAAAATGTTCTATTTTATGATTTGAACTAATGATTCATAAGTAACTAAATATTCCTTCTGCGTAAGTGCATCATATATTTTTGAAAAACACTGAGTCAGACCTAGGGTTAAGACAGAGGCGTAGCACTAAGGTACAAAGGGATTAGTGACAGGGTGACACATTGCTTTCTATAAAAATTAATCTACTTTAATCTTTGCTATCTGAAATTTCTATAGCATGCTAGAAAAATCACAGCACAAATCCTTTTGCTTTATCAGAAATGCAATAATATTGTGACAGAAAAAGTCTACGGCAGATCTCTAGCAAAAATAACCCATTACCTCCTTCTGGTTGGTTACTTTTTTCAGCTTTTTCCTTCGAATCTGTTACTATGGCTGCTAGCTGTCATGACATATTCTTTATGAGGCATATGTCTTTTGTTAAGCACTGTTCTTTTTATCAATTTTTTTGACAGGCTTTATTTACTGCCAGATAATACACTAGAACATTTTACTGGCACTGGTCATGTCAGGACTGTAAATTAAAAGCGTCTTGATAGGGAACTGGAGCTTAGTAACTTAAAATATAACGGTTGGAAAATACGAAACTCGCGATATTTGATTAATTAAGAAAATAAACCCCTCTGTAATATAAAACATAGCTGACTCTTTGTGACAGGACACACCAAAATAGTAATGTCAAAATGATCCCCCTGCATCAAGGAGAGCACCTCCTCGTAAAACAAGGAAAGACAGGACTGAATACACCACGACTAGACAATGCTTTGTTTCCTCGCTCCCAACACTTCCCTCTAGCTCATCTGCACGCGAGGACACGAAGAACGGGCGCCAGCCTGCAGATGTGGGAGAGGGAGATGTTACCCAGCGGCGTCTGCTTCGTCTCGGTACCCAGGGGGAGAAGCAGAGCCCCCGAGTGGGACGGAGCTGGCAGGAGCCCCCCGCCGCCCCAGAGCAGCCCGCTCCCCCACCGGAGCCAGCTGGAGCCATGGCCCCACCGGAACAGGCGCCGCTCATTTCCCAGGGAACGAACAGGACACACCACCAACGCATTAAACACCTCTTGGAAGTCTCTGCATCGCCCCAACATGCCCATGATTCCTCAGAGGAAGTTTTATGGAATGACTTGGCTGACACACGGCTGTGCTTCCGTACGGATGTGAGCGGCCAGAGCCGTGAACACACTCAATTACTGTGCCAGGTCAGCACAGGCAGCGCCATCCAGGTACCACCGCGACATCCCTGATGATCCAGGCCCGCTCCATTAGAGCCACAACAGCTATTGCCAACTGCCAGGCTCCTCACGCGTTCCCAGGCACCCGCAGCAGCCAGGAAAACCCAGGTGACACCTTAAACCGCTTCGGAACGCTGCTCCCCTCCCTCCCCCACTCAAAAAAAAACCCTCAAAAACTAGGTAGACTTTTCTGGTACGGTATCGTTATTCCATTTACTTTTCCCCTTTTTTAATTATTCTTTTTGAGTCAGGTGGATACAATTAGGCCAGAATTAATTAGATGGAAGAACTAACGGGATAATAAATCTCTTCACAGTTCTAATGCAATTACTCCAATTTAGGAAGCAGCCTAAGCAGAAGGTTGAGCGACCCCAAACTCTGTTCCAGGTGCTCCTACACGGCCACACAGCAGCTCAGTCTCAAGACACTTCCTCCGGCTTTTGGAAGCTCAGGACCATGCAAAAGCTTTTCCCAACCTGGAAACTGAGCTCACGTCAGAGGTTTGCTTAATGAGCTTCTGCACTTGTGTGTGTGTGTGTGTGTGTGTATACACACACTCAGCAAACAAACACCTACCAAGCAGAAAACGGCCTACGATTGTGACACCAATGTAAAGACTTCCTGAAAACGTTTAATTTCAATTAATGTAACCATCACGCACTGTTGGGGAGCCCGCCGGACAGCCCGGGTTCTGCGGGGCAGAGGCAGTAGCTGCGCCCCTCGGCAGCCGCGGATCAGGGGGTCCCAGCAAGGAGACCCGCTCCGGTCCCGCTCAGGGCTGTGTCGTTTCCCCGCGTCCCTGCGGAGACTCCTGGAAAGGCGGTTCTGTAAGGGACTGCAGCCCAGTGACAGCCGGGCACTGGGAGATGGACGAGTTCCCTCAGCCCACTCTGACCCCGCCGCGGTCAGCCCGCACCCACGCCACGCGCTCCTCGTTTCCTGCGTGGCGCCTCTCTTAATATCACACAGCTTGGGAAATACTGTTTTGAGCCTTTTTTTGCAGCTCCTCAGCAGGCAGTCTGCAACTACATAAATAAGAGACCGAAGTGGGCCATTTAGCCTAAAATCACAGAATCTCCCAAATTGCCATAACTAGGTCAACATTTCATACACATTCCAATTTCCTTTTCGGATACCTACCTTAGCATGCTGATGAATAATTAGCAATTATTAACCAACCTCCTGGCTTATTCAAAGGAGAGCAATAAACTTCTCGGGAGGACAATTCAGAGCCTTAAATTAGGTTTCTGCTCGAGAATTACTCTCCGGAGAAGCCACGTTCTCTACTTCTCTCATATTCTGAAGAGATCCTATGGAGATTAGTCACATAATTTAGCCTGTTAAATTAGATACTAACAGTCACGCCATATTGATACCTTCTCCTAAGTTTGAATAAAGTGCAACTTCACTTACATATTTCAAATGTGAGTTTGTTGTGTTGCTTATCTGCATTTAAACTGTTCTCCAAGGCAAATGAAATTGTACACGCATTACCTTTACACGGGCATCTTGTTAAACAGAATGATTATCATCAATATCTCTTGCAGTATTGGTACTTTTTAAATGGCTCATAGCTCCATAATAATCTCATATATCATGTCTGGTGGCATGCTCAATGATTCAAGCTTACTTAGGACTGAAAAAAAGATAAAGAACTGAATATATGTTCTTAGTTAATATTAATTCAGCTGATTCACAGGCAGTGAGGTTATTATAGCTCCAGAATTAAAGAGAGGTAAGGCTATTCTCCAAAAATGAAAAAAAACCAATAGTTACAAGTTTCTTAAAGCAAAAATTTTGGTAGCTCTTGATCAATCTATCTGAATCTTCAGGTGAACAGTAACGTCGTCCAACAACACGCGCTCCCTTTACCTGACCTCAGAGGGGCAGAGGAGAGAAAGAGAGCGAACAGTTCCGCGAGACAGAAACAGCTTGAACAGTCAAAGGCAAAAAAACAAACAGCAAAAAAACAGTTGTATAATTAGACCCAAAATATTTCTTATCCACTGCCCACAGCTTCCCGGTAAACTACAAGCCATAATTTATTCATAAAAATATTTTTTTTATCATAAAACGTACTTGCTAAGAGATGCGACCCCAGGGTTACATTCGCCCTGCCCCAGACCAGGACAGAACCACCGGCAAGAAACGGAGGCGACTTCCTGAGGCTCCGCTCCTCGGTGTCAGGATCAGGGGAGCACCGGTGCGAGAACCGCAGCAAATGAGGCTCCTCGTCAGCCTCGGCCATCTCCAGCCCGGCTGCAGCTGGAGCATTATTTGTAAAATGGCATGTCAGTTTTTCAATTTATATCCCGATCTTGGCCATAAAAATGTTTCAAAGCCAATCTAGGGATGCATATGATTTATTGCCCTCCTGTAATGTAAGTCACATTAAATTAAGTAGTAATATAATTCATTACTTTCTCAAGACTAAATACTCCTTCATATATTATTCTATTGGAAATAACAGGAATAATTGAATCCTTGACATAAACTCCATGAGAAACATGAATATAGAGATTCCTCATCTACATTCCTTACACTGAGCAAACCATGGGCAGAGCGAGTTCTACACTTAGGATAGTTTCTGCACTGTACTGTGCGTGTGACACCACTGAGCCATCCCAGGAGAGCTGTTCCCTTCTCACATTGTAAAAAAGAAAAGTAAATCAATAACGTGGCCAGTTAGAAACTGACTGCAATCGTGCACTGACAATGCAGTATGGTAAAATACTGTTTTATTTCTATTCATAAAATAAACTAAATATTCAGAAGTTTTTCAGTAGCTTACCATTTATTCTCCGAGTTCATACTTCACGTTGCAGTATTATAACTGTCAATTAATGGTCCAAGAAAAAGATATCTAACACACCAAAATGCAGAAATTGGGTCCCCTGCCTCCCCCGTCGTGGTGTTTCACAGCCCCGGGGATCTGGCATCGGCGTGAGCTGACGCCGCAGCAGAGCTGCTGTGCCTCAAGCCCTGCCTTGCCACCCACCTCATTTCAACTGGGACATACTGGGTTCTTCCCAGCCGCTTCAAGAACGGCTGTAGAAGCTCTACGTTTGTCTTGGTACGGCTGAGAAAGAGGGGAAGACTGGAATGCGTGTCCTTGCAGAGCACTTCCCACCACGACCCAGGCCCAGCGAGGAGCCTAGTGCTGCCGAGGTTCAATAGCCTTGGGATGATGGCCATGGATTCCCGTTTCCTCCACGAGAAGTCAATCAGCTCTGTCTGTTTCTGCGGGATTTACAACTGAATCACGTCTCTGCTACCAGCAAGAGAGCCCAATGATGCTCTTGACCACTCCAAGGGCGCCGTGACGCTGAGCTGAGGAGCTGCTGAAGGACAAACGCAGAAGATGAAGCGGGCGGCAGGGCGGCCGCGCGCCCAACCCAGCTCGGAGGCACGGAGCAGCGGACAAGGAGAGCGCCCGGGAGGTAACGCTGATGCAGGGCCGGTGTCAAAGGAGAAGCTCTTCTTTAAAACAGCCACCACCGGGAACGTCTCTGCCCGCGACGCGCTGCCGGCGGGTGTCGTGTCGGCATCGCCTCCTTCCCCGCCTCGAGGACGCCCTCCCATCCACAGCAGGGTTGGAAGGGCTGTGGGAGAACGGCCGCCACAATCCCACACCCTGTGCCCGGCAGCTCCCTACAGCCCTGCGAGCTGTTTGTGCCACCGAAGCCAGCGCCGCAGGAATTCACAAGTTTTGCAGCGTTTCTGGTGGTATCCCACAGCCCTGAACACAGGCGGCACGCGACCACAGAAAGCGGCAATCCCTGAATTCCAGTGGCCACCCCTGAATCTCAAAAATAGCACAAAAGAACACCGGAAAACACACAGCATTAACACAAAGGTGCTAAAAAGCAAGATTATGTCTTATCCAGTGCTCTGTCAAATAGGAAGGAGGTGGGGTAAGCAAGGATAAGGTGAAATCACTTTTTTTTTTTCCCAAGAATTGGGAGGAGAAAACATAAGATGAAGAAAACTTCCTTGCAGTCAAGGATACAAAGCGGTAAACACGTTGACTAAAGATAGAGTATTACTGGATAAACATGACAATCGTTTGCCTGAGACTTTATCAAGAGACACCTGGAGAGAAGAAGCTCTAAGGGAAAAATATAAACCACCGAAAATACTGACTAGGGAACAGCCCCGCAGGAAAAAATACGAGGAATAAAATATAACGTACTGAACATGAAGAGAATTACAAACTGAGCACTATAAGCCAGAGACTGTACGTGGAGAGGCTGTAGGGCCAGCTCTCGCAGGGCAGTTATTCCTCTCTCTGAGGTACGATCCAGCGGAACACGGAACACTCTAAAGACACCACTAAGGAGACAAGGAGATGCACGAAGGCGGACGTACTTGCTGCGGCTAACGGGGCAGCCAGGCTGACAGGGGTCGGCGTCCCAGGGGGCTCCCGGAGAAATGGGAGGCGCGGGGCTCCGGGGAGCCTCGCAGAACATCCCCAGAGACCCCCAGGCACTGAGCCAGGCTCTCCCGCCCGCCCCACCAGCCCCAAAGGCAAGGGCGGACTCACGAAGGACACAACTACCAAGAAGGAAAAGGGCTTTCCCAAGATACATGAAGCCGTCCGAAATTTGGGGGAAAACACGCGTACTGCGCAGCGTCAGCCCCGGCTCCAGCGAGCGCGGTAACCTGCCCAATGACAGGCAGGACATGAAGAAAGGGGCACGGTGACATTAACTGTTAAGCTGTTCTCATTACGATGAAATAAAGGAACAAGTTCTGTCCAGAAATAAATGCAAATGCCCACGTTGATTCTTTTAATTGAATTATAGTAATATTCACAGCCAAATGTCTGTACCTATTTAAACCAAACGACGCAACGATTAGGAGGTTAGCCAGACTCTGGGCCTGGCCTTAATTAACCTTCTGACACCAGTCATCCATTGATGAGGAATTTCAAGGTGAAACGTCGATGCAGGAGGCAGGCGACCGAACAAGGCACCAGGTGTCTAAGAGTCTTTGAGGACCTAATCCCTCCTCCAGCTCTTTTTGCTCCGACCTACAGTTTTGGAATGGCAACAAAGGTGTCATGGAGCCACCGTCACTTTGTGTGGAGCAGGTAAGAGTTCTGGGGGAAGAGACGCTGTTTTCATATTCCTAGATTCTGGCTTGTTATTTTTAAGCAAGTTCGAACACCGTATGGGACATTCCGTGCATCCTGTGACAGAACGCTTCATGTCATAGGAACGGGAAACTGAAGAACTCTAAACTGATAAACGAGAAACTGCAAACTCCATCAAGAACTTCAAGCCGTGTAAGAATGATAAAAAAGAACTTAAAGACCACCCATAAAATGAAAAAAACCAACACTTTCTTGTGCTGGCCAAGACAGTCCGAGAAACGGTAACAACAACAGCAGACTCCCCACAGTTCAAGCAACCTAAAGACAACTAATAAAACACAACCTCTAAAAATTTACTACTATTGAAAAACTGCTGTGGCTTCCAAAGCAATGTTCTAGCTGAACAATCGTGAGTGTTTTCTTAGCATTACATTTACCAATGGTCACAAACTTACATCTTATATTCACTACAACAAATCAGATCACCAACAAGGACACGTTTTTGGAGCGGATTTATAAGGCAGAAGTAGCTGAAATGACGATGCCGAGAGCACAGGAATCACAAAGGAACCGCAGCTCTCGTTCTCCAAAAGCTTATTACGGAATTTTCTGTCGTCGTTATTTGAGTCTAACTTAGCAAGCCCATAGTATAGCAACTACTTCACCGGTGGAAAGAGCACAACCTGGTTTTTTAAAAAAATTCTTTCACAATCCACACACCGTAATCATTTTCCATAACAGTAAGTCAGGTCACAGAAGATCGTCACTTTCTAGTGAAATGTGGTACCTATGAAACACCCGGTTTCTATCAGCCAGCCTCTAGAACCTCAGCCCATTTCCAGGAGAGACAGTATTGCTCCCAAAGCAACAGAGATTGCCATTACTCCCAAAAACATCCCAGAAGCACAGCTAGAAACTTAAATAATTAATCGCACGGGTAAACTTCTTAGTAATAATTGTCTTTTAATTCTCCAGTATTGATTTAACTTTTCAACAGAGCGCTATTCAAGTTAGAATTTAAACTTCTTTGGGCAAGTCAACTTGACATCTGGTAGAGCACTACAGAATTATCTGACAAAATCCACGTGTACTAAAAACAAGTATTTTTATAATCCTTCAATACCAGAGGTTGAAAAGTAATTTTTTAAAACTGTCTTTGTAATATCACATGGTAACTTTAGAATCTGTTTTTTCAAAAGTCCTATTTATACAGTTTTCCCAAGCTCATCATTGTAAGGTAGGTTTTCCCATCACTCCTGTTCCTCTCCCGGAGCTCCTCTGCACTCACAAAATACCAGAAACTCCTGAACATTTTAAGTAAGTTTGTGACTGGGGGGACAGAAATTCAATGAAAAACAACAGCAAACAATTAACCACCCCACCCCACCCCGAAAATCCTAATTCTATGATTAATAATAGATCGATTTAAAAATAGAACAGAAACAAGAAAGAAACAAGAACATTTGGTAGAGAAAAAAACTGTGGTGAGAGCAGACAGAAAATGTTGCAGGTGAAAATGGCACTGTTTCCTCGTGCGTTTGGAATAAAGTCCTAGAGAAGACATAGGAACAAAATGGATGCTCTTGGTTCTCCAAATAAATGTCTATATTTCTATGCTTTCATTAAGGTTTTATTGACAAAATAGGACAATTTATATATATATATACACATATTTGTGGCAGAACAGCCATGCCTCTTGTATTTGACTGAGTATCATTTGTTTCGATATTTATTTATATTTATTGATACTTGCTTTTTACTCTACTGAGTAATTAATTAATGTTTTTCTTAATTTTCAAACAGAAATACGGTCTTCTTATATATAAAGAGTTAATATTCACATATCTATCTGGAAGAAGTTTTGTATTTAGTCATCAAGATTCCATTTGGCTGCAAATATTCTCTAAGTTACTTGTATTCTGGGTTTTGTTGATTTTTTTTTTTTTAGGTTGAGGAAATGTTTTGGGCTTTTTTTGTTGTTGTTGTTTTTTATTGGTCTAACTTGATGTCAACAACACTAAATCTTGCCACCAGTTCTCAAGAAATCTTGAAAGGGTACCAAGGAATTTATCATGTTGATAAGCTTGGCATCTTCGGGTTCTGCACAAACCAAATAAAAAATAATGTCTCCTTAAGTCTGCTGCGAGTCAGTTATGTGTATAACTGGAAAATATTCTTTTTCAAACTAAGTGTATTTATCTTCCTCTGTTGCACTTCTATAAGTGTTTATATGCTTATACTATGCCAAAGAACGATGTCTTACAATCTACGCTAAAAGGACAAGATTCAATAAAACTTCACTGACTGGGCAGTGACTGCGTTGAAGAAGTACAGGAGAAATACCGAGTACAGCTGAATTCATGCATTTCTTTGCTATATCTAAGTCATTCACATATAATTCATTCTGAAACGTGACATTTGCACAAACCCGTCAGATAACTGAATTCACAAACCAGAATCAAAAAAATATCAGTTTTATAACAAGCAATACTGCTGGCCCTACAAATCAAAAAGTAATTAGCCGCCTCTCTTTTTCCATTGCAGGTATGGCCAAGAAATACAACTTTCTGAAACCCCCAAAAATTAATTTGTATTTTCTTCACATTTGAAATACGATTTCCAACGAATGTTTTCTGCCTCGGTGGATCACAAGCTTTGTCTGTTGCTCTCAACAGGCTCAATGCAAACGTTCGGGATTGGGGACGGGAAAATGCCGTTCCGCCTCTGCCCCTTTCCCCGCTCCTTGCTGCCGCGGGCGCAGGCGTGAAGCGCTTCGGCGGCAGCTCGAGGGCTCCCGGAGCCAGGGGGGGACTGGCAGGAGCCATGTGCCGGGGCACTGGGAGCAGCGGGACCACAGCTGGCAGAACGGCCAACGACATCCCAGTGGCGAGCCGTGCGGAGCGGTGTTCCTCAGGGAGGGCACTGGGACCGGGACTGTTTCACACCGTTGCTGGCCACAGGGATGTCGGGACCGGGCGCACCCTCGGACACTTTGCCGAGGACACCCAGCTGTGCGGAGCGGTGACGGGCTGGAGGGAAGGGATGGCATCCAGAGGGACCTGGGCAGGCTGGAGAGGTGGGAAGGTGCCACCCTCATCCAGTTAAAGGGCCAGGTCCTGCACGGGGGTCGGGGCAATCCCAAGCCCAAATCCCGGCTGGGCAGGGAATGGCTGGAGCATCCCTGAGGAGAGGGACTGGGGGTGCTGGGGGGGGAGAAGCTCAACGTGAGCCGGCACCGTGCGCTGGCACCCAGAACCCCCCCACGTCCCGGGCTGCATCCCCACAGCGGGGGCAGCAGGGCCGGGGGGGGATTCTGCCCCTCTGCTCCGCTCGGGGGAGACCCCCCCTGCAATCCCGGGTCCAGCTCCGGGGGTCCCAACAGCAGGAGGACACGGAGCTGCTGGAGCGGGGCCGGAGGAGGCCCCGGAGAAGCCGGGAGGGCTGGAGCCCCTCTGCTGGGAGGACAGGCTGGGAGAGCTGGGGGGTTCAGCCGGGAGAAGAGAAGGCTCCGGGGAGACCTTCCAGCCCCTGCCAGTGTCTGAAAGGGGCTCCAGGAAAGCTGGGCAGGGACTCGGGAGCAGGGAGTGGAGCCGTAGGATGAGGGGGAAGGATTTAAACTGGAAGAGGGGAGATTTCGATGAGATCTCAGGAAGGAATTCCTGCCTGTGAGGGTGGGGAGCCCCTGGCCGGGGCTGCCCAGAGCAGCTGTGGCTGCCCCATCCCTGGAGGTTCAAGGCCAGGTTGGCCGGGGCTGGGAGCACCCTGGTCTATGGGAGGTGTCCCTGCCCAGGGCAGGGGGTGGCACTGGGGGGGCTTCAAGGTCCCTTCCAACTCTAACCATGGTGTGATTCTAAGATGTACTGACTGGCTCCATCTAATCATTACAGAGTGTGAGATTTTAAATTATTTAGAGAGATTTTAAAGAGAGACAATAGTTTCTGATTTGCCAAAGCACAGAAAGTAAGAAAGAAAAGCAATTGTAATAATCACTTTATTACAATAAAGAATATCATAAACTTGATTTTGGATTCCCTTTCTTTCTCCTTCTTTTGAAAGACTATTTTTTGAAGAGGACTGCATAAAGCATGAGTACTGGAAATTTTAAATGGAGATTTTCTGCCTTCTTTTTCCAACGACCAGCATTCAAAGCAATGGAAGATGAACACTTGCTCAAAAGCCACGTTTCTTTGGTTCTGGGAAAGTGCATGGAAGTACAGAGGGGGATACCAAAGACATGATTAATATATTGGCCTTAACTCCGAGCAATGAATGTGGGCAGAGAGCACTATTTCTTACATCCTGTATTTATAACACGCATGAATATTTTACTCTTGGTAGTGTCAGGTGTCAGGGCCTCCACTCGACACTCACTTAGTGAGGTGCGGAGCGCTACACCGGCATGTCGGAGTGACTTTAATGTGGGGCTGAAAGATGAATTGTCCTTTTTCTTCCTCAGACTTCTAAATCTTATGGTCAAGCAAATAGCTCCGCTGTCAGACATGCCCAGGAAATAGGAACAGAGCAGAGCATCAATTCCAGCTCTGTTCTAACTTTAAAAAAAAAAAGCTGGCCATCAGTGGCAATTATTTACAAGAGTACTGACAAATGGTGTAGGTGTATAAATCGCTAAACCATCATACAATGTAGGAAGTAAATAAAGCACGTAAGTTTCTGAATTCAAAAGATGATATTCTTCTAATACATGGGTCTCTTCTGATCAGGAACAAGCATATGTATTTTTACTCTTGATGTTTTAACCCGTCTGCTTACCTATTTTTCTTCTACTCAGACGTCACCTTTACTAACTCCTTTGTACTAATTATACTATAGTAATACAACATAACCTAATTCAGAGTAACACATTAAATAATTTGTGCAATTTAAAGTATTTCCAAATCGGTTTAGACCTTGTAGTATTTAAGATATTTAATGCCTGGAACATTTTCAAGCGGAGTAGCTACTGATAGCAGCAGCAGCGAAGCATCTAGCGCTCTAGGGGATCTGCGTCTGAATTTCCGACGTCTCATTATGAGTCTTCAGAAGAAAACCGAGTCACGATTGATAATTTTCTCTTTTAGAACTGGCCGGCAGGGGCAAGCATTCAGATCCAGACCACGGCTTGGGCAGAAGGAGACTGTAGTTAGGAAGTTCAGCGGAGAATGGACCAGAGCTTTGCTGCCGCCGGTAACAGAGAAGGTCCCTGACGGGACAAGCAGGGCTCGGGGCACCTGCCCACCCTTCGCAGCTTTGACAAGTCCTCACCGACACAGACTCGGACGTCCAGACCCCAACAGAAGGCGACGCTCAAGAGAGAACATGCAATGCAAGCCCCGCTTGGGGCTTGAAAAGCAGGAAGAATGTCCTTCCTTGCTTTCAGTCACGAAAAACACATCAAGGTTCGAATACGAAGGATTAACGTGTTGTAAATGTGGTACTTCCCGGAGTGTAACGACTTGAGAACGCTGTAAAAAGCATGTAGGAAGAAATGAATACAAGGGAATGCTCCTTAGCAGTAATTATCCTCTAATTTTTAGAATATAATTATAGGAAAAAAAGATTATAGTACTTATAATTACGTATTTTGTACCCAGAACAAATTTAAACTCAACGCTGCTCCAAAACTTTTCCATTATTTTCATTAATCTTTTCATATTCATTTCACACTTACACTTATCATGCCGAGTTGCTTCCTAGCTGTGAGCGGTGTACGCTTCAGACAGCAGAAAACTCTCTCGAACTAATAATTCACAACCGTCCAGCCAATTCTTCAATGCTTTCCCATGTTGCGCCGGGCAGCACGGCTCCAATCAAAAATTCCGGAGATAATGAAGAACCTGACGAATGTTTAACCTGAGCGTTTAATCTCTAGAGGAGTTGCTTAAGCACCCCCTGCACAAAAGCAGCACCTTGGTGCGTTGCTATTCGCAGACTGCGCGGGACCCTGCCCAGCGCCTGCCCCAGCCGCTGCCGCCCCCCATGAGCTGTGTCCCACGAGGCTGCCTGGAAAAGCAAAGCTCCATCCCGGCAGGGAGCAGGAGGCTGAGGAGAGTCCCGAGAGCCCAGCGTCACCCGCAGGGTGCTAACGCACGAGCCCCGGGTCCTACCTCCCTTTCCAGCGGCGGCAGTGGGTTATGCCCTGTGGTTACAAACGGTTTATAAAACGAACACAAAATGTAGACATCAAACAGTTAAAATCAGCTGGGCAGGCCACAGACAGTTGTGAGTGAGAACAAATAACTCTGTATTATGACAGATTTAAAGCACTAAGGATACTTCAGAAATCTTTTGAAAATATTCAAGAGATTTACCTGATTCTCATTTGAGGTTAATGACTAAAGTTCTATGTAATGGAACAGAATTATCTGTGACCTCAGCGTTTCCTCTAAAGCACTCCAAGATACACTATTCCACTTTGGAAAAAGAGAAGAAAAAGGAGCAGCAGTATCTGTCAGTATTCTATTTCTCTCTATCCTTCCAATCTACTGCGTTTTGAATTAGAATGACATTTGACTTTTTTTTAATCGACCAAGAATTCCTAGTAGGCGGCGCACAATTGTAAATGGATACACCAGGAATTCTTATGGCCCCAATCACCCTCTCAGTGCCAACGGGACAATTCTGTCAGATGCTCTTCGCAGAATCATAGAATCACTTGCGTTGGAAGAGACCTTCAAGATCATCGAGTCCAACCAGAAACCTCTGCCAAAGCCACCCCTAACCCATGTCCCTCAGCACCACGTCTGCCCGGCTTTGAAATACCTCCAGGGACGGCCATTCCACCACCTCCCTGGGCAGCCTGTGCCAATGCCCGAGAACCCTTTGGGGAAAGAAGTTTTTCCCAATATCCAACCAAAACCTCCCCTGGCACAACTTGAGGCCATTTCCTCTTGTCCTGTCGCTTGTTCCTTGGGAGAAGAGATTGACCCCCCCTGGCTATAACCTCCTTTCAGGGGGTTGCAGAGAGTGAGAAGGTCTCCATCAAGGAAAAACTCCTGGCGAGGCTCCATCCCTGTAGTCGAGCACACAAACACCCACGTTGCTGTGCTGGGTTCTGTTTATTTATTTTAAAATATTATATGCAGCACGTAGTTTTAAAGAGTTTCAAATAAAGTAATTCTATTGTATTCTTCAGGGCTTTACGCCTGAGAAAGGCAGAATCGCTTGACAGGCTTCATAAACTCACGGCTCTGAAACAACCAAGTGTTTTACATCCAGCTGTGGGGCTGATGTGAGGTTAGTGTTTGTTTTTATATGTAATTATCCTACCGCCGCACCCCGTACACGCGCCACAAACTCAGCCCGGCGCCAATAAATAAGATTTCTGCAGGCAGACGTGAAAGGCACTCGGGGTGCCCCGCAGCTGCCCGCTCCGCCGGGAGGCTGTCACCACTCTGCGCCGGCTGCGGCTGCGCTCCCTGCCCGGCCCCGCTCGCCCGAGGACGGCGTCCCCACGTCCCCACCACCCAGCCCCGGTGCCAGAGAGGGGCCGGGACACCGGCACCCCCTGCCGGGGGGGCAGCGGGGGCTGCTCCGCGGCCCCGTCAGGAGCCGGGTTCGGGGGCTCCGAAGGCAGCAATGTGGAAGAGCGGGAGCAGCAGGCGGGCCAGGAGCGAAGCCCTGCGGGCGAGCGAAGGGGGCGCGGGCCATGCCCAGTGCCCGGGGACGCGGAGGCGGACACGGTGCTGGCGGGCGCAGGCAGGGACGACGGTGGGGCCGAGGCGGATCCGTGCGGTTCCAGCCCCGGAGCAGCCAAGGGAGGTGAATCGCTTCACTCACGGAACGTCGGTCTCATCGCTCAAAAGGCTTTTACTTTCTGAAAAGAAGTGTCATACTCTACAGAACTTCTTTTACTGAGGAATTTACAAATTAATGAAAAATTTAATTTTCTTTTTGGTTAAAAACCATTGTGCTAAAATCTGTAAACGGAAAAAACAAATATTTCTATCAATTTTTTCTTATGAAATCAGAACGTAATCCATTCAGCAATTCAGTCTCCGCCTCAGCTACTTTCCCAGCCAACATTTTGAGATCTGGAGTTTCTTTTCCAGGTTACAGTGTAAGAAAAAAAGCTAAGTAACACTCCACCAATACATCTTTGGGACACATCTGTTATTTAGCCAGCGACATGCAGCTTCCTATTGCTGATACAATAAAAGTCTACCGTATTTCAATTTAAAGCAAAGTTTTGGGCCACCATAGCTGTTCAACATACTTCTACCCTCTAGAAGGTCATGAGAGAAGCAGGCAGACCTGGCTGAAACAGTTCAGCCTGCCCCGGGTCCCGGCCAGCCCCTTCCCCAGGTCCCCAGGACGCGGGGACGGGGCGGCTGGGGACACGGGGCAGCTGGGGGGGTCAGTGAAGGAGGGGACCCGCGGGACAGGGCGGAGGAGAGGACGGCAGCGGTGCGGAATTCAGTATGCACCTTGGAAAGGCCCTGACATTTAATAGCACATTCGATGAGCAAAAGAGAATATTAAAGTATTGACCTTTCCATTTAAATCTCCAGCGTAAAGACGGGATCTGGCCTTTACGATGAATTTCTAAATTACACTTCTACTCCTAATTTCTTCCTCGCAGATCTCTTTGTTTATTGCTTAATTGTTTAACTTTTGCCCTGCTAACAAGTACAGCCACTGAATAACCATGAATAGTCTCGCTGAATTAACTGGAAATACAGGCTACAAACGGTGAGGCAGGTAGGCAGGCACAGGTGGTCTTGAGGCCTTACTAGTATCCTTAGTATTAAACTATCTGCCATGTTAGAATACAACTTGAACGAAAGAAACGAAGTCAGAATGTACCAGAAATGTTTTCATACTGAAGGAATAAAAAAAATAGTCATGGGGGTCTGGTAAGACAGAAGAGATGCTGTAAGATAACGGCCTATTGGATTTCATTCTCTTTTTTCTATTTTCTACTTGCTGACTGCTATGAATTTAACTTGGTCCCAGCCACATCAAAACGTTTGTCCGTGGAGGTGACGGGGAGTGTCCTTGCCACAGGGACGATACATCCGCTGTGGGAGCAGGGATGTCCCAAGAGTTTCCAGAAGGTCTGAAGTAGCTGGGAAAGACCAACGCAAGTGTTTGGGAACTGGGGTTGGAAAAGAGGGGAGAAGTGGCAGCGTGTTTTGGGTGATCCCCAGCCATCGGCGGGCGCATAAGAGCCCCGCGGGACGCAGGGCGAGTGGAGGCTGGGGACGGAGGCAGGACACGGGAGGCCGGTGCGGTGGGCACCAGAGGGAAGGACTGCGGAGCTGCTGGAGTGAGAGCCCAGAGATGAGGCTCTGAGGGGCCCGTCCAGGCTGAGGAACCCCAGCAAAGGGCTGAAATGGTACCGTACTCTGCTGGCTCTCAGCACACGCTAACGGGTACCACATGGCTCTAAAACAGGACAGGCATGTATTTCACACCTGGGGAAATCACCACCTCAGTGAAGTACACTGTATACAGAATTGTCATTATTATTATCTAAACCCCAAATTTAGAATTCAAAGTTCTCTGTTGAGTGTTTAGCACCACCCTCTCAAACATCATAAACTGAATTTTCATGCCATTCTGCTGAGTTTGTCAACACTAAATTTAGCAGATCGCAGGCTAAAAGGGGTTGGCTTGAATTTACACCTTTACTCGCTTCCCAAGGTCCATCCTCTCCTCCTCATTGACTTCACAGCTAATAACAGTTTAGATACTTTCCGAGAACCCTGCTGCCAAGGAACACAGAGAGAAACCGTGCGAACTGCAATTGTTTCTTCTGAATTTGCACTCTCACATCCATTCAGTTTTACCAATCTCATCGTTATACAAAAGGTCAAAAACTGCCACCAGCGAAGACTGTACCCGATGACCTGTCTCACTGGGATGTTACTCCTCTGTTCACTAGCATGGCTAATTATCTACCACTGCTTGCTAATATTCAAATTAATACATTTGAACACATTTTTTTTCTTAATAATATGGAAGATTAAAAAGACCCATCTATGGTACATAGTCCTAATTTTTCATGTTAGCAGCGTGTTTTATTATTACTAAAATGAGTACCATAACATATTGTTAGTTGTATGAAACACCACGAGAATGACCCTAGTACATCTATCAACACACGAACTTAACCGCCTGCCATGGAAAAAATTAAAACCCCTCCTTTCGTGGGTTGCACTTCACTGGAAAACAAGCTAAAATGTAGGATCTGTTCAAAATACCCCCTTACGAAGCCTCGGGGTGTCTGTGATGCAGCACCACAAGGCCAAGCAGTGCCCGATGGGGAGTCTCAGCATCCCGTGGGACACGTTCCTGTTGAGAGCCGCTGCTGGGAGCGGAGAGCTCTCTTGCACTCCTGCCTTCTCTTCCCCTCCGCTCAGGGCTGGTGTAACTGATTCTGGATACAGGGAAATTAGTTTAAAGTTACCTGAAAATCAGCAAAATTCCAGGGTATTTCACACTACTTGCAGGACGTCTCAGCGTATGCGTTACAGCAGAGCAAGAAGCCCAACCTTCCCTCCGCTCCCTTGCCTGCTGTTTGCTGAACGTGCAGCAAGTCCTATGTGCTCGAAATGGAACGTGCCAGGTAATAACTTAAAGTTCAAGAGTTTCCACCAAAGTCCACTATTTCTTTTTTAAAAAAATCAATTCTAAATTCATGAAAAATACCCACGCTTTGCTAAACTTGATTCACAAGAGAAGCAGATACGATGAATTACATCAAGGACGACATGTGTGAACAGTATGCGGATTTTTTCATCATATGTTATCCACAATTTTAATGTAACATCCTTTTTTGAGGAAGAAATAAATTCTTTCTGTTCCTTTATCAGAAACTGAAGGCCAGAGGTGAAATAACCTGTGACTCAATCAATAAATACAATAAAGGATTTAGGGACTGACATCTGGGAAAAGGCAGCTTTACTGATGGAAATGACAGGCCGACGGCAGATTTACTAGCTGCGCAGGATTACAATAAATTTGACTTCAGCTCCAGGCAAATCTTGTTAAGAAATACTGCCACGTCAAAGAATTTCTCAGAGATGTCCCTGCTGTATAATGGCATGTCACCCGAGAATGCTATATTCCCCAGCGACCTATTCCTCATCCAGATGCTGAAAGAGTCTGATTAGTATTCCTTATTTAAAAGTGCCATGGCACTGAAAAATGTCTTGATCATCTCACACCAGACAACAGTAACTATGCAACTGCAGGGTTTGGGGAATTTTAATATATTACTCTGGACCATAATGTATTACTTACGCAACGCGATGCTGTGCTATGTGAGCAAGGCAGGGAAACGCCGGCGCACGTGGCACCTCAGCAGAGGTGCGGCCACCTCACTACCTTGTAATCTCCTTGACTTCCCATCTCCGTGTCGCCAACTGCATCTTGACTACTGCTAACACCTACTGACTGAATGCAAATTTGGATAATCATCAAATTCAGAAACTCCTAAGGAAAAAAATCAGCTGATATAAATCACTTCAGTTTCAGTGAAAGCTATGGCTTTATTTCAGCTAATGCCAGGTGGAAGTTAATTCTCTGGTTTCCATCTAGAATATGAATAATCTGAAATGCCACTTCTGCAAAGCTTATGCATATATAATTTTATGAGAACTCTTCTTGAAGTTAAGAGAAGTTCATTTGAATTTATATGCACGTGCACAGAAGTGTTTAGAGGATCAGTAATCAGTATTTAAGTCCAGAAATAACAACAATTATTGATGAATGGAAATGGTCAGCCAGTATAGTAACATTTTGTGGCTACTCTCATTGCGATTTATGAATCTTCATGCTCATTTCTCAATAAAAACAATTAATTCCCCACTGCTCTTCTCCTCTCTCAAGGTTTACCTGTCTGCGGCACTGACCACAATGAGTACATTCAGTACAGGTTCTCCTGTGGTAAAAAAGACGTCTGCCACGAGTCAATTGTCTTTCTTCAGACAGTTATTTTTGCAGGGAATAATTTAAAAAAACACAAACCATTTTTAGAAGCTACAAAAACATGTATTAGAATCCCAGCCTAACTAAAATCCAAATAAACTCCTGTGAAGTAACTGAGACAAGCCTGAATGGCTGGGAGGGCAGATGCGTGCCCGCAGCGACGGACCTCCCGGCCGATCTACCGAAGGATGGGATGCTCCTGCAGAGTTTGCAAGTGAAGAGGCAGTTCGGGATCGATCCTCCGCCCCAGCAAGTCTGAACCTCGCGTGGAGAATCCAGGACAACGCAGATGCCATACCTCTTCGTGGACGGCTCGGGAAGTCGGGTGTGCATTTCCAGGAAGCGGTTAAGCGCTCCCCTGACTACGGATGGATTCAAGAAAAGGTGGGTTCATTGCTCCGACCTGGCTCTGGCAGCGGCTGGCTCTGGGGAGCGACTCCCTCGGCCCGTGACCACTCCTGTGACCACTCGTGTGACCACTCGTGCAGCTCTGTGGGCACCAACGCCGCTCGGGATCCAGATGAACGCGGGATCTGCTACCGAACCCCCAGGGCGGTGTAACAACCCATTTCTGACTACAGACATTCCATTCGGAATTTGGCGGGGAAAATATTTTTGGTGGAGAACTGGTAACAGTTTTGCAGTTTGCGGCAGCGTACAGCGCCATGTCACACAACTCTTCAAGACGTCTACCCCCAGTGCCATGAGGACCAAATCAAGTACTGAAGCAAACGCAGAGGAAGAAGCACCTCCGCTGAGCCACCGCACGCTGTCAGAGCCACCGGTGAAATGGGGTCACAACCGAGGTTGCAAACAACTTTTAAATGTGTATATTTAATTATTTTTAATGCAATCCGGGTCACAAAATCTGCACTTGGCCCTGGGATTTTAATTCTTGTTGAGACCTGAAACTGACAAATCTCCCTAACTTGTGGTTCAGATACAGAGAAGAAATTCCATTAATCGCAACAGCTTGAAGTAGTTAGCTCTTGCTTTGAGCTGGAAGCACAGCGGAACTCATGAAATTCTAGTGATAAAGATCTAAATCCTGTTCATGTTTTAATCTAACATCTTAATTAAAATTAAATTACAATCTAATTGTAAAAAAAAAAAAAAAATGCTTTTTCAATTTGCTTTAAGTTTTGATGGAACCAGAGCTCCAATCGCAACAAACCCCTTTCAGAATTCAAATACGGAGTTCTTCTCTTCACAGGAAGACAGTGAAGTTAAAGTGATGGGAGACTGGACTCGTTCCCATCTGGATGTGTCGCTCCTAAGCAAAGCTGCGCGTGAGACCCCACAGTCTTGTCGTTCTGCTTATGCCCCCAGGAAACTGGGGATGCTTGTGAAATGCTGTGTGCCAGAACCACGGAGCAGACTGCCTGGGTTTGAGACTGTCAGGTACAAACTACATTCATTCTCATTAATTCTCACTTAAAAGTGTGCGATCGTTTCATGTTCCCCTTGAAGATGCTTGGCTTCTCAGCGTCCCACTTCTTCATCTCTAATTTATAACAAGGCCCTTCGGTGGGGCCCGGACAACACACTTTGGTTACAACACAGGCTCGCGTCCCCATCACCAGCTCGTCCGCCAGGAGCGCTGGACGAAGGGGAGGGAGGTGGCGTTATTCCCACTCGTCCAGGCTCTTTCTTCTTCTCTAAAGCGGAGGAGAAGTTACAAAAACCCCAAACCACGCAGGGCTTCACCCACTAGGGTAATTCTTATATTCCACTCTGTTCCCTCCTTTCAGAACAACACGTTCTGCCACTGCCTTTGATTTTCCTGACGGACTAGTCCGATTACTTTCCAAAGCCTTTGTTAGCTTATCCCCTCCTGCTGTTAATAATTCAGTACGAACACGAGCCCCACCTGAACCTTTGTTGGTTCAAAACAGCCTGACTTCCTCTCCAGCCTCTTCAAAAATCGATTTCTTACACAAATACATCAGCTGTCTGGAAAACAGCTGCCTGTATTCTAGTTTTATATTTGTCTCATTAATAACATAAATTAAGATTCATGCTATTTTAATCATATTTACAATTTTAAGTCATTAGTTTCAGTGCTGATCAGGATGTTTTTTTCCCCCCTGGATTCTAGCATATTTTCCATTAAGGTACTATTCTAGTAATTTTAATAAATGAAAATGCATTTTAAATCAACACAGCCAAGCGCAATGGGAAAAGAATACTCTCATTCATGAATTATACTTTCTGTAGAAGAAAAATGTGGAGATCCGTGTTGCATGTTTGTGTATGTGGCTGAGTATGAAGAAGAAATCACAAGTCAGATTCCTTCTAATTAAGCCATTTTTCTAGCTGACAACTGTCAAAGCCATCCCAGAAACCCATGAATTTTAAAGTGCTGTTCACTGGCACATTTGGCATTTTGAAGCTGGGCAAATAGAAGTCATGAAAGGAGTGCCCCGTGTCATTTTGGAGGAAATGTTGCCATTAAGATGATGTATGGGAAAATTCACACCTTCATCTTCTGGGAGTACTATACTATATTTTCTGTATTACTTTGCTTCAAAAGCATTATTAGTGGCTGACATTCTTCCTTCTTTGGCCGAAAGAAGTTTATGAAACATGCTACAGTGGAGATTTTAAATGCCTGTTAATATTGATATATATACTTATCTAAAACCAGTCCATATTTTTATTTATAATGAAATTCTCTGCTGAGAGAGCATT
The DNA here is from genome assembly GCA_013398295.1 of Chionis minor. NCBI lineage: Eukaryota > Metazoa > Chordata > Aves > Charadriiformes > Chionidae > Chionis > Chionis minor. Next base: position 642,208 of record VZSF01005155.1, on the reverse strand, counting down.
CTAAGGCAGCTTTTTTTTCATACCTCCTAACAGTGACACAAAATCATTACGATTAGTTCTAAAAATACACTACAATTCTTCACAATTAAAATCCACCACAGAATACAACAATAGGAGGGGACTTGTTACTTTAAAGTCCAGTCCCAACTTTATCTGTCTTTTGGTTTTCCCGTTTATGGTGAGCAGAATTCTCAGGAAGTTTGAATTCTCACCACACAACACGCTGGCTGTCCTCCAGCCAGCAAAGAGGTTTGGAAATTCTCCCCTGTGAGGGTGGTGACCCCTGGCCGGGGTTGCCCAGGGAAGCTGTGGCTGCCCCATCCCTGGAGGTTCAAGGCCAGGTTGGCCGGGGCTGGGAGCAGCCTGGTGTGGTGGGAGGTGTCCCTGCCCAGGGCAGGGGGTGGCGCTGGGTGGGCTTTAAGGTTCCTTCCAACCCAAACTCTTCTGTGACTCTGGGAAATACAAGACTTCTCCCCAAATTTTAAGGATATAGAGATGAAGAGCCGAGCCTGCCTGGGTTACGCACCTCAACGCGCCACCCAACTGCAGAGGGGAGTTAAACACCGGGAGGGGCCCTGCATTCCGCTCCGCTCCCCGCAATTCCCTGCGGCCGGGGCTGTGCTTTACCAGCCGGACGCTTCCCGCAGCCCAGACTCCCCGTCCCAGGCGCACGGCAAGGCACGAACCGCGTCCAGCGCCCGTCCCCATCCCCGTCCCCGTCCCCGGGCTGGCCCCACCACTCACACCCTCCACATTCACCTCCGCCAACCTCAAACACCGACAGCGGCTGGCGTGACGCCCGCGTGCCCGGAAGCACCCTGGAAAACCCTGATGGATCAGAGAGACCCCAGACCCAGCCACCGAGGGGCCGAGAGGAGGCTGCAAAACAGCGTCTCCAGTCATCGCCACCGGCTTCGTGCTACTGGCCATTACTTTGGATAACTTCACCATTAATTTAGTCTCCTCTCCAGACGAACCTCTCATATACAAATAAGAGCTGGGCAACAACTCGACAGCAATTTTAAAATATGTAAAGCAGGAGCGTGTCTGATAAACGGGTCAAGAAGAAATGGCCTTCAACTGCTGGAAGATGCATGGTCAGACTGTGAGAAAAAGAGTCTAATGAAGGCCCGGGCTAGGCTGCACGCTGCTGCAAGCTCAGTAATTAAGCAGTGACTCCAGGGGGCTCGGACCCCTTCGGAAGAGGGGCTCCGTAGCCAATGCTGCGTGAGAAACGAAGGGTCACTAATGCCCCTTTGTTTTTTCTCTCAGAAAAACAGCATTCTCATTTTTCATCCAGCGCTGTGTACTGTCCTCATTAAATAACAGGGTTCACAGGAAGCCTGCAACAACTGCAAAAGCCAGAATATCGAACAATTGCTAACAGCTAGCTTAAAATCCTAGAGACGGATAAAATCAGTCCCATCTCCTCTCAATGTCTGTATTCAATGTCTCATTTCGGTCCTCTTTCTAGGTCCAAATAAATTTATTTTCCTGATTTTGCTTCTCAGAACATGAAATAATTTAAACCATGTGTATCCATAAGAGGGTTTAGCAGCTCATCTGGCCAATGCTTAACTGGGTTTTCATATTAAAAAAAATCTGCATGTTATTATATCCAATGTAAGTATCTGTTTACAGCACCTTATGTATAAATTATCACCTTGAAAAGAAAGAAAAATATTTCCACTTGTTCCAGGGAAAAAAAAATATTTGCTTTCCCTGAAATACCAGCAGTAGCAGCATCCCAGAGAAAGGAGCTTCGGTTTCACACTGCCCAAGTGAAAAGAAAGTCCCCAAGCGGCCAAGTGCTGAGAGCCAAGATGCTTCGGAGAAGGGAACTGGCGGCGTGCGCCGCCGCGCACAGCGAGCTCTGGGACCCGCACACGCCCGAGCCCCCAAGTTCAGACGACCGAATAGAGCTGGTAATTGTGGCACAAAAATCCTCTGAACTTCCTTTGCCGCGTTACAAGAGCAGACCTTGGTCACATCTTTCCCCGCACGGCCCGAGGCTGGTGTAGCCTCGTATGCACATCGCCCCCGAGCACTTGCCCAATTAATTGCGTTTAGCACATACCCTCAGTTTAAAACTCTTCTCATTCGACGCTCACAAAAAGTGCATCACACGTATTTTGGGGGGGAACGTTTGCATCCATAACCTGATAACAAGCAATGACTAACAAAAATACCATCTAACTGCAGAACTGATGGCATCCAACCAACCAAGAATTAAGATCAGATGGCAAAAATAATAGAAATATAGAAATATAGAAATATAGAAATAAAGAAATGAAATATAGAAATATAGAAATAGAAAACCAAGCTCTCGTTTTGGTGGAAATGCGTCCAGCCAGCCTCGTGTGGCAACGCTCCCTTTCCAAGGGCCACGGCCACTGGATGCACCAATTTGGAATTTCCAGTAAATGGAATTCTGGAACTGTACTGGAAACTGCTAACTGGTGCACCCTTGTACAGCATCCAGCATTCCCACACATTCCTTCCCCCGGAGAATCCCATCCCCCTGCTCAGCCACCGGGGCAGGCGTCATGTCATCCAGGGGCCACACTTTGACCCGTCCCAGACATCCTTCACGCTCCGTATTTATCTGCCACGTAAATGATGTATTTCTTACGACTGCTGATTACACTTTTTTTTTTCCTTCTGCTTTTTCTTCCTCTGGCCTTGGCTCAACTAATTAAACCCAACAGAAAGAGAACAATGAGCTTTTAGGAAAAGTAATATTACTATCCAATTTTCACTTGGTTTTAAAAAAGTATTTTTAGTATTGTCATTTGAGCCTAAAACCCCGAGTTCCTGGCATGTCTGTGAGCTATAAATCGGTACATCGTTCCATCAATGAGGATTTAATTAAGATAAAAAGGCAGTCAAGTATCTGTTTCTTTATCTAACAGAGAGCCCCTAGGAGTCTGTGATGACATCCTGTATGCTCCCAAAAATACCCAGCAATAGAATAGTGGTGTAAATACGCAGGGAGCGTTGCGACGACACAGCTCCCACGCACTGAACAGGGACCCCGACAATCCCTCTGGCAATAGAGACACTAATATTGGTAGCTGGCTTATCAAATCCCTGTTCCTGAAATAGTACAGTGATTTTAAGCTGACGCCGTCTAAAAGCAAAAGTTCCAGGCCTACTGTAAATGCAGACAGGAAAAACATCCCTTTTTCTCTAGTCCATACAAAATGACTCCTGCCCTTTTGGCTTGATAAAATGATCTGCAATAAATACTCCTCATGTTCCTATATCTTTAATAATTCACTTTGAAAAGCCAACAATAGCTGGAGGCACAGTCTATTATGATTAATGGCAGAAGCGCTGGCCTTTGTGTAACAAAGCTCTACTGGTTCTGGAAGTTTTCAAGGTCACAATTTCATCCAGGAAAGTTTGACTTACACTGAATATTCTTTAAACGCGACCAAGTTTTCATGCAAAGTACGATGTGTACTACCTTACAGGAGGGATGATACAAAAAGTATATCATGAAGCGTCAGATTGAGAGAATTCACGCGCACTTCAAGGAAAACCACAGTGGGAAGGTCAAGTTTTTGTCCCCCCCCCCCCATGACACACAGAAGTACAACCCACGACTCAGCTAATTTTGCCACGTCACCCTTGTTTCGTTACACGAATGGCGCCCACAAATGGCTGAAGCTACATAAACTACCTCTAGCGTGGCCTGTTAGGAAATTTAAATACTGAAAAAACCCCCGTGCTGTGAAACTTCGGAGGTGGTTATAAAGAAATCCTTATTTTCCTGGCTGCCTTCACACCCAGCTGCACCAGGAGAGGAGGACGACAGCTTCTGATGTGGAAGTTTGCTCTTAGCCTTTCTAATACCTGAGAGATTTATCTCGGAGAAATTGCCACCACTTCCACACTGAAACATTCATCACCCCGGGTGAAAGATAATTATCACCAAACTTTCCACTATAAATACACGTACTTGTTGCTTTATGTTCCTGTATGATTCTTAACAGTCATCGCCCATACATTAAAACAATTTACTACACTTAATCGCATGTCTTCACGATCTTAAAGAGGACAATAAAATTTCACACAATATTATATCTCTCACAGAGAGCATATGCTAAAATACTTTACAGAATCAAAGTTTATAGCAGCAGTAAAACAAATACAAAGGAACCATGTAACAAATAAACCCCCTTCTTTTATATAGTAAGATGATGAAGAAAAATATGAATGCACATAAATAGCTAAGTTTAAGCTTAAAATAGAACAAGAACTCTTAAAAGCAGCTTCATGCAGACTCCATTAGAATTGATAGAAAATGTTAATGAGGAAATGGTACAGAAAATTGCTAAAATTTTAACAATTCTTATTTCCTAAGAACATATTAGAGTTGTTCTATTAATCCTTCGCTCCTAGAATCACCCAATTTTATGAAAATCCTACCTTTCATTTAGCTAAATATATCTGTAGTTTCTTGAAGAAGGAGAAAAAAAAAAGCCACAAAATTGTGACCCACGGAAAACTAGAAGTCTTTAAACCAAGAGTGTCTTTGGACGTGGTTTAAAAGAGAACGTATACTTTTACCACTTCAAGAAACACTGAGAAAAGGGTGCTCAGTCACATGCAAGGAGCTACAAACAGCAAAGAATAACGCAAATTTAAGTAAGTTGCAGACAAAAGAGGATTTACTATTACATTTGGGATTGCCAAACTTGCCTGGGGAAAAAAAAAAAGAAATTTTGTGCCATTTTGAGCAATACAATACACAAACTGCCTCAGAAGAGGAGGGGGCAAGGCAGGACGTGGGGCGGAGGCAGGACGTGGGGCGGAGGCAGGACGTGGGGCAAGGCAGGACGTGGGGTGGAGGCAGGTCGTGGGGTGCAGGCAGGTCGTGGGGCAAGGCAGGTCGTGGGGTGGAGGCAGGACGTGGGGCAGAGGCAGGACGTGGGGTGGAGGCAGGACGCGGGGCGGAGGCAGGACGTGGGGCAGAGGCAGGACGTGGGGTGGAGGCAGGACGCGGGGCGGAGGCAGGACGTGGGGCAGAGGCAGGACGTGGGGTGGAGGCAGGACGCGGGGCGGAGGCAGGACGTGGGGCAGAGGCAGGACGTGGGGTGGAGGCAGGACGCGGGGCGGAGGCAGGACGTGGGGCAGAGGCAGGACGTGGGGTGGAGGCAGGACGCGGGGCGGAGGCAGGACGTGGGGCAGAGGCAGGACGTGGGGTGGAGGCAGGACGCGGGGCGGAGGCAGGACGTGGGGCAGAGGCAGGACGTGGGGTGGAGGCAGGACGCGGGGCGGAGGCAGGACGTGGGGCAGAGGCAGGACGTGGGGTGGAGGCAGGACGCGGGGCGGAGGCAGGACGTGGGGCAGAGGCAGGACGTGGGGTGGAGGCAGGACGCGGGGCGGAGGCAGGACGTGGGGCAGAGGCAGGACGTGGGGTGGAGGCAGGACGCGGGGCGGAGGCAGGACGTGGGGCAGAGGCAGGACGTGGGGTGGAGGCAGGACGCGGGGCGGAGGCAGGACGTGGGGCAGAGGCAGGACGTGGGGTGGAGGCAGGACGCGGGGCGGAGGCAGGACGTGGGGCAGAGGCAGGACGTGGGGTGGAGGCAGGACGCGGGGCGGAGGCAGGACGTGGGGCAGAGGCAGGACGTGGGGTGGAGGCAGGACGCGGGGCGGAGGCAGGACGTGGGGCAGAGGCAGGACGTGGGGTGGAGGCAGGACGCGGGGCGGAGGCAGGACGTGGGGCGGAGGCAGGTCGTGGGGCAGAGGCAGGACCGCGCGTCCCCGCAGCGTCACTCCAGCGCCAGCTGGTACCGATGGAGGGACGGCACGAGGCTCGTCTGCCCAAACACTGCTTTGCCGATTTAGTTTATGGGAACTAATGAAACGTACATAAACCTCGGCCTGAAAAAAGTACTAGTAAATCAGCGATATTCCTGCCAACAGACCTATGACATGGCACCAACGTGAAGTCTGTTTTCTCCCCATGACAAAAAGCCATTACTGCTGTGTGTGCTTGTTTGTGCTGTTGTGGGTCTGGGTGACAGAGAAACCGGTCGAGATACTCACCGCCATCAGAAGCGATGGGTACGTTGCACTCCTCAGCGCTGCTGATGCCTCTGGCAGAACTTACCCTGATTTCTACTTTTCGTAGGAATTCAGCGTACAAGAATTAGTAAAACGAGCAGAAATAAAAAGTAAAACTCATAAAAAATAGTGCCTGTAAAAAGACATCTACAACCAAAGAAAAAGAAAGAAACAACCAGCAAACTACCATTATAAAAATCATATACAATACTGTCAAGTTTAACACAGCCAGATGCTTCTTTTAAGCAACTTAAGAGACACAGGGTCTAGACGGGAAAAAAATAAAATCAAATCGTATTTCAAGCATCCAAGACTAGGACAGATTAAAGTTAAATGAATGAGAGAAGACAAAGGAGTTTGTACTCTTACAGTAAGATTATGGAAGGGCACTGGAACCAGTGAGGGGTCTGGAGCACAAGTCTCCTGAGGAGCGGCTGAGGGACCTGGGGTTGTTCCACCTGGAGAAGAGGAGGCTGAGGGGAGACCTTCTCGCTCCCTGCAACTGCCTGAGAGGAGGGGGCAGTGAGGGTTAGACTGGATACCAGGAAACATTTTTTCCCCGAAAGGGTCACAGAGCGCTGGCAGCGGCTGCCCAGGGCAGTGGTGGGGTCCCCATCCCTGGAGGGGTTTCCCAGCCGGGCAGACGTGGTGCTGGGGGACACGGGGTCGGGCTGGGCTGGGCAGCGTTAGGTTTAAGGTTGGACTTGATGATCTTAAAGGTCTTTTCCAACCAAAACAATTCTATAATTCTGTGATTACCTTTAAACTCAAGATTGCAGTCACCATGAAAACATGGAATCACAAGATCATGACATTTAGAGGCAGAAAAAAACCGAAGGGGATAAATGCACATTTTAAAGCCGTATAAATAAACTCCAGCCAGCAGAACCAAGCCTGGCTCATGACCTGGTCTATTAAATCACGCAGTACATCATTTTGGATTAGTGCAGAAAACTGCAAGATACAGTCCTTGTCTTATAGTTGAGTGTTATAAAATAAATTCTGAAGCGGCACATAATGACAGGGTGCGATATAAAGGTCTACAAGTGAAATAAAAATGGACATATAACAGCTGACTATGATTGCTTAAGAGAAACAAGATGTTTAAAAGTGTTCAAGGGTGAGCATATCCAGAAGACATATTGACAGACAAGAAGACGTAAAATGTTCCAAAGCACATGACAACCAATTTAATCACATTTCAAGTATATTTTAGTACATTAAAACTACATACACTATGGGCAAGATTTAGTTAGGACATCAAATTGTAATATCAACTGTCTTGAAGTGCCAAATCTACCGTGGCGTAAATACCTTATATATTCTGTGGTACAAGCACCGAGTACGCTGCTTACGGATATACAGTGACTGTTTATAATTTGGCTCTTCACCTAAATTTTACACTCCTGTTAACTTTTGTTTTAGAAAAAATCATTAGCTCTCTGGCTGTATATTGTGATGTCTGTTGTGTTTTATATACAAACGCAACATCAGAAAGGAGACATTAAGCTTACTTTCATGGACTGCAGGATGGAGGCCTCCGGTCCCCAAGGTCTCATTCCGTAATATTTCGATTTGTTCACAGTAAATATTTAACGTGACCTTCAACGCGTCAGTTACTAAGATATCAAATTATGCGTCTTCCCCATTTTTAACAGTCTAAACTAAAAAGTCAGTTTAATGAATAACTTCGTATTAAAAAATCCATAGCAGTGCTCAAATTATTCATCACCAAGCCTACTTAGGCCTTCCTCACAGACAGCAGCCACTGCTTTTAGAGCTTTCTAAAACAGTTCAAGCTTGTTTTGCAATAAAAATAAATAAATCAGTGTGCCGGGAGACTCCCGACTGCCATCGCCTCCCAGAGAAGCGGGGGAAGACGGGGCGCTGAGCCTGACGCTCTATTGGTATTACTGACCCAAGGATTTTTCCAAGTAATTCAGTAACTGTTACATGGGTTCACGTAGCCCAAAATCCCACCAGTGACCACTGCCAAGAGCAGAACCTCCACACGGTTCCCCTGGTGTAAAGGGACAGTTGATGATAAACCTGAGCCCGAGTTTACCCAATGTTCTTCTTTTTCCCCTCACATGAGTGCTGATCAGCAGGACCTATTACAAATATCTCAACACGTACATACCGAGGAAGGAAGAGTTCCTGGAATTTGCTCACAGAAACTGCACAAAGATTGCTCAGGGTTTTCCATGGCGAAAGAAATATGGGAAGATGCAAGTGCAAGAGGAAGCTTTACAAAACCCTCAAGAAGTTTAAAAAAAAAAAAAAACCAATCAAACAAAACCACAGTAACTGACATATTTCAAATGGTACAAAACTCTATTTAAAATTAATCAAATGGCATTTAAACGAAAAACACAAGTCTAGATGACTGTTAACAGCATGATGAGCGTGAACAGCATCTCGCAGAGCCAAAATCTTACTCTGGGAAAGCAGAAGTTGCCACAGACAAGAGACAGAACTCAGCCAAGCACCAACATGTCTCTTGTACAGAAAGAAAGGACAAACCACAGCAGCAAAAACATTGAGAAAAAATTAACAAGAACTAGAAACTTACAGTGCGCTTTTTCACCAGAGGAAAGTGAAAGCAAATGGACAAGAAGGGCTGTAGGTGAGCAAAAGAAGATTAGCCCTCAAGATAACAGCTAAAAATTTGAGGAGGAGCAGAGAGAAATAGCCCGAGTCCTCCTCCGCCAGAAAACACCTCTATATTAAAGCATAAGGATAACACCGGCAGTAAAAATCTTTCAGAAAATCAAAGGAACTCTTTGGTGTTCTCATCTCATGGGATACGTAGACTTTAAGATAATCTGATAATTATATTTAAAACACCTAGAGTAAAGGTTTCACTAGGTCAATATTTCATTGGCATTTTAATTAAATAATTGGTCTAAATTCCAAACTGGGAAGTGAAATGATGATCTTATTTAAACAGAATAACTGAGGTCATCAAATGACTTTTAATTAAATAGTTAATTGATTTTTCTTTAATTCTTTAGGATGATTGATGGCTGCACACTTAGTTGCTGAGTTTGTTAATTACCATCATGAGCCAATTCCATGCAGCGCACTTTGGTAGGGCTGCTCTAGTTATCTCCCTATTAAAAAACGAAAAATGTTCATAGTTTTGCTACGCCATTTAGCATTAGCCATGCGTGCTTCCTGATGCAGTTCACTTTCAAAAAATCGGTACGGTAGATCAACCATCTCCACTGGATGTAGCCTACAAAATTAATCTGCTAGTGAATTAGTAGCCCAGTCATATTTTGCAGCGGATCTTGCTCCAGTCGACTAAATAATCTTTCTTAGATTGTCAGAAAGAATGTGCATTCCATTTTTTGAAAATTATGCAAGACAAGCTACCTTACACTTCCTCTAACAGTTGGTGTAGAGATGGCAATTTTTTTGGCATGTTCTCTAGCTTCATTTACAGAGTTCCGTAATCTCCTGACAACAGACCTTCTGTGATTACGCGCTGAATAAAGACCTGGAGAAATGACAGCTTGGTTTCACGCCTAACTGCTGCTATCTGGCCTGAGTTTGCTGACAGCACAATTCCACCAGCCACCAGCAGCGCAAAGGCGCTGTAACTGGTTCACCTTCTGCAAATGTAAACTTTTTACTTTGGGTTACAGTAAGCAATTACTGCAGCTCATAACACTTAAAAAAATAAAGATTTAATCTCTGCTTTTTTCTTAAATAAATCCTACGTTCATGAGAATACTGCTAGCAAGACCTGAGCTTCCATGAAACCTTTCTAAATGTGTATCTAAACCATTTACCTCTCTCACATTTATAAAGTAAATTAAAAAAACCCCCAAACAAATGACTAGTCCAGGGTTTCCTGGAGCAGCCGTCTCAGCAAATCTCAGTCTCACTAGAAAGAACATCCATCAGGGATGGTAGCGTATCACAAGTCATATTTTTGAACTGTATCAATAGAAAATTTGCAAAGAGTGTAGGGAGAGCGGCACATCTAGACTACCACCTTACCCGTAATGTTTTACCACTCAAGAGCTTAATAAAAATTACAATATCCCTTTCATTATTTTACTTGTAATTAATATGCCACGGATAAATCTTTGCCCCTCCCCACCATGCAGGCAACAGTACATATAAGCCACAAATTAAAAAAATAATGTAGTGATAAATTCAGATCTGAAAAAAATACAATGGGGACACAGTTAAAAAATAATAAAAAGAAAACACCCAACAAAACCACAGATAAATGCACAGGAAACTTATTTTCTACAGAATTCATTTTTACTACAATTACTTTCTTATTGATTTCTTTGGTGGTTTTTGCTGAAACGGAGAAAGTTTCAGTTCTCGTATCGAGAGATTATTAACGCTGTGATGAAGTCCAGTGTTTTACTTAAGTCCCCATTTGTTCTGCACTGGAAGGAGAGTTGGGAAGAGAAACACACACATCTAGTAATTCTTTTGCGTTTATCCGCTATGGTTGAGTAGATGAGTGGTTAGTTAGCACCTGTCTCTACTTTGGACTTAATTTGTACATTAAGGTTTGCTAAACCAACTCGCTGGAATGACGTGGAGTGTAAATTGGGCATTCCATCTATAGCACGTGTAATTTTAGGTTTCATTTAATAATTTTGTTGTTCGGCATATCCAGGAAATGCTGGACTCTGGAATCAATAAAGAAGAACAGTTCTGGAGAGGGAGAAAAAGGAGAAAATGCAGGGCAGTAAGTGACGCAACAAAAGGCTTTGTTCCTTTTGAATTCTGAGCTGCCCGTGGGTCCCCGCACAGCTCTGTTGCTCCACGGGGGCAAGACAAGGGGAGAACGGGAAACCTTGGAATTAGCTGCCGGGTGCCAACAAGCCTTCAGGAGCCAGCAGAGAGCACAGAGACCGCGGGGAACCTTATCTGAGGTGAGAGGCAAAACTTATGACGGGTCAAAAGGCATGTGAGAAGTTGAGTAATGGAAGGAGCTTCAGTTTACTGGATTTAAAATTGTGACTTTATGACATTTTCTTGCTTCCAATTCACGACATCTTTCAACGCCCTTCCCGTATTCCTGCCTATGAAGGGGGTGGCCGTTCCCCCCCAGGCAGCGCGTCCTAAGAGCTGTCCCAGGCCGCCTGTACGGAGATGTCTGCAGCCACCACCTTCCCCTCCCGCTTGTGGCAGCGAACCAGATCCGCCTTCGGGGTTTTCCACGTTCGAACTCCACTGGGAGACGCCCGGCTTGTCTCCCCGCAATGGTTCTCAGCTCCCCTTTGCCGCGCTCGCTCGTCCTCCTGTGGCGAAACGCCCGCGGTCCTGTCGGGACGGCACGGACAGACCCCCCTTCCCTTCCTCCCCGTGGGCACAGCCCAGCGTGGGGCCGGCCCGAGCGGACGCCCCCGCGGCCATGGCAGTTCCACCACGGAAAGGGAAACGCAGGGACTCACCGCCACTGCGGGGCCGTGGCGTTCCGGCTGCTGGGAAGGAGGCGGCAGCGGAGCATCCCGGCGCAGGCGGAGCGGGGCACAGGGGCCGGCACAGGCGCCCGCACTCCTCCGGGGGGTCGCCGGGCTCCGGCCTTCCAGCTGCTTCTCCCTCCCTCTGCCTGCCTTTACCTTATCCAGGCGCGTTATCCAGGCACGTTACCCAGGCACGTCCACCCCAGGAGACTCCCAGCTACAGCCTGTGAGGGCAGGTTGTTCCTCCCTCACATTCCTGCTTCCCAGAGGCAGCCATTAACCCTCACAAGCGCAAGGCGCTGCCCTGCCCGCCATGACGAGCGGCCTGCGGCCTGCGCTCAGACGCGCACCGGGCCTGACCCTCCCCGAGCAAAACAGGACTCCAGGTATTTTTACTGCCATTTACAAAATCTTCTTCAAGCTCAACAGGACAAAATTGCACGGATGAAACGGGAATTATGAGATGGAAGTCCTTATGCTTTCATAGCCATCCAAAGGGAACTGTGGCTGCAGGTGCCTGGGAGGGACGCAAATGACTGACTCTGCTTTGCCTCCAGCCCTGAATTTAAAAGACAGCGTCACACTCGGAGATCTGATCCCTGTGCTCTCCGGTTTGCCTTTCCTATTTTAACTCAATAAGCAATTTATTTGCGGCATATTGTGGGATGATCGTTATACAACATATTGGCAAAGATATTCCACATGAAAAACTCATATTTCTAGATTTTGGTGTCAAGATCGTTTAGTGTTTTCTGTTCGTGAAACACTGTCCTTGACAGAAGTATTCTTGGCTTAAAGTAATTGCAAAATCAAATGTCATCTATTTCTGTCAAAAGAAGAAAAAGGAAAAATACTAAGAAACTCCTCTTGCTAAATTCTCCTTGCCCACCATCTACGGTTATGCTAATGGGCCCCGTACTCAGGTCATCTGTTCAAATTAAAGAAACTGCCTTCACAGTAAGAAATCTGCATAGATTGTCAATTGTTCTAGTTCATTACCTGTTAGCAAATGTGAAGAGCCAAAGCCAATTCTGACATCTATGTATAATGAATTCATTACAGTGTCTGGCACATTTAGCTTCGGGAGAAAAAGCAAAGGACAATAAAAAGGAACAATGCGGATTAGGCTTTTATTAAGAACATTTGTTGAAAGGGAAGTAGCTGGCATAAATTCTCAAAAGTATATTTCAGTCTTTTCTGAAGTCTCATTTTTTTAGTAGTTTATTACATAATTTGTTTCAATTTTAAGATATATGTAATATTTATAGAAAAGAGGATTAAATCATGAAATACGGGCTTATCATCAAGCCAACAGTCATATAGCTTTCCGTTTAGTACATTAGACTAATGCAGGACTTCCAATTTGCCTGGATTTTCAGGAAACAACTGTGTTACTCGAGCATCCCCACTACAACACGAAGATACACTTTTCATAGGAAGCATTACAAGGAAATAAAAAAGTGCTCAAATTAGATAAAAGCTTTATTCATGGATAATTTATAGTGTAAGACTGGATTTTTTTGAACTGTTTTCTGTATTTACTCTCCAGATGGAACAGTTTTTAAATATTCAGAATTTTAGTTACTATATTTTCAACAAAATAGCATTTTAAAAAAATTATAATCCTCAAAGACCATCTCAGTTTAAGCGGCTACAGGCAGAAAAATAAGCTTTGCCTGTCCTACAGATATGCCACAGTTTGATCTTTCTGTCGAGGCTATTTAGTTGGCCACATATAAGCACGTACACACTGATGGTCCCCAGTAAAGTTCTGCTGTCCATCATCAAAAAAGGTAGCATGGGTAAGAGTTTCTTTTGAAATTATTAAACAGAAGCATCCAAAATCCCAGACTTAGTGTGAATGGGGAGTTTTGGTTACCCAGGTATGTGTGTGATAAGGTATAATAATCCTGAAAACAGCTGCCCAACAGGTTGTGTGCTGGGAACGACCTTTAAAGAAATGAGGTGGGCAATTAACAAACTCTTTCAAGTGTGGACGGTGGGAAACCTACCCGAAAACTCATTGCAAATGGTTGCTCATCAAATAAGACACCATGTTATTTACTGCTTTCATTTACGACTCATTAGCCTGGCAGGCAACGTCAAGTTTTCGGGGAGCAAACGCTCTGTCATCCAGCAGGAGAAAACAAAATATTTTTAAACAAATCAAGAAAACAAATTAGATGGGATATCAGATCCGTAAGGACAAGGACAAGGTTTTGGGTGCATCCACTCTTCAAAACACAAGACGGGAGAAGGACTAACTTATCAAAGACTTATCAAAGATCAAGGTGTCTCTCGGCTTGAAGAACACGCTAACAACCAACTTTCCATCACGTAGCTCAAGCCCTGGCGCCACAACTGAAGCCCCTGTGGCCTGAACGGAGCAGAGCGGCACGACCGCCCCGGACACAGCCCGCGTCTCCTCACACCTCTCGATGGTGGCCCAGTCCACCGAGCAAGGGAACACCAGATTTCACAGGATTCAAAAAGCCCCCTGATGGCTTCCTACTTTTTTGTCATTTTGCCTCTACCCCGGGGTGGATTTTAGAACTCCCCTGCCTAAACTCTGGCGTGGCTCTGAGCCTCAGTGTGTGCACTGCACCGACGCTCGCTGCATTCGCGATGGCCCTGACAGGCTGCTAATGAAATAAACTCGCAAGTTAATGCTACACCAAAACAGCACCTGTTTCACTCAAAACGAGGAAAAAATAAAACGTGCATTTTTTTTTTTCCATTTTCTACAGCTGCCTGAAAGAGAAATGTAACCGGGTGATAAAAAGTAAAAACGACAGTCGCTGACTAAGTGATTCCCACTTTCCCTCAACCCTACCACTTCGCCAGGCTCTTGCCCACGGTGCAGCTGAACCCGCGCTGCTGCTGGCCCCTGCGGCTCGTGGAGCTTCCCCGATTCTCAGGGCAATCCCTTCGGCACATCCAGCAGGCACGAGGCCAAAGGCACAGCGGGCAAACACGGCTTGCTGGAGGTAAGCGTTCGTCTGAACCGCTGGCTGGAACTAGGCAGAAGAGCTACGAACACACAAAAAGTGATAAATAACTTGAACCTGCAGTGTGGTAAGATTTGAACTCGGAGACAGCACTTGGGCTTGGTCACTTTGCGGCACTGTAGCAGCACTGAAGTTGTGGTAACTGCAGAACAATTAAAACGCAGAGCTTGAATGTTCTGGATGCTGGGCTCGGGGTTTCGCGGGCTCCTGTGCTGGCTGAGCCGGCTCTTCCCTGCGCCACCGCTCCATCCGCCACCCGCCACCCGCCCAGGGCCGACCCACATCTCAGACTCGGGCCCGGGAGCGCTGCTGGCCACGCCGGGTCCCTCTCAGCCCTCCTGCCCACGCGCGTGCTTAGACCCACACATTTACAATGGCTCCTGTGCACAAAGTACCTTATTTGCTATCACTTCCAGCATCCAGCGGCCGCTGCCCCAACGCCCCGAGAACGCCCCGTGATGCGCAGGGCAGCGCAGGAAGAACCGCACGCCGCAAGAAAGCCAAACCCATCGGAACGTTTTCTCACCCCCGAAAGCAGAGAGGTTTGTTAAAAGGTGACGGTGTCACAGAAACCGACAAGCCTAAGACACCGTGAGATTCACTAAAAACCAAACCGGATACTTTCAGAGAAATTTTTAGGATCAATGAAATACCAATGGAATAAAGTTTCTTCCTAATTTTACAAAAAAAAAAAAAAAAGTCTCTAGAAATTGATGAAAGCCTGAAGCCTGACAGGGTGGTTAGGAAATGCATCTGGCAGTTAGAAAATAAAAAATAATAATTCAATAACAACAAAAATGTATGAAAGACAGAAAATCAAGTCTAACTAGGCATTCTGTGAAGAGCTTTGATTGAAGCACGTTTTAATCCAAAAGCAACAACAAACAACCCCATGTCCCTATATTTTTTTTTCCGAAATAAACATCTGAAAAAGTGGTTTTCTGAAGTCTCTGTATTTTCTATACATGAGTAACTAGTGCAGAAATGTTTCAACCCTGTTCCTGGTAGCTGAAGACGTGATCAAGTGACATGCTGCTGAACATCCTCTCCTTCTCTCTACTCTGGCTTACTTAATTGTCATGCTATAGCTGGTGTAATAAACAGAATAAAACGAGCTCAAAGATGCCAGTTCCTGTATGACATGACACGCTGGCAACTGGCAGGGGTTGGCTCGGTAGCCCCACGCAGAGTCAAAGCCCCAGAACTGCTGCCGACACAAACGGCCACGTCCTGGGCTGTTTCCCAGATACAACGGGGATGGGGGTTAATGCTCCTTCTTTGGTCCGTTCCCATTAATCAAGAAGAAAAAGAGAGAAAAAGCAATTTTCATCTGGCGTTTCCCAGTGGCACAGCAGCCTAAGCACCAGTCTGGATGATTCACCCCAGTGGGACTGTTCCTGTCCTTGCCTGTCACCGTGTCCAGGTTCTCTTCCGCCAGGAGGCGGAGACGACTCCATTCCAAAACATGCAAATCCCTTCCCTCTCTGACAGATAATGAACAGCATTAGTAGCCCGTAAAGGCTTCCCAGATTTACCATGTTCAGCGTTTAACTCAAAAATCCATTCCCTGAAAGCTCCCTGCCCTGAGACAAAGTATGTAATTGTGACACAAGCTTTTGAAACACATGCTGTTGCCGGCTAATGGAATCAAAATGACATAAGTGAAAACAGAATTTGTCGTTACATTTTAATGCTATTCTATAAAAGAAAATTAACTTAAGAAAAAGCTTAATTAAAACATATATTATAAGGTCACTGTTAAGAGAAAAAGCCCTTCTTCTGGCAGTACGCCGTGGGTTAGCTGCAAATCCCCACCGGGTTTGCGGTCTCTGCAGGGCGCTGCAGGGCGTGCAGGCGCCGCGAGGCACGACGGCACCGGTGTGAGCGCGGCTGCTGCACCAGCCCAGGCCCTCTTCCAGCCAGCGGGGCCAGAGGGCACTGCCTCCGCGGCACGGCCATCGCATCCCCACATCCCACGCTCCGGACAAACTCACCCGACCCTCCCTCGCCCCCACTGCTGCAGAGCAACGAGCCACGTGCCACGCTTTCGCTGCAGTTGGCCTGGGCTCCGAGGACAAATGTCAGCATGGACAGAATTACAGAAAAAACAAAAGACACCCTTTTAAAGTATATTTATTTAATACGGCTTCTTCATTGATTTTTAAATAAATGTAGTATAAAGAGAATGTCAACAAAATAATTCAGCTACTGCTTAGGCTATGAAAAAACAGGAGAGCAGAACTAAACGCTGTGAGCTGCAGCACGCTCCATCCACAGAACCACAATTTACATTTATTCTTTAAAATAACTCGAGCAATGAAAGCAAAGCATGACAGAGAGAGGGGTTTTTTTTACTTTGGGTAGTGCAGTAATAATGTCAAAGGCAATGGCTGTCATAAAAAAGTAAGAATACTAAAGCATACACCCTCTTTTATATGTATATGTATTTTTTTAAGAACAGGCAGTCCAAGATTTTCAGCTCACAGTCGTTTTCCACACTTGTCATAGGTGTTGAGATATTACAGATCTCCACAATCTAAAAGGACCAAAGCTGGGACAGATAACTGTTAATACTGAAATCTGGCCCTAATCAACAACTCCAGATTTAAAAACTCCCAGAACCTCAGATTGGCTTCGATACCGTTTAACAATTCAGAGACTTATTGGATCCTTGTTCACCCAAACAAAGCTCCCACTTTCGGACTGACTGTTGTTAAAGATTTTACAGGATAGCTCTAATCTTCGACACCCAAACTCTGTGCTAATCCAGCATCTTAAATACACATTTAAGAAATATCAAAGTAATGGCCCATCAGTTTATAACTCCTTACATACAAACACCTCAGTAAGGAAATACCGAGTCACAGCAGACTCACACGCTTACCCCAAAGATCCCAGTTCTGCATGAACAAGGGTTCTCAGGACCCCTGACCTGAATGGGCACGTGGCGACTTGCAGGACTGGGGCTCATTTGGCTTGGAATTTATTGAAGATTTCTTGGGGTAACTCTGTCCCGGAAAAGAGCTAACGAATCTTAGCATGGTCAATAATAGCATGGTAAAGCAATTAACAGCAAAACAAGCAGGAGAAATAATTAGAAATCCATTTTCTTCAGCAAGGTATCAGCTTACTGAACACTGAGGTTTAATAAAATTATTCTAAGGGAGAACTTATAACCAAAAAATCCTACATCATTAGCTAGCAGCCAACTCACGGCCTTCTACTGGATAGCTATATGAAAAATGAACTGCAATAAAAACTTGCTTTCGGACTAGGGATGTGATATAAAAAGCTGAAAGACAAAAACTTAGATGCAAAACATCTCCCTTAAGGAGAGGAATATACTTTGTCATAACTCTTAGTCACAATTTTCAATTACTTAATAGATACACTTATACTCAAGCATGATAATGGATTTTTTAATTTACTTTTCTTTCCTTCCAACACCGATGAAGTTGTTATCTTTCAAAGTAAGAAAGGAACCCTAGGGATTTTTCCTTCTGCCATTTCCTCCTCTATACGCTCACAGCACGACTGCTGTGTGTGTCCGTTCATAAGTCTCGTGGAATTAGAAAGAAACCCCCCAAATCAGATGCTAAAAGCCTTTGCAGGAAAGAAAACCAAGGATTTCGTTCAGGAACTAATTCAGTCGGCGGGTAACCAGGCTCCGTGAGAGCTCAGAAACACAGCGCTCCGCCGCTGAGGAGAAGGCTCTTCTATAGAGACTAAAACTTCTTCACAGGATACCTTTCCTTTAAGACTCTAAGGAAAAGGAAATAAAAATAATAAAATAATACTTAAGAACCACAACACCTTCAGGCTGCAGACCAAAGAAGTGACTATTTGGTGTTATCATAGCTTGGCTAGTCCAAGCCTAGAGATACTGTTTTTGTGAAACTGGTGAATTGGGTAAGATGTGGTTAAGAATACAGTTTCAGCACGCCAAAAGAAGCACCTACTGCATTTAAATACTCCAAAAAAACCTTTATCTTTTTTAAGAGAAGTACGATGAAAACCAGAGCAGGCAAATACAACTCGGTGAATCTGCCTGAAAGATACTAGGATACTGCAATCCCTTCCTTCTCAGGGAGATGTATCTCGAGCCTTGTTTCAGCCCTGGCACCTCTAGGATGATGGCATCCACCTGAATCACACCTGCTCACCATACGGAACGGCTGCAGACCGAAACGAGAAGCTGCTGCGTACCCACCGCGCTCTGCCATGGGCCTCCTATTTGTCTGCGTCATGGACAAGTACCTTTTCCATAAATATGAAGCCCAAAAGAAGTTAGGAGTTGCTATTTCCTGAACTCATGAAGTTCGGTCCCAGAATTGAGTACTTTGTCCCCTGAAGGACAACCCGCTGCGACAAAACAGCGTTCCAAGCACCAGGAAAACCAATTAGATGAATTTACAGATCAGGAGGAAAGGCTCCTGATGCTCTAAATTGGAGAGACATGGACTTGGTCAATTGACTGCTCGGTGGGTAAGGAATTGGCTGGAGGAGCACACTCAAAGAGTTGTGGTCAACAGCTCCGGGTCCAAGAGGCGAGCCGTGCGGAGCGGTGTTCCTCAGGGGGGGCACTGGGACCGGGACTGTTTCACACCGTTGCTGGCCACAGGGATGTCGGGACCGGGCGCACCCTCGGACACTTTGCCGAGGACACCCAGCTGTGCGGAGCGGTGACGGGCTGGAGGGAAGGGATGGCATCCAGAGGGACCTGGGCAGGCTGGAGAGGTGGGAAGGTGCCACCCTCATCCAGTTAAAGGGCCAGGTCCTGCACGGGGGTTGGGGCAATCCCAAGCCCAAATCCCAGCTGGGTGGGGAATGGCTGGAGCATCCCTGGGGAGAGGGACTGGGGGTGCTGGCGGGGAGAAGCTCAACGTGAGCCGGCACCGTGCGCTGGCACCCAGGACCCCCCCACATCCCGGGATGCATCCCCACAGCGGGGGCAGCAGGGCCGGGGGGGGATTCTGCCCCTCTGCTCCGCTCGGGGGAGACCCCCCCTGCAATCCCGGGTCCAGTTCCGGGGGTCCCAACAGCAGGAGGACACGGAGCTGCTGGAGCGGGGCCGGAGGAGGCCCCGGAGAAGCCGGGAGGGCTGGAGCCCCTCTGCTGGGAGGACAGGCTGGGAGAGCTGGGGGGGTTCAGCCGGGAGAAGAGAAGGCTCCGGGGAGACCTTCCAGCCCCTGCCAGTGTCTGAAAGGGGCTCCAGGAAAGCTGGGCAGGGACTCGGGAGCAGGGAGTGGAGCCACAGGACAAGGGGGAACAATTTTAAACTGGAAGAGGGGAGATTTAGATGAGATATTAGGAAGAAATTCCTGCCTGTGAGGGTGGTGACCCCTGGCCGGGGCTGCCCAGAGCAGCTGTGGCTGCCCCATCCCGGGAGGTTCAAGGCCAGGTTGGCCGGGGCTGGGAGCAGCCTGGTGTGGTGGGAGGTGTCCCTGCCCAGGGCAGGGGGTGGCACTGGGGGGGCTTCATGGTCCCTTCCAACTCTAACCATTCTGTGACTCTTCCATTCACTCGGGGTTTGTTTATTCTATTTCTGCTCAGGGGAGCACCCTCAGCAGAGCCACTCTCAGTAGGCACAGGAATGTTTGCTATGATGGACAAATGCAGCTTTTCAGGTGGAGTGGAGATAAGAGTGACCACATGCTTAGGGACACCGACGAGCATCACAGTTATCTTGAAAAGAGCACGTATTACCTGCAGGCTGGAAAGAAAACCTCGCTTCATCCAATCTAAATCATTGAAAATTATCTTTTTGACTTCCCACGAGCAAGAAGACCTCGGACGCAGGAGGAGGGAGACATGCTGGCTGAAGCTGCTCACGCAGTGCTGAGCACTACCAAAACTGTCCTGGCACCTTCAGCACGCGGAGTGCCGGGCACCGTGGGTACGGGGTACAGTCCGTACAGGCAGTACTTGGCCGGCAGGCAGGGAACAGCAGCCGTCCCGGCCGCAGCGCTGCTTCATCCTGGCCAAACTGCACAGAGAAACACGGCAAAAGCTCCCCCACTCCGATTCCTGTATGAATAATGCCCTCTAAAACACAACAGAACTCCGAAAATATACCCTATCATTCAGAAAGGCATGAAAACCACAAACGTTTCCACGTAATTAAGTTTATTCTGCCCATACAGTGATGCTGTCCTAGCAAACTATTTGCATTTTAACACAAATAACATTTCCTCATTTTACTAATGAAATGAAAAGAACATTAGTCGGAGGATGCTGTTTGCACATTAAAAGCTACAGAAATTTAAACAGTAGTTCCAATAAGCTAACTGTAACAAATGCTTCCCTTACCAGTAATTCTATTATATGCTACATGGAATAAAATATACATATGCTAGCAATAAAAAATTGTATGTATATTTTCTAGGTTGGAGAAAAAAAAAATGCATGCAAAAATACTTTGGTATACCTATTTTTACCCCACTAAAAGCGTTCTTACTGAAGCTACTTCTCCCAAGGTTTTTTTTAAAGTGTTTTTTACACTTACTTAAGAATAGTAGTACTTAAACACTTAGTGATTTGTGTTAATAATAACGACTTAAAACTGATGTTCTACATATGGAAAGAGAATAAAGAACTAATCGATTTTGGTTGTGCAATGTAGGATTCTTTCCTTAGACGTGAAAAAAAAATCTGCATTTAATCTAAACTGAAACCCAGGTATCCACAGCTCCAAGAGACACTAAAAATTGATTCAGCTGCCAGAACTGGTCAAATGACAATAGCATTATCAAATCAATGAGAATATTCTAAAAAAATACATCACTCATCTTTTGTTTCAAGAAATATGCTTAAAATATATACAACTGCACGGACAACCAGCACTTGACTTTGTCTTTGGTAAGCAGCAAATGGGACGCTGATGCCTGAAGGGAGCGGAACGCTCCTCCGTGGGACGCGAGTCTCACGCTGGTTCCCAGCCCCAGGTTGTTGGTTTCCCGCACTGTCAGAGCTGCACATCTTTCCGAGCTACAAGGGAAGACAGTCCTGCTCTTCACGCCAGACAAAAACTGAGGAACAGCAGTAGCAGATGCTCCATGAGCTAAATATAACCTGGATTCCTGGAAGAGCTCTGTCCCTATCTGCGGGCGGGCAACAAGGACATTGTTTATGGGCCCAAAAGAAGTGACAGCGACAGCCAAAGAAAACACAGTGGTAAGCAAAGACGTAACTCCTAGGAGGGGGTTTGCAGCAGAAACCCCCACACGTGCAGACACATGTATTTCTGTGTGCACAGCTATAAATCACAATTGTGCGTGCGCACAGGTAGGTAGATGCTTGGAAAATCTGAAGCGGAGCAGATGGGGTACGATGAACATACGCAGGCAAAAAATATGATCCTATCAGTGAGCAAGAATTTGGAATGCACATTCTCTGTATTCAAGGGAAAGCAATACTCACCTGAGAAGCCAGAGAGGCCCGTGCTCTGTGATGAATGAACAGACATTCCCCTTCAGCAAAGAAAGAGAATTAGAAGAGAAAGAAGAGACTGAATACCTGACTTCGCTGGCGCTGGGTAAGCACTGAATTGGAAAGAAAGGTGACAAATACGTCTAGAAAAGAAGCCCGACGTGGAGAAGTGATAAATACGGGCAGGCAGAATCAAATCAAGGTAACAGTCAAATAACAAAGAATAATTAGTTTGAGTTATTCTTATCTTTGCAGTATGCCATGCCGAGTGAGCAGCCATTTCAGAAATGCAATTCCAGTAACACAAGCTCTGCGGCTGAAGACTGAGGTGGGAATGCGCGTGCTGTTCCATTACCCGAGGTATCAGCATGGAACACACATTTATGGGAAACAAATCATTGCCAGGACTAAAATCACACAGTCTTTTCAGTATGGTACATAGGGGTGAACACCACCAGAGAAGGAGGAGCAAGGTGTATTTGATGGCCCTGGAAGGACACTGTCTCAGAAATCAATAAACTGGCCCTCAGAAGCACTTCCACCAACTGAGGACACCTCTACGGGCTAGTCGTCACCAAGGAGATGCACCATGCTTACAAATACAGTAAACTTATTTCCCTTTAGTGTGTGCAGACCATACAACTACTGCGCTGTTTCATTGGTGGAATAGCAAACTTTACTATTTGCCACCCAGGCATTCTAATTTTTAAGACCTACGCGATGGATCCAAGACGAGCTCCCGAGAAAGTGCCAGCTCCTCAGGAGAGCAGAGTCTCTGCAGCCTGTTCTTGTTCGCGGGACGGGAACTATCAGCTCTACCCGGCTCAGGAAACGTTTGGATAGCCGGTCTTGAAAACCTGATATACCCAGAGCTTGAATTTACGCAGCTTCAGTTTTGGCAACTGGATCATTGCAGACAAGATAATTAATTGGTTGCTGAGACATATAGAGTGTATTTCACAATACAGTGATGTGACACTTTATATCGTATTTGTAAAAGAGAGTAAATAGGACCAGGAGACTGAAACATTTTGCTGCTGGGGAAGAAAAGCTAAAGCTCCGTTTCCCATTTCAGAACTTCACCTCCTTTTGAACGCAAAAGTCACCGAATGCCGTCTCCACACTTACTGAACCCCACTTTGTTTTTCAGGCCGAGAGACGGAGAGAGGGAGGAGACAGACATTTAACGCAGCCGGTGACAGGCGTAACGACGGCACCGACACACCACAGCCCCAGCCAGGGACCTGCTGCTGGTTTCGAGCGCGCGAGCCCCCGGCGAGGTCCCGGCGCTGCCGGCTGTGGCACCGCATCCAGCACAGAAGCGCTGCTGAGACACTGAGTTTTAAGCAGCAAACGCCCCGCTCTCTGCCAGGGGTAGAGTACCTGGTATTGATCCTGGCAGTCCCGGCAAGCTGTGACTGACAAAAAGCACTGTTGTTCCTAAATGCTCTTGAGGGGACGAGAAAGCAGATGCAAGGTGACAGAAATTAGACGGCACTGAGAGCTGCGGGTGTATTTTGAAGTAGTTGGCTCAATAATTAGGAAACAATTTCGAACAGCATTCCCTGATTCTTGCTTCACTGGCTTGCTTCTAACCAGCAAAAGCACGCAATTACCTAGATACCCCTTAGAAAATTTAAACTCCTAAGCTATGCATCACCACACTCGCTGTTTCTACTGGCTATCAAAAACCCGATGTGCTTAACCATGGAAACAGACTCCTTCCCGCAGCATCCGGCCCGCTGTGGGTTAGAGAGGTTGGCGGGCTCCTCGCTGCCGTGGGATTACGCGCGGCAGAGGTTTGGTGATCCGAACGCGACCCCAGCACCAGCCGCTGCCGCCTGGCAGAGGGAGCCGTCCTGCACCAGCAGAGGATGGGGTCACCGGCCCGCGGTGTCCTGCGGTGGTGAACCGCGCCGGAATAACCACACGGTAACAGCCAGTGCATCACCAGAGGCACAAAACCTGCGGGGCAGCAGAGGTAGTGACACGCGCCCCGGGACGGTTCGCCCGCGCGCCCCGAGCCCAGCGACGCCGAGCACCGAGCACGCACCAGGCTGCCCCAGCGCCAGGGGAGCTGCTTCCTCCGCGTGTCCCGCTCTTATCCTTGCGTTTGGAGGGGCAGGGAGGGCAGCCCGGTCTGGATTTTGGAGGAAGGAATCCAGCATGCATTGGATCATCGGCACAACTTAATTTCTGCATAATGAAAAGACATGAAAAAATAAAACCAAATACTTGGCTGCTGTTCTTTTAGCATAAAAAAAGCCTAGTTGAGACATATCACCTTATGTTCAGCAGATGTGCGCTCCTTAAGCTCTTTAAACCTCATTGATGCCCAATGCACTCAAGAGTTCGGGAAAATTAACAAAACGCTGCTGCTTTTTTTTTTTTCTCCAGATAGTACAGAGATGAGAAAACAGCAAATTCAGCTGCCTGCTTCCGTCATAATTTCATAGTCCTAATACCTCAAGAGAACATAATTTTTAGGAGGCATTATTTGATTTTTAAGCTCATTGATTTGTCCCATTCAGACCTTCCAAAGATTCTTAGAGTTCTTTATTCACAAAAGGCATTACCAAAAACAACCCAACAAAAACTCAGTGTTATTGATGTGTGCCAAGCCAGCAGATAAACTCATTCTCAATACACAATAGATTATATAAATACCAACGTTCATCAGACCACTTGAAAGACATGATCTCAGTTTGAAAAACCTTCACAGAAAATATCATCATCTGAGTCTTCTAACAGCCAGGTGGCACATGAAGTTAAAACATACTACAGAGAACTGAAAATGTAAGACCTAAATTCAGTTTTTCCTTTTCTTTACAAACTTACCTGAAGGCATTTCTCACTTAAATCTTTATAGGAATATATAGCATTCTCAGCTTGCAAATTAAACACGAGTGAATGCATAAACATGGAAGGCAATACAACACTCTATTCGTGCTTTACATTTAGAGGAAAGCACAATAATTAAAACTGGCATTATGGGGGAATAAAGTTTATGCAGTCCGAGGGCAGGGTGGTAATGTTGGTACAGCCTGTAACATGTCGAGAGCCGCCCGACAAATGCAGCCCCTGCTCACCCCCTGCATGCCTTAGCGCCGTGCTGCGGGATGCACACCGCTCCCCCGGGACCCCCAAGAGAAGTGCATCCTGCAGGTGCCCAGCCCGGAGACTGCCCCACGGCAGGATACGGGCACTCAGGGTACTGACGGGGGAAGAGTAAACCATCGGGAAAGTCAGTGCGAGCGCTTAGTGCTTGAAATCGCACACACTTACACAGCATGGTGGGCTGAGGTCTTGAGGCGCAGACACCGAGTGGACAATCCTCAGAGATTATGTCACAAACACTGATCGACAACACTGTGATTGTTATGAGGTGTCCGTGAATCCCACAATGATTGATATTGTGTGAATTTTTATGTGTTTTCCTGTGGGAACTAAAGGACAGGATGGATGCCACCCTGTGCCCCCTGCTGTAGGTGACCTGCTCTGGCAGGGGGTTGGACCAGATGACCTCCAGAGGGTCCTGCCAACCCTTAACATTGTGTGGTTCTGTGGTTCTGACTACCACAAACATATCCTTCACCAAAACCAACAGAAGAAAAGTCTCAAAATGGTAATTACTTTTTACAGATTGAAAGCAGCTCAAAGAACAGGGATGAAATCCCCCCCCCCAAACATTTGGATCCCCGCGTTGGAAGTGCTCCGCACCTCATCCGGATGACCAGAGAAATCCGTAGCCCAGCTGGGAGGGCTGGGCTTGAACTTGAGAAGCACAAACTGACACGGTGATGCACAGAAGTAAAAACATTGCTGGGTTTATAAATGACCACTGGCTTTCTGCACCGCAGGCGTCTTGCGGGTGGGAAGGAGCAAATGCTTCACATCTGCCTTTCTCTATGGCCAGAGGTTTATGGCACGCGAAAATCAGGCTGTGGTTGGGTCGGGCAACCTTTGGACTGTTTGGGCACGTTCCCTCACGGGACGGGCTCCGTGGGCAGCGCTGAGCCCCCCGCGCCCTCCCAGCGCCCGCAGCATCCCTGCGGAGCCACCCGCCAGCGCCACCGCCTGCTCGGGACCAGCTTCCTACCCCCGACAGGAGAAGGACTGTCGGGCATTTGATGCAGTGCAGCTGTACTCCGCAACGGGATTTTTTGTATTCTTAGGTCTGGCAGAACTATTAATAAAGCCCCTTGGCACGGATGAGCTGTACCGAAGGAAAACCCTACGGATTACCAAGGTCTCAAATCCAATCTGGTAGATTTTGCCTCAAAACCTTCCTCAAAAGCAATGGCCCATGTAGTGAGGGCAACGTGTAAGTTGCAGCCAGAGCTCCTCCACAGTCACATTTTGGATACCAGCCTTGGGAACGGAGCGCTGACTGCCCAGGCAGGAAGGCCCCGATCTCGGGACACACAGACTCTTCCCTGCCCCATTCCACGTTCCTCGGGTTGGGCTGGTTACAAGCAGAGCAGCGGGGCACCAGAAGGCCCCCTCTGTTCTTAGCCTGAAGAACAACACATCTTTGAGATGCTTTACAGCTGGTTTACAGCTTCTGAAGGGTCAGATGCACCTGAAATCCCTCTGCATACCCCTGAGGGGCAAATTGGACTTCTGCTCTGATTTTGACCATCAAGTGTTCGCCACTTCACCTGACGGGTAAAGGCCACGAGATTGTGCAAAGGCTTGAGCAGTATCATTTCGGAAGATAAACAGGGGATAACTCTTGGCAGGCACATCTGGAGCTGCGCACGCCTGGAAATGACCTTTAAAGGTCTTTCAGTGCCTCCGAAAGCCGGCGCATCAGGGAAGAAAGGCCACTGACTTGCTCCGACTTTGCTGGATGTTGGGAAATATTCCAACATTCTGGTTCTGCTACTCAAATACTCACTTCAAACGTTTGATAATGTGCACAATATTTAGGTACCAAAAAATGACATAAAAATACTTCAGTCTTGGTGGGTTTGGGTCATTTTTTTCTTTTTTAATAATAATGTTTGCAGTTGTTCTCTAAAAGGTATCACCTAGGGACGCATAACTAGGCAACTACTGTGTATCATATCAAAAAAGTTTCTCTAGGAAGATTATGGATCATCCTTCCCAGCACGAGGCATTTGAGTCAGTTTTCATATATAAAAAAGTTATCAACAATACAGATTTTCATGCCATAAATCTCCAAAACCCTGAATAAAAAAGCTTTGTAATCTTGAGGCTTTTAACATTATGCAAATGATTTATCCATTTACTTTATTAATAAAACATCATTGTATTACATAGAGACACATTTTGCACTTCTGTTTTTGAGCTATTTTTAAATTAGGTTAGATTTGACAAGGGACTATTTGTGGTAATGTGGTAATTAAGATTTGAACAGATGTCAGCATTAATAAGGGACTCAAATGAGGTGTAGGGAGATAAATGTACTCTTTCAGCTGCGCTGGCACACCAGGCATCACTGAGAGAAGACAGCATGCCTTCAGAACTCTCTTTTCAGGAGAGCTTCTGGAAAGTTGTCCAGTAACTTGAGTTTTCTGATAGTATTCAGTCATTTCGCATCATCTTTCAGCCTGTCTTATTCTTAAAATAGATGACTGTTCTATCGATATTTATGACATTATAGAATTTGATCAATGCCTTATAATTGCATAACTCTTAAACCAAAAATTATTATCTTTTGTGCTATTGATCATCACTTTAAAAAATATTCTATACCTAGGTTGCCTTATTCTCTGTGTTACTATAGGTTGCAGAAGTCCTTAACGCTGTAAGCAACAGCTCTCAGAAATTACCACTCAGGTCCAAGTCCTGGCCAGCAGTTCTAAACTCAGGTCAAAGAAACCAGTTCTTACATCGTGTGAACTGAACTGGAATGAGCCGTACACAAATTCCCCACCAGCTGACACGGATGAACAAATCCGAGCCGATCACTCCATCCGGAGCCGGTCATCTAACCTGCGTCCGCGCTGGTGGATGCAACCGGCCAGACGCCCTTCTCCGTCCCCGAAACCCACCCAGGCGCCACGTGCCCGAGCCCCCAGCCCCCGGAGCGCGGGAGAGGTGAGCAGCCCCTCGAGCCCCCCCGTTAATTAACGAGAGCGGTCGCTGGCGCCAGCGCCCCCGGCACCGCAGCGCACCGAGCATCGCCTCGGCCCTCCCTGCACCCGCCAGCCGGCAGATCCCTCTGCCCTGGCACTCAGACAACGCACCCTCTGCCCTGCCTGACGGCACAGAGCAGCGACATCTTCACCGAATTCCCAGTTGGGTTCCCCCTTGCGGACCTTTTCCCAAGCTCACCTCAACAGGGTTTGCATTGAGTCAGAGAAGAAACAGTATAAGAGGCTCTCCTGATAAGGAAGCTTGTTTGTTTGTTTGTTTGTTTGCTTGTTAAAAATCTCTTTCAGAGAAAAGAGAACGGTCTTGTTCTCTTTTTGTTCCCTTTCTCATGACACGTTTCACAGTCACATTCCTCTAGTTCCATACTGAGAGCCTTTTTCAATTGGAATATTTTCATGTCTCATTACAAACTCAGAAAGAAGATCCATGGATTTGACCCGTAAGAGCTTATGCAAATATATTTCAACCTATCAAGCATCCATTATACTTTTAAAATAGAAAAATAACCAATTAACATACAATAACAAATTGCCACGTTACCATGCAACAACTGGCACATGTCTAAACAACAACCTCTCTGCAAACTAAAACAATTCATACTTTTGACCCCATGATCATTTATCATTTATAGTCAGAATACATGTCCAGAAGTATACTATTAAAAGGTTTGGCCTGGTTAAACTGGTTGTTGGAACTTGTTCCTGTCCTGTGCAGAAATTAAGGTATGCAGGTAAGATCATAGGCACTACTAGGCAGAGCTTCACGACTCCATGCAATTTCTGAGAACAGAAAGCAAGCTGAAACAATACGCACTAAGAATATTAAAAAGAGTCTTTAAAAGAACAGAAATTTGGAGAAAAAAAGGAATTTGACAGAGCACTTTAAATCATTATCGAGGACTAGTTACAAATACTGCTGCCTGTCAGTGAAGATGAGAATTGGTTCTTACACTATTCTTTTTCGTTTAGTGGGCAATCAGGTATCAGTTAACTTAGAGCACGTTACGAACGTGACAAACTTCAGGAATGCTACAATCTGCCCAAAAATATTGCAGAGTGCCGAGACCTGAAAGGTGACCCCACTGTTCTGGACCAGAACACTCTGACAGACAGACACACCGCGGCACGATGTCTCAAAACAGCTCCCGCAGAAGCTACCAGTGGGTAGTGGCAGCCCGGGTGTGCCGACGTCCTCCGCTCATCGGCAATACGGCCCGCAAGGGGAGAGGGGACGACGGGCAGAAACGCTCAGAGACCAAAAACCCACCCTTTTTCTGGAGTAGTGGTAGTATACAAAACAGGTAAAGCCTAAAACTGCCTGGAAAAGGAGACAAGAATTCCCTCGCCATTACACTCCTTGGCAACGGCTCGCAGCCACGGCGGCCGCTGAAGGCGCATGAAGGTGCTGCCAGAAACCCCGCTGCACCGCGGGCACGCTGCGGGCACCGACCGCAGAGCACAGGGGCAGCATTCCCCAGACAGGAGAGGAAACAGGATGAAAATCTAACCCACCAAAAACCCCCCGAAAGCCCAAACAACCAAAGAACAGCTCATGTGCCGCCAGCCACACAAACCGCGGCCCGCGAGACAAGTCCAGGCGGTGCCGAAACTTGGAAGAAGTCGCACAAAAAGGCAGCACGTTCTCCATTTCGTAAGCGTTTGGAAGGATCAGAAAGTGAAGGTGAAAACACAGCAAAGCAGGTGCGGCGCTGCCAAAAAGGACAAGAAAAATAAAATTAATTCAATTAAATTCTTCACAGGACAAGTGGACAAGTATTGCAACAGCCAACGTTCAGCTTACCAGGGAGACTGGAGACAGGTTTATTTCTTTCAAGGCTGACAGGGAGACCAGCCCCACCAGCGCCAGGGGCAGCAGCACTGGCCACGGGCGAGTAGCCACGGGCAAGCTGAGAAGAGCTGCCTCCCAGTAACTACCAAGCATGGTACAAAGCAGGAAAACACTTGGGCTGAGCAACAGACCAGAATGCAACTAAGCAACAATTATTTTGGATTATTCTGTCACATCAAGAAAAAAATTATACATTTTTTAAAAGTGATTATTACTGATAAACAGTAGTTCAGCTGAAACAGGTGGAAATCCCGCACTGCAGCACATCTTGGCTCAGTTTTTGGGTCTGCAAGTTGTTCACTTGGAGGTCTCCGGTCCTAATAGAATAACAAAATTATTCAAAGCACAGTTTTAAGTTGTCCTTCACTAAACTTAGTTGTCCTACTTACAGAGAACCAAAACCTCAAATATTCAACTGGACAAAAAACCCTGAAAACTTCAAAATAAAACTGCCCCCCCCTTCCCCGCAGGCCAGGTGTCGGGTCCCTCCCTCACTCCAGCTGTGCCGCGGAGCATCGTGCCGTGCCACGGCGCTCCCGGGAGCGCGTTCCCTGCGCGGGCGATGGGATCAGCCAGCAGCTGTAACACATCCACAGCTTTCCCAGCCCTTTCAGCGGATTATTGCTCACACTCCCCGAGTTCCTGGACTCCCAACAGATTACTGCTGCAACATCTGTTTCCTCAGCACTCATTTCGCTGCCCTTTTACTGGGTTATTATTCTACCAATCACGGTTTTCAGCGAGGCAAAGGACTGTTGCAGATAATTCTTGTTTCTCTGGCCTGCACGATATGCAGAGAAGTGATCTTATCTTTTTATTCTCTTTCACATACCCCGTTCAATTCAGGCGTGAGGATTTCCATCTTGTGCCGTTTGGGCTGGCATAAACTGGAAGCACACGGTATCCTATGCTAATCTTTGTCTTGCTTCCTCCATGTCACATGATTTTATTTTTTTATTTACTGCTAATTATTAGTAGCAAGAACACCGATTTCCCTTCGGTGCTTCTTCCAAGACTCAAATATTATGCACAATACTGTAGCTTCTTTTGAAGAGGAAAAAGGCAAAAAAAAAAAATGCAACTACCCCTACTACTTCTTCATCAGCACTTGTATTTAAAATGTCAAGACTTCTGGTAATGCCAACATATCCTTCCTGCAGAACTTCATTCCTCATCGCTATCACGTTAACCAGGTATACAAACTGGCTAGCTGGATTACCCAAACTATGCACACATACAACAAAAAAAGGAACCGTAATCGTCACAGTTCCTATGCTCGCCAGGTCTTGAAACACTAATAAAATCATGTAAAATCCTAATTTAAAAAAATAAAAAGATAAAAGAGTTCTTTCTGGTTCATTCCCTCTCTTGCCACGGGTCCAGTGTGATGCTTTGGAAAATCCCCGTAACTCGGCGCTGTGGCTTTGAGGAATCCTGCTAACCTCGTGAACCGCTCCCACACCTAACGCGACTACTGCAGCACCTCACAGAAACATGGAGAAACGGCCCTCGCTTCCCCGCAGTATCTTGGATCTTCTCATCCTTCCCAAGCGGAGCGTGGTCCTCCTGGAGGCCTCTGTCGCAGCCGGTGTCGTACCCACGACAGCAACGTGCCCCGCGGGCCTCCAGCACCGCCAGACACCGCGTCTTCCCGCTCTCCGGGCGGCACCAGTGCATGCCCGCAGCGTGGGCTGGAAGGGGCCCCGCATCCCTCCCCGCATCCCTCCCCGCTGAGCGACCAGGAGTGCGACGCTCCGGCTCAACACCGGAGCACGCTGCACAGAAGGTAATGAAGTTAAAGGATTTCCAGCTAGTAATGCTTTATACACTGGATATAGCTGCTGAGACTCATACAACATTTGGTGCAGTAAGCCAAAGAGTGCAAGTTAAACACTCTTAGCAGTGAAAAATGCCAAACTAGAACAATGGCAATAAAAAGAGTTTGCAGTTTTAATTATGTGAGATGACTTTGCTTATAAAAAATCAGAAATTCAGTGTCCGTGTGACATTTCAACAGATTGAGCTTCAACAGCTTTATTTACTGTGGCTGCAGATATTGCAGAAGGAGCAATATTGTTATGAATTAAAAGATTAAAGACGATTCTCACAAATTCTGGCAGACACAGGACATGTCTCCACTTTGTTCTTTGGCACGTAACGCAGAAGCGCTGCACGCTCTCCCGCTGCAGCCCCGCGAGCGCCCCCGGACGCCCGCCTTCGGCTGCTGTCCCGCGAGGGGCACGCACTCTGCCTGTCTTGTTGGCTGAATGTGGCCCTAAGTGATCAAGATATCAGACCATCTGTATGCAAAACACTCTCTCACAAACACATCATATAGGAAAATTATTTTTTCTGATTTACATACTCATGGTATTCAGAGCGATAATTTAAAAGACACGTTTCCAGATCTATCCACTAAACTGTCTTTTCTCCGAAGCTGCCCGTGGCAGCAGAACCGCGGATAAAGCGGCCATGCAGCGAAACAGGAAACACACCTGCTTTACATTCCACCCGTGTGGGCTGCTAAAGAGCAGTAACGAGGTACAGGAACCATAAGCTTAGAGTTACGGCCTTCAACACTGCTTTACAGCTTTTATTTACCCATTGGAGCCAGAACACGGCACAGGGACAGGAGAGACCTATGCTGAGCACCTCGGGCAGAGGGAGATGAGAAGAGTTCAGGAAAGTGATGGTATCACTATTTACTAACAAAGTAGATACACAGAAAATGTTTCCCTGTTACAGGGCGATGACAATCTACAGTTTTCAATTATTCACAGCATTACTTTAATGTCAATGAGAAGGAGATGTTAATGGTTAGGTTAAAGGAGTTCACTCCTGCTGACAAATCTAACCACGAGCCTGGCAATTCCTTATTTATATTCTGTTAAAGAGCCTGCATTTTTTACGGAGCGTTTCTTTACCATTCACACTCTGTCACAGCCCGTGTTGCGGCGCTTTGCCGTAAGGACTGCGTATGGCCACCGGCCTCTTCCGCCACACAGCCCCGACTCGGGTCACCTTCTGTCCCGGCAACGCGCATCGGGTCCACGCAGGACGCTTGGACAGCCAACGTCGCTGACACGCATTCCTGCGGATCAGCTCCGAGAGCCTGTTTGTCCTCACCCAACTGCTGCGAGTGGGAATGACCATACCCGTATTGGCGTCATTCACGGGAGACGCTGACGGAGCGCGAGACCTCAGCGCAGCATTTACCTACGACCGACGAGTCGTAACGCTGGTTCTTGTCAGGCAAATACACAGGCTGGCCTCATTGGCTGCCCCCATTCCCAAAAGGCTTTCACCGCGTTTCTAAATGTCTTAAAGAAACTACCTTGCCATGGGATAAAATCAAAAGCATTCTTGGGGAAGGTTATGTATTACAGATGGGAAACCAAAGAGAGGAACCTGTGGTCATCTCCACAATAAGCAGTATTTACAAGTTTTACAGTATCTGTCTCCAGCCCTGTGTTTTTCGGTATGTTCAACAAATGATATGGAAGAGGGAATGAATAATGTTATATCAAAGTTTAATGATGATTTGAAATTATTCAGAAGAATGGAAAGTAAAGCTAAACGGAAAAGAGGCGCAAGTTGATAAAAAGAGAAAGGAAATTGAGTGTTGGTAACAGTCACTTATGATAATTTTTATGATAAGTTGTAAATTTGTTATCTTCTCTTAGAAAAAAAAGAAATTGAAATCTCTTTTCAGCAGAAGCCAAACTGAAAACAAAATTTCTGGACTTATTATAAAGGAATAGAGAATAAATTCTTCGGCTGCTCACTATGTAACTCCATGGTGGTTGAGCACCTTGAGTATTGCACAATGTTCACCCTATCTCAAAAACATCCAACTAAACCAAAATTAAGATAAAAACTTTGTAGAAAGAAAGGCAACAAAGGTGATCAAATGCATTAAAAGCTCCCAAGAAGAGCTCCAAGGCTCTTCAGCGTAGTGGGCTATAGAAATCATGAGTGGTGGAAAGACGTTGAGCAAGGAAACATTAGTTATTGTTTCTCGTAATGCACGCTGGAAGAGAGCACCCTGTAAAGGAACAGGAGAAAAAACCCAACCAACAAACACCTTCTCAGACATCGCATGAACTGTGAAAGCCGTTGCATCTTGTACATCCAAAGTGTTTCTAGGAGTCTCAGCAGAAGGCCCATTGAGCAGACGTTTACCCACGAACACTACAGTTACAGGACTTCTCGGTAAAGCAGGCGAATATCATCTCCTTTTTGCCCCTCAGCTGATGACTAGGATGGTGCCTGTTCTTAAACTGGTTATTTTGGAGGAAAGATTCCCAGGAAGGGCCTCTTCCAAGAAGCGCCATATGCCAAAGGCAGTTTATATTCCAACCAGCCAATGCAGGATGCTGTGGAAGCCAGATATAGTAAAGGGTTATTAAAGACCTGACAGTGGTAAAAAATCATTAGTACACAGAAATCTTATGTTTTGTGGAAACTGGTATTCTTCCAGATACTCTACATAACAAAAGGAAAGGTTTCAAGTTACAGAAGGTCACTGTAGGGCTAAAAACTCCCTCCAGATGCAACATTCCTACACAAGAAATTTGACTGTATCATCTACTTTCACGTGTTTCTACCCGATTATTCTTTTTTCAATGAAAAATTAACAATTTCTCCTAAAAATTTCTCCTACTTTTAACAGGCGCATCTTAAAGTTTAGGGGATAAAAGATGATCCACATAAAGCAGTGAAGTGAGTAGAAGTGAAAGCAGAGAAACCTCAGTGTTACGTTGGAAAATGAAAGGTTAATTCTTTACCAAAAAAACCCCAACAGCAACAACAAAAAAATCCCATAAATTAAGTGAATTTATCCCTTCATGTTAGCAATTCTTCACTTTTAGGGGGTGAAAAACCCAACACATTTATCACTACATTTTGTAAATAAGAAGTGAACTGTAAGTCATCAATGTCATCTTGTATGGCACATCTCAGTTATTACCAGAACAGTGTAACGGCTGCCCTGCTGCTGGTCAGAGTTTGCCAGAACTGCCAAACAAGGAAGTACTTCCTTGAGAGAGCTGGGGCTGTTCAGCCTGGAGAAGAGAAGGCTCCGGGCAGACCTGAGAGCAGCCTGTCAGTATCTGAAGGGAGCCTACAGGAGAGCTGGAGAGGGACTCTTGGTCAGGAAGTCTAGTGCTAGGACAAGGGGTAATGGTTTTAAATTGGAAGAGGGGAGATTTAGATGAGATATTAGGAAGAAGTTCTTTCCTGTGAGGGTGGTGAGGCACTGGAACAGGTTACCCAGGGAAGCTGTGGATGCCCCATCCCTGGAAGTGTTTAAGGCCAGGCTGGATGGGGCTTGGAGCAACCTGCCCTAGTGAGAGGTGTCCCTGCCCATGGCAGGGGGGTTGGAACTTGATGAGCTTTAAGGTCCCTTCCAACTCTAACCATTCTAGGATTCTATGATTCTAGGATACTTGGGCTCTGATGAAGAAATTATGAAACCCCTGAAAATGCCTGTCTCCAAAGTGAACGCCGCTCTGACAAGGGATTGATTCAAGCTACCAGGTAACCAGTACTGTTTGGCAATATTTTGAAACGGTGGTAGATTTTAACCATGACAATGATGGCATTAAATCAGCTGCCTCTGAGGAAGAAATGTTGACCTCCAGCCTCGCGCCTTTCCATTGGGAAAAGCAATCTGCAAACTGCAGCCTCCGCAGCAGGAGCCGACACCGATGTGCGGACACCCGCTCCCCTGTACCTCTGCCAGCAAACACAACAGCTACGGAGCAGTTACAGGTGTTTGATTTGTAAAAGAAAAGGGGAAATGAGTGGGTTCATGTAACGACTTGCAAATACATCCAGGAATCAGTCCATTTTTAACGATATCCACTCGGTCGGCTAAAAAGTAGAGTAAAACCATGGTTAGAATGGGCAGAGCAGTGCTCATCCCGCCGGCCTCGCAGACACGGTGGGTAGAGGATCTCGGATGTGCTGGGTGACGCCCAGCTACGGGACTTGCAGAGGTCTGTAACAAAGGACAGGGTAGGACAACATGGACGACCTTGAAACCTCGAGTCAGGGATCACAATCCAATTCAGTTTTGAATGGACGGTGATAACAACACACATTACCTATGTTTCCTTCATTATACATATTTAAAAACATTATGACACTTTAGATCTCAAAATGCTTTCCCTATAATATAAGTAATGGTAATATAAACCACATAGATATAAGACTTCTGTCTATGACACGCCAATGGTATTAAATCGGAGCTTACCTTTGAAGAGAACACATTTCCCTATGAAACGGAAACAGCCTTCAAATATCCAAGTCCACGGAAGAAAAAAATTGCTTACGAAACAAATCTTCTGAGCAAACCTTAATGGCATGAAGCGCTGTGCCCCCTCGCAGGCAGAGGGAGCGCAGCGCTCCGAGGCTGCATCGCGCCGGGAAGGGGCTGGCGGAGCAGCCTCAGCTCCTTGGAGCCCAACGGCGACCTGGGTGGTGTCACCAGCGGGCACGGGGACCACGGGGGGTGGCGGGGGAAGCACCCCCCGCCCGCAGCCGGGCCGTACGCGACCCGGAGGTGCCGCAGCAGCCGCCGCGCCTGGGCACGCACAGCCCTCCGCACCCCACGGCTCCCCGCCGCGCTCCGGGGCACGGGCCAACACACAACTCCTGTGCCCAGCAAATTTAAACGAGACAGCACCTTTTAAAACTACTTTCTTCAAAGAAAAAAAATGGTGTACGTTTCCAAACTTATTGAAGAGTTTAACCATTGCTAAATACAACATACACTTTCTGACCTCCGTCCTAAGGTTTCAAAGCTTCAATGCTGAAGCCACTGGCATATACGAATTACTATATATGCTACTTATTTTACTTTCAAATTGAAGAGTTCTGTAATGTCAGAACAAATAAGAAGACCTTATGCAAAAGTTTTATTTCGTAAGACAAGTACCACAGGCTGACTCAAAGCAACATCCACTTCTTTTTTTCCGTCTCCTGCTGGTTCAAAAGAAATAAACAAAATATCTTTCCCATTTACTGTCACTTTCACAGGAAATTATATTTTATTTTTAACCTTACTTTCCTTGTAATGCCTCCACAAACAAGACAACAAAAAGGAAATACTATTTTATTGCTTTTTCCCATGCAGAAACTTCTCTCTCCAGCTTCTCAAGAAACCCCACCAAGCAATAAATGCAAAGAAAACCCAAGAGCTGCCTCCCCCAAACCACGTACACAAAAAAAGGAAAAACAGCAGTCCTTAACAATGGATACAAATGACAAGGGTCAAGTCTGGTACCTAACCTCACCGCATCTTCAGAGCTGCTGGGTGTTACTTGTGTCAGTTCACTGGTTTCTGCACTTGCACTGGCCGTGCCTCGTCAACACCTCCACAAACACCGAGCGCCGGGGTGCCGGCTTTGATTTCCCATCAAGGGACCTGCGCCGTAATCCCGCTGAGCGGTGTTGCAGTAACAGCCACCACCAATAATAATAATAACAATAATAACAACAACAACATAGTAATTTTCACTTGGACCTCCCCTCCTGTACCGAAGACCGCGGTTGTGTGATGACATGGAGACACAAACCTCCCCAGAGAACGCAGGAGGCACCCGGCGAAAGCTCCGCCACCTCCAGCAGCATGGGCGCCATCGGCACTCTGCCGTCCCCCGGGACCCACAAAGAGAGGGAGGAGGGACAACTGGAGCCAGGGTTTGCCATCTGCGGGGGCCTTTCCACGGCACAAGCGCAGGGAAGCCGCTACAACCAAACGCACTCCTTTTGCAGGAGCTACGCCCCCAGCAGGAGAAGCGGGACGCACCCTGCGGCACTGGGCTCGCCAGCGAGAAGCGGAGCGCCCGCACTCAACCCGCAGCTGCTGGAGCAAACGAGGCTCAGGACTGAAAACCAACGGGCATCGGATGAGGAGACCTGGTCTGCAACCACAAACTGATGCTCACAACGCACAACGCTTCTCGGGCATCTGGAAACCACGTACCAGTGCCCCTGCGGTGTCAGGCGCTTGGGGACACGGCGTTAGTCTCAGCTGTTGGTAAGAGCAGCTTGCAAGGCAGCCTCTGTTCTGTCAGCCACAAGGGAATTCCTGGACACGTCACGTGAAAAAGGCAGCACTCTTGAGGCGATTTACTAACGTGAGGATAAAACTGTCAGGTTGAAGTCAATAAAATTTTTAAGAGTATTGACACTTTATATCCCGTGATTTCACGCGACACGGTGTGCGGCAGTCCCTACCGCTGCGGTAATCAATACAGCATGAGGAGACCGGTCGTCTTCTGTCATGGAGGTCTTTGTGGCCGGTTCCCACAACGCTGCAGAGCAAGGGCTCTTCGCAGAGTGCTCAGAGGAAGGGGCACCCGCCTGCCCACAGCTGGGCAACTCGGGGGATTGTTCTTGGGAGAACTGCCGGATTCCACAGGGGAAAAATCAGTTCAAACAAAATGTCGCATCTTTGGGAACAGAGGGACCAGCTCACTACTTTTACAAAAGTTGTGCAAGGTTTTTGTTTTAGTTTGGCAAATTTCCCCCCCTCCCCTCCTCCAAAATATAGATGTAGCTTAAATACAGGTTGCAATCTGCAGGTGTTGTGGTTTCCACATTGGTTACAAGATTCTTCACGTTAATGGTAGTGTGTTTTGGAGGTTTCTTGCTCCTCCACCACTTTCTAAAGTAGACAGGA
This sequence comes from Chionis minor, assembly GCA_013398295.1. Taxonomy (NCBI): domain Eukaryota; kingdom Metazoa; phylum Chordata; class Aves; order Charadriiformes; family Chionidae; genus Chionis; species Chionis minor. The sequence continues at coordinate 603,596 of VZSF01005155.1, read as the reverse complement.
GGCATTTATGAACACCCCCACCCCCCTCCCCTTTGTGCTAACTCCAAGCTGGAACTTGTTAAGGCAGCTCAGCGTCCCAGGGAGCCTTGCTCCTCTCTCCATCCCCTCTGCCAGCCGAGATCGCAACCGAGATAAAAGTAGATTTGGTTACTATGTGGGGACTTACAGGTGCTATAATGACTCTGCTTCACCTTGTGCCACCCCTTTTGCACTGAAGAACTAATACTAGCAATAAAAAGACACTGTCAACTGTGATTTGGAAACCAGAATGCTACAGGGTACTAGGGAAAAGAAAAAAGAACGATCATTTGGATCCTCTATGATTATGCTCTTTGTCAAACGCACAACATTTTATTTGCTAATGTTAAAATACTGGTTCAAATAAGCTACCTCTTTATGTGATTCAGACCATTCTAGATTTTGCACTGCTGAATCACTTGCGTTTCCATCAGAATGACAGAGGGGTTAAATCATAGCGACAATGAATTTAAATGCCTCCCAAAAACCTAGGATACCTTGTCAACTATGCTTGCACTTTTCACCAGGAGTAACAATAAATTTGAAACTTGTTTTTCTTTTGCCAGTAAATTAGTTCCACAGTAATAATTCAAGGAATCTCTTGAGTAGAGAAAGACATGTTATAGCCTAGGGCATATATGCGTAGAAGAACATCACTTTTATATGTAAGGATTTAAAAAAAAAAAATTAGAGAAACTAATTTTTACGTATTTCTACAGCAGGTACTACTCCTCTCATAAGCGCTTTCTATTCACGAACGGTACATGGCTGGGGTTGCATTCTGCGATGGAAAACGAGACACTTTTGAGGGTGGGGGGTGGTTCCGAACTCCAAGACGTCCCACTTGACATTGGGCTCCCTCTGTAAGCTGGGTGCAGCGCAGTGTGCTTTGGGTTTGGTGTGTCACCGTCCACGGACGGCGCGGAGACACGTGGGGGTGGGGGCAAGGGAAGAGGAGCACTAACCACTCATTAAATGCAGAGTACAGCTTCACGTTTTAAAGAATACAACCTACACGTGAACGAACCCAAAGTTACACACACAATAAACTTGCTTCCAAAAACTTCATACAGCCCATGCAACCTCAACCATTTACAGATATTCCATGGAAAAATTATTAAATTATTAAATTAAAATTAAAATTATCATATTATTACATTCAATTAAATCCCACCTTAGCATCGAGAATATTTTTTAGTAACTATAGTGAACATCTCTGATCATCTTAAGAACTTCTTGTGTAAGAAGTTCCAGGTGTGTTACAGTTTCAGAACATAATGACTTTTGATACCAACAGCATTTTTTATGTTGGGACGGACACTTCAATCTCTATTCGCGGCTGTACTGCGTTTATTGATTTATTGCTGTAGGTAAATAAACTGCTTAAAAGCTGCTTCTTAAAAAATTTCCCACAGTGAATATACATAAATCATGTCACTATGCACGTTTATAAAACACAATATTTTTTCCACACAAGCTTTTCTTTTCCGGATTTTGACATTTGCTCGGTTAATGATTTGTAGGTAAAGGGAAAAAAGCCAGCTGCAGGAAGAGAACCATCTTGAAGCATACAGATTTGCATATGCAGTTACACAAGAACTAAAAGGCACTCAGCCTGAGGTGCGCCGCACAACTTCTATTCCGACAGAGCCCGTTCTGACGGCAGTTCTACATCCATCTGGTTCACAACTACTGAACATGGCACGGCCATCTATATTGCACAGGCTGGTGGAGCTGCCCGAGACCAAGAAGCCCAGCGAGACCTGGCCATGCCCGCCTGCCCTGCGCCAGCCACGCAAAGCCCTCCGCAGAGCGGGGCTGAGGCCAGCGCTGGCCGGTCTCCAGAGAAGTTCTGGAGATGCAGAAAGCAAAACGAGAGAACTTCTGCCCGAGGTAGGCAGGAGCTTTGAGATACCGCAGAAGAACAGGCAGAGGAAGCACGGATCATTTATTTCAGCTTGTCCAAGTGGTTCCATTAAATATTTGGTTATTCAAAGTAACGAAAGGAAGTTCGGGAGCATGAAGGTGAAAGAAGGTACCTACTTCTTGCCTGCTCTGCTCAGAACGACGTTTGCAATCACTACGCCAATGCTATTGGACTCTTCCCAGGATGTGTGTAGAATTCATTTGCATCGCCTTTGCAACTGCATGCACAGAAGAACACACAAAGAAACATGTTCAGCAGAAGATGCAAGTTGCCAAGTATGTGCCACCTACTGTGTAACATAGAGGGGGTTGGTTTGGGGTTTTTTTTTTTCCTTTTACTTTACTGCTTTTGTAAAAAAAATTTGTTCAGAAAACTTTTTCTCTGAGTTTAGGAACAACAGGACCGGGAGATATTGACCTACCCAAGTGTAACTGAAAGTTGGAGTGGCAAATTAAATAAATAAACAAATAAAAGAATGAAAACAAATTATTTTCTATTTTCTTAGGAAAGATAAACCCATTTCAGTCAACTATGAACTCAAGCTTTGATACTTCAAGTAATAGAAACTGTAGCAGTAGGGAAATGGGAAAGGGAAAGAAAGAAAGGGAAAAGCGAGCAGGACAGCCAGCAGCTCTACGGCTGGATCTGGTTCTGCAGCGCTGCTAGACGGGGGCGCTGAGGGGAACAGCACTGACACAACCCGCCAGCCACAGCGCACCGGGCCGTGCCTTCTGTCCTCAGCGGTGACCAAACGACGGCCTTGGCTCCGCAAACGTACCCTTGAACTGAACACAGCGAGCACGGCCGTTAGAGGTGCAAGAGTTAAGGGGAAATAATGCCTGTATGTACACATAAAATATAGAATGTGCATATGTTCCATAAAATAACTTAGAACAAGCTATGAAAACGTAGTGGTCCGAATTCTGCAGAGAGCAAATTCCAGCAAAGTCTGACGATCCCATCCTCAGCTGCCTGGGAATGCACACATTCTTTCCAGAAGCAGAAATAGCCCTGTGCCTCCACTAACCAACGGAGCACGAGCTAAAATTGAGGCTAATACTGAAAATACCAAATAATGTCATTCAAAATACAAGCACTGAATATATTCAGTTGTGCCACACACTTATTTAGCAGTCTACTTCCCCTTCAAAATGACATCGGTATCATCCTCATTGTTGCCATCTGTCATGGAAGTACTTTGAAGAGAAGGGGAGAGATATTTTGCTCCCTTACGACCAGTGTGGTTCACAGTCTCTTACCCTAAAAATCTGTGTTACGTTTTATAATGAGCTTCTCTGGTCTCCCTGAGGAGCCAGCAGTCCTCAATCGTGGAATGAAGAGGATGCAGCCTACACCCCGCATCTTTCCCTCTCCACGCTACCACGTTTATAGCCATGGTAGCACGGGGACTACAGAGCTATGGAACCATGTACCTCACTGATACCTAAATGCTACTGTAATAAACAGGATGGATTTCATTATTTTAAATTATCTATGCTTTATTACACCTTGGACTTAAGAAACATTAAATCATATTTCACACATTACCTTTGTCTATCTCATTACTAAAACACTCCTTAAATCTTACTTCTTTTTAAGACTCATTTCCTTTCCTCCAGCCTTTCACGAGCATTAACTCTTAAATGGTACCAAAAATGTCTCCCCAACCCTTCTGCCTCCAATGCCTCTCCCGCTCTTTGCAGAGCCCCTCGCAAAGAAGCCATCCCCTCTCCCAGCGGTTTCCCACCCCGGACAAGGTTTGGCTCTGGAAGGTTCTCACCCACCGCCGGCTCCGGGCTGCCTTGTCCAGGGGCTCCCCGCTGAGCACGGCGCGTCCCGGGGCCCCCCGCTCTCCTGCTGCCCGCCGGGGGCTGCCACCCCCCCAGAGAGGCTGCTCCTCTCCCGAAAGCCCCCGCGCTGCGTCTGAGCCGGAGTGTCTTCAGGAAGGCTGTCGCCGGGCGAGACGGCAGAGCGTGCATCCGTCGGGAAATAAACCCACTGAAACCACAACAACAACAGACGCGAATTCCAGATTCCACGTCTGTGTCTGTCCCTTTAAACTGGAAGCTCAGCCGGTGCCTTTGATGGGAGAGAGCAGATCTTATACCCAAGTGCTGAAGAAAAAGCTTGTTCTTATTTGATTATTTGTATGGATTTCATCTGCATTACCATAGGTCTATAGGAGAGGAAGCGAGTGGAAGATCCAAACGAAAACACCAAATGTCTAGATTGTAACTGCTCATTCTGTTCAGAACAACACTTATGTCAATCTTACAGACTACAAAACTCCATCTTCCGAGCAACCAACAGCCTCTATTTAGTGATAATAGCAGCTGCCGATCCGCGGCGATTGTCTTTCTGCAGCAGATTGCTTTGGAAACAAGCACTCGACAGCAAAATAAAAGCATGTGACTGATTTTTCAACTCTCGTCAAGGTATTAATATTCCTTTACTGTTAGGCACCCTGCGAGGCAAAGACAAGGCATTACAATAGGAGAAGAGATAAGTAGAGATTAATAAAGTACACTTATCATCGCTCACTTTCCATTTATAATTAATCACCCAACAGCGTTAACAAAGCTTGAATTTTACACCTTGCTATATCGTCAGTATTGAAGTGTAAGGAAAACAAGATTTGAGCTTGAAGAAGTTACGTCCAAAGAGAGATTAAGTGATTTCAGAGTAACACAGCGTTTTAGGCTTATGTTTTACAACAACTCAGATTTATTCGCGTTATCTGCCTCCGCTTCCTTGATGCCAGGTCACTAGGTTTCTCTCTGGTTGTTACCCAAGCTGTAGTTGCTGTACTCTTGTCCTGCTCTGATCTCCCAGCAAAGACTCCACAGGCACTGGGCAGAAGCGCCCGTTTGTTCCCATGTGGGGCGCAGGGACTTTGAGGACGAAGCCCCGAGCGCCTCCGAAGGCAACACGTGTTTTCCTGCCATCTCCCGCGAGTGTCCACGACGGAGAGCTAGAACTGCATGTTACTACTTGCACAAAACACACTCACTCATTTTTAGAAGCACTTTATTTTCCCACTTCAGCAGAGAAACATTCTGTAAGATGGAGTGGGAAATAAAATGGTTTTCTAATTTTATTACTACACTTTTTAGCACTCTATATTCTTAAATATAGCTGGTATGAAAGCCTTTCATTCATGGGGAACTCCGGGACAGATTCTGGCATACTCTGTCACAGGTGATACATGACAGCAAAAGACATTAATTTCAGTGGTCTGGGTGCAGGTTAAGGCAGTATTTACTGCATAGGAGGAAAAAAAAAGAGCCTTTTTTCCTTCCACCTGTACTGAGTCAAGAACACCTCCTGCTCTCCACTACAGCGTAAAGAGGAATTAAATACTAACACAGGACTGACGCCTGCTTGGCTCTTCTGCAAGGATGCAAGAGGACAAATGGGGAATATCCCATTTTTCCTTGTTCCTTTTTCATCTTTCAGGTGATGTAAGACATCACCATCATTTCTCTTTCAAAGATTATTCACTATTCTCAATTCCACTAACTGCTTGTGGAAAAGGACGCGGGTAACTGCTGAACCGAAGGGACAGAGACACCACAGGAAAAAAAAAGATGCCACTTGGAGTTTTGTTCTACAAGGTTGGGAGAGGGAAAAGCAGGAACGCTGGGTCTGCCTCCAGCCCCGCTGGCCCAACCATTTCTTCTTTCGGCCTGGGTCAGCCTCTGAACTTCCCTGCTGCAAAATTCTGAACCCAAGGAACGGTTTCCAGACAAAAAGATCTAAGAAAGATGCTACTTGCTGCAATGCACTGCGGGAGGGGAGTAAATAAAATTTTAATTGACAGTTAGGCAAAAGAGATGCAGAAAAGCGTGTCTACTTTGTGCTTTTGGGTTTTTATCATAAAAATTGTCATGGGTAAAATAATAATTATAAAAAAGGATACTACTGCAATTAAACACTGCATTTAAAAGCAGTTTGATATGATATTCTTTTGTTCTACACTGCTTTATTCTACATTACTTTATCCATCAAGGCTGAAAAGCCTTTTTTTCATTTGTCCAATGAGAGATGATAGAATTCTACTCAGCAAAACCTTTCTGAAGGTGTCGTTTTTTCCACTAAATAGTTTTCTCCTGGCACAAAAGTGAAAGACTGCAAACTCCTTTCAAGAGATCACCTGAAGTTAAAATACAAAACAGAATAACAACTCCTCTCCCCGGTTATTTTCAAGAGGGAATTCACAGGCATGACAACTCAAAATGAATACACTTCTTACGCAGGTTATCGCAAGCGTCTCCACAACAAAAAAATACGTAAAGACATTATGGACGTGATGTGTAGACAGATCAGATATCCCAAGTTTCCCTAGTAAATGCGCCCTGCTTTGGGCATGGCTTCTGTATTCTCTCAGTGTTGTCTATTTATTTACCAAAAAACGGTCGCATGGAGCTGGATAAAAGCAGAATTTTCCCTTCTTACTGTGAGTTTAGCATTGAGCTCTTTAAAGAAAACCCCGAAGTCCAGGATGAAAACCCCTCTGTTCAGAACTGCAGACACCGATGCGTTTCCAAAGGGTGAAACACGCGTGTCCGCGGTGCCGCAGTTAACGCACGCAGCTTTACACGCTGTACACGTGGTGAATCCCACTTTGTCCCCAGGACAAAAGCTCAGGTCCGGACGGGCTGAGTGGTGTTTGTGCTCCCGAGACCGTGGGTTCTGCAGGCTCACAGGCTTTCAATAAAGCAGCAACGATGAAGCGGGGACGTAGGTGGAATTTAGGTCATCTGGATTTACAGGTAAAACCCGGGTTTTGCGGCTGCTGCGAGCCAGCCTGCGACTGTGAGAGCTCTGAGGGACGGGAACAAGCCAAGGACAAGGAGCCAAGGACAAGGCTGTCTCAGCTCTGAGCGATCCAGCACAGGAATGGCGTTTTCCCTCCCCCAACACTTGGCACCGGTGTGCGGGGAGAGCAGATCCCGCTGGACTGGGGGCTCCTGTTCGCACGCGGCTTGGCTCTTCACCGCCCGCGCCCCCGACACAGCCCCCCTCCACGCAGCCAGGCGGTACCTGACACGCCACCAGCAGCCCGCACACCACGGGCGCACAGCTTGGAAGGGAATTATATTACTTTTTTTAAGTCTCCAATTTTAATATAATCCATACGATACAATTTTAAGGTCAAGGATTATACTGCAATGTTTCATGGAACTTGTTTATTTGGTTTTCAATTGCATAATACACCTCCAGTCATTTCAAACCCTAAAAAAAAATAAACCAACTAAGATTTACGATTTTTTCCTATGCTAAAAAATAAATGAAAAATAAACCAACTAAGATTCAAGATTTTTTTCTATGCTAAAATACCTTTGAAACAAAGGGATTCATTCTCAGAATTTGTCATAGCTAGAAAATTATATGACCCAAACTCGTTCCATTTAAATGACTTACGGAAAAATACAAATCTGTGGAACTATGTCCAGCTCCTCTTCCCCACTAAATTTGCTATACTTCTCATATCAATGGCAGAGCTCTCATTTTCAGCCAAGTGCCTAAAGCAATTACTAACGTAGGAACAAAGACTTCTAACACTAAATCAAAATGTAATTTTAGGGAAATAAATCCCACGTTTAAGAAAGGAAGCACTCTCGATAGATTTATTTGCACATTTATGCTTAAGCAGAGTTACTGTCCAGCACTGGCTGAATTGGTCAGGACACCAGGGTGGTCTCCATGGAAATAATTCTTCAAGTATTTGGCAAGGAAGGAGACCAAATGGAAACAACTAAATTTATTGCGTGCGGGTGTAATATATTAACGCGCGTTTAATCCACAAAGACAGACAGTGCCCAAAGGCAACTGGCAGGTGCCTGTTCTCATGGGCGGGCGAGAGCACCGGGCAGTGGCCGGGAAAGGCCAGATCAGGCGGAGAGGAGCGTGGGTTCTCCTGGGCCACCGCGCGGCTTCGGGAGCGAGTCACCGAGCTGGGCTCCCAGAGGAAAGGCAGCGGGGACATCTGCCTCCTCCAGAGCCACGAGTCACCTGAACACAACGGGCTCAGTGTGACGTCCCTCTGAATGGCACCTGGAAAGCTAGAAGGGAGGTCTGTCGTCCCTCTGTGGCCCCTTCCAACAAATGAAAGAAACTGCCTGAAGTAATCTGGAAATGTCTAAAATTCTGATTTGTCACATTCTTCTAGAGACATAACAGCATCTCCATCAGGCTTGGGAGTGCTGTTCAGCACGTCATGATCCGAGTCAGGAAGAGATCCTGAGGTTTTAATCCTATGTTCCCTCCTATTTTCCATCTGTGAATTAGAAAGGCATGTTTCAAAGCGAAGAGAAAGAACTACTTCTGATGTCAGAAACGGCCACAGTTTCTACCCGTTTCAGAAAGGGAGGGTACCGTCGTTCGGCCCCAGGGAATACCATCGGAGGATACACAGCACAACCACAGATACGCCAAGCCAAGCGCAAGCTATTCTCCTGCTCAGTGCCCCTCAGAGATGACATTTAAATTTAAAAGACCATATAATCCAAAAAACCTTCCAGTGACTGTCAACGCCGACTAGAACCTCACTTTTTTTAAGGATGCGCATTTTTGGTGTAGCGCAGTGACGCTGATTAGAGTTACCAGATGACTAATGAAATCACGTCAGATGCACAGTTTAAATAAAGTTAACTGGGGAGCCTAACTTTATAAAAAAGAATAGCTCTTTATGAATGAATATCAGAAATTCCTACCCAGATTTATCAGCTCCACAATCAGCCCCCACTGAACCTACTCATGGCGGCGGGGGGAGAAACCTATCACCAACCCATTTCCTTTTCTTTTCTCTGACAGCCGGATAAGCCCAAAGAGCTACAGCTTGTCTCCGCTCCAGGGTTCTTGCATCCCGCCCCACAGGCAGATGACGGTTTGTGACACTCCTTTCTCTGTCACGCCGATGGCACTAAGCTGTACCACCCTCACGACTGTTTCCTTTCAAATACCTCCCCGGTTCTAGGAGACTCAAATATCTCTGTCCTTTAGTTAGTTATGTATTAATGCTTGGCATACATTAAAAAAAATGTATGCATAAACCTTCCGAAAGACCGTTTTGTTATGCTTTTTCGGTTACACAATCTACCTGGAAATAGTTACCCATGAACTTGAAGACAGCACGAGAAACATCTTCCCCTGGGGGGAGAAGTCTCATATTTAGGTATCTGAGACACAGAGGGTCATGGATGGCCACATAATCCTCGGAGTCCCAAAGCAACCCATTCTACTACATTTGGACGTGAGTGAAGACTGAAAAAGTTCAGCATTTTGTTCTGAAAGCAAAAGTTTGCAACAAGCCTTCCCAACTTGCCTTTGATGTTCTACAAACACCGGCTCATTTCTGCCGCAGAGGAGCGTTTGCTCACAGTGCAAAGCCATGAGCAGCTGCTCCAAGGGCCGCAAGTCGGAACCGGAGCCCGCAGCCGGCTCCTGCTCCGCTGGGAGATGCCTGCAGGGGAAGGACGATAGACGCACAGCCCGCAGAAGCACACTGCAGCAGTAGCAGCGTGCGATGGCGAGTCCGGAGCTCCCACAGGGACTGCACTGGGTGTGCGGTGGCGAGCCCGGAGCTCCCGATGGGACTGCACTGGGCGGTAGGTAGCGCTGGCACCTGCGACTCAGCGCAGCTCCCGAGGCTGCCCAGTGACACGCCACGCTGGCAGCGGCCACATGGGACACCCGCTGGAACGCCAGAATCCCTCGCCACACCGACAAGGCCACGAACGCCCGCGGGTGCAGCCGGCGCTAAAGCGGAGTCACACCGCCAGAGCACGTTTCCACCCTGCTGGTGAAACGGTCCGAGGGGCAGACGCTCCATCCCTGCTCGCTCCTCAGTTCCCATCTCACAGCATTTCACCCACATTTAAAGCCCTTGGACTCTCCTGCACCGAGTACCAAATGTAGGTATGTGCTGGATCCACTGGCGACGGATCGTTGGCAACACTCCTATGGAAGTCAGCAAGATAAAATGAAGACTGGTTATCCGGACTCCCCAAATTTAAATATATTGTTAAAAATACGATCTCGTGTTACCCTCACAGAAGGCAGAGTCACTTTGTGAAGCAGATAGCGCATGACGAGAGACACTCTGTCTCCACTGAAAACAAGAAGCTATACAAACGTACTTCAAAACACCCGAAAACACGAATTCTTTACACAGAAATTCCGAGTTCATCCCCTCACTTCCAAACGCCCATGATGGCGTCCTTGCTTGGAAGCTGCCAGCAGGCAATGGCCCAGTCTCCTGCCGCCAGGACACCCCGAGCGGCGGCAGCGGCGGTGCCACGGCCGGCGGAGGGAGCAGCTCGCTGTCTCTGGCACCCACAGCCGGCGTCGCCCGGCGCTGGCGGCGCTGGAGCCGGAGCCGCTGCTGCGCTGCCCGCCACGTTATCCGGCGCTGCAGATCCTCGGGTTTCCTGGAGCCAGGCATATCCACGCACCTATATCCATGTTGCTATTCTGCTGCCAGACAAAATACTGGCTTCCCTGGAGCCACAGTCCGAACACGCAAAAGTTAGCCTGGGCCTGAGAATCTTGTGTTCCCAGGAATTTTTATTTATTCTTTTTCCACCAGGCAACAGAACAGGTAACAGCTATAGCTGTATCAGCTAGAAGTAAGGAGCAATTTAGTACCAGTATGAAATCAACATTTAAATTATTTCAAGAGCTACAACCTTTGTAATAATCATAAAATGTATATTATAAGAAAATGTAAAGTGTTTCATATAATAAAATGTGTAGTTACTGTAATTCATAAACTCCATCATTTTGATGACCGTATTTCCTTATGCCGGGTATCCGTTATATTGAATTACCTTTCTATGGAAATATTCCACTACCAGCCACCCTGTGGGTGGGCAGCGCAGAGACGTGACGCATCAGTAAGGGAAGGAATTACATCTGTGTCGAGGGAAGCGTGCGAGTGTTACACGCTACGGCCACGCTGCACAGCGTGCCTACGTACCTGCGCCCCATACACGGCATTAGTTACACAGATCCACATTGCAAATAACTACAGTGGCCCCTTCTTCTCGCCCGGCAATTATTACCATGAAAATGAAGAGAAGTGCACATGAGAAAGAGGCATCTGAAACCAGAACAGAGCAGCCTTCTCTACCCCACGTCTCTGCCTAGTGAACATTTTGCTACTCATGCAACCAAAATTCAGTTTTAATTTGGAGTACTGCCAATGAAGATTGAACACAACATCCTATAACTGGAAATAAACGACAACACTGGCAATGCCCCCGCAATATCTTAGCCCTCATTCGGCAGTGGCGCTTCTTAAATAACAAATCTGTACACCTGCATCTAAGGGGCCAACCACACCGGTCTTGTCCTGGTGAAAAAAGCTGGCGCCAGTATGAAACCTTTATCACGGTTATTTTTCTGCTTATGCAATGGAAAACCAATCAGAGACATTATAATCTCATTTCTCCATTATTTTCTAAAAAAACAGTCACATTTGGAAATTCCAGTTTTAAGCTCATCCTGTTTGCCATGTTCCTTTAAAACACGGGGACGGGGACAGAGCGAGTTTAGGCAGAGACTCAAATAAACTGAACTTCCTGGGAGTGTCAGGGCTCCGGAAGAACAGCTGTTCCGAGGGGCATTGAAGGCTCCTATGAAATTTATTGCAAGAACCCAGCGATTTGAGAAGATCAGGAATCTAAGAAATAAATGGCTATAAAGAATCATTGTAGTAATAATTGGTAATCAACGGATGGAATTCATAATTTACATTTTCAGGCAGCAAATTGTACGGCACAGTTTTACACAGCTAGTAAAGAATGATGAGATCTTTTAACATACTCTATTAACAAGATCTGCAAAAAAAATTACTTCAGACTTAATGAGTTATTAAGACAATTTCAGATTTGCAAGCTTCCATTATTTATGAGCTACCAAATCAACTCAATCTTTCAGTAACTTTGGAGATAAAAATAAATCTATATTATTTATATAAAATACAGAAAATGTATACTTATTTATAAATCAATAAGTAAAAGGAAGCACTTGAAATGGTGAGTCCGACTGATGTACATAAGAACTTGTTTTCCATTATTCAGATCCTCACAGTAGTCAGGCTCCCAAGCTGAACTGAAAAATCAAGATGTAGTTCTCCAAGGATGACATTTTAGGCAGCTCGTTGAGGCAAATAACCCTTATCGTCACCAAGCAGGACATTGTCACCAACTTGTTCAGGTCGCAACGCTCCTGTGATACAGATCTGCCCTCATCACCAGCCAGAAACGAAACCGTCGGAGAAGGACCGGGGCATTTTACAGCCACCGTGCAGAAGGGTCTATGTCCGCTGCACCACAGAGGACACACAACTCCGGGTGCTCCGCAGCTGCAGCGAGGGTGCAGCGCTCCTCGCGGAAAGCAGCCGCCTTCACAAGCCTCGCAGGAGACAAAATTATTATTTTTTTCTTTCTTCTTTTTTAAAATTTCTCAGGCCTCATTTTATCAAAGGTGCCACACTGTCTGGCTTTGAAACCAGCGGGTGAGAGTCCTGCGCTTAGAGGGAAGTGGGTTGTGAAGTGCTTCATCAGGTAGGAACCTCCGAGAGCTCCCGCTTCCAGTGGCACGGGCAGGGAGCAGCTGGACACGGCTGGATGGCACCGGGATTGTGCTCAAGCGAGGAGAGGAGCTTCTCAGGAACGAGAAATGCACTGTCACTACTCCAGCTCTCCGCAGCTATTAAGAAAAGTTAAAGATCTAGCATTCAGAATTATGACGACAAATACGAACGACTTTGAAACGCTACATTTGGCAAATCTTCTTCAGGTGTTCCTCGCTGCTCTCCCAACTGCTCTAGCTACAGCCTCGAATGTACAAGTCCCCCTTGGAAGCATTCAGGAAAGAGCAGAGGCTTCCCTTACAATTCGGTTGAACGCAAATTGCTGATGACTAGAAGATAAGCAGTGTGTCACACTTGTTAGTCCTTAATGCACAGAAAACACACTTTTTCAGATATAAAATGCAGTATTTAATTAACAAATTTAGATAAGCCTAAAATGTGGGATGTACTTCAATACGGCTGGAGATCCCTGTACTGATAGCGTTGCAGTAGCGTGAGTAGTTAATGTATTCGCAGCGTGCAAAACACACTCCACTGGGATGCAGATTATGGTTTGCAGAGATCTTCTTTTCCCCCCTCTCCAAACACGAAGGTTATATCTTTAATTTTTATTGAAAGCACTGTGGAATTGTCTCTCTGCAGGATTTCTCGAAAAACCCATAAAGTGTTAGCCACTAGAAATAAGGAATGAAATTCTTACTGTGATTCCCATCCACGTCTCTCCCTGGCCCTCAAGTCAAATTAGACGTTTCAAGGCAATTTTGACGATGATCAGATCAAACTTCGGGGTTACAGTTTCAGAACCCCATTTGTTCACTATAAAGGTAAGCTCTCAGCTGGCGGGGGTGGCATTTGCTGGGGTTGCACTTGCTGGGGTGGCATTTGCTGGGGTGGCATTTGCTGGGGTGGTACTTGCTGGGGTGGCATTTGCTGGGGTTTGCACCCGGGCAATGAAAAAGCAGCACCACCCCGCGGTACCCCCGCTCCAGGCAATGCAGAGTTCCCCTCCCGCGGGACTGCCACAGCAGCTCTGCCCAGAAAAAAGCACAGGCTCGTGTGCTGGCACAGGAACGCACCTCCTAAAAGAGCTATAGAAAGCACAGCCCATTTCAAACTGAAAAACAGACTTTCACTTAAAAAAAAAAAATGAAGTAGCCTTTACCTACTGAATAGGCTTCAGTTAAGTATTTCCACTCGGGGAGTCAGGGGGGTGGAGAAGAGGGAAATCACACAGCAAAAATCCCTAAATATTAAAAGTTAGATGATAACCTTTCAATATTTGTGCCTTTGCTAATGATAGCTTCACTACACCAGGCGCCTGTCTCCCTCAGCCATCATTCTACTCTCTGAAAGAAGTGGCACGACCACAAAAAGATGAAGAGAGAAAACACAGAAAGCCATGAATGGCACAAAACTGCAGGGATGATATTCAGAATAGAACTGTTGAGGCATCCCAGCTGATGTCTTCATAAAACCCACAACTAAACCCTTGCTCTTTGTCCTTCAGAACAGTGAATGCAGCCCCAATTAAAAGTCCTACATCCGTGGCAATTGTAAGTTAGCACTTTTTTTTTTTTTGCCATTCTCTCTCCTTCAGAACTCATTAATGCACTGCCGTAACTCCTCTCCTGCCGATCTGCTTTTATTATCACAGCATCCAAAATAACTGCCTTTTCTGCAAAGTCCTCTTTTCTTCTTCTGACAATTTTTCTATATAATTCTACAGTTTACAAGATTGTACTATGAGTATGGCAGATTCACTTCTAAGTGCCTATAAAGAACACACTTCCTCACTGGAGTGTCTACAAAATCCAGATTACAAATTACCAATGCATTAATCTGCTTGTTTCTTTCTTTCCTCTGTTGACTCTCAGACCTAATCCTTTTTAGGGTAAGTTACATCACCCTAAAGGCTCCAGGGACTATACTGTTTAGCCATTGACTAAAAATGCCAAAATTGCACCAAGAGCTCTTCATGGAGACATACAAAATCTTGTGTTTATGCCGGATCTTCTCTTTGAGTGTTTTCACCTGTAAATTTATTTTGTTTTTCCTCTTTTTCTATGAAAGCAAAAATCTTTATTCTTACTGATTTAGTCCTCTTTCCAGCCTGAAAGTTCTGCGTATTTCACTGACCTTTTTTGTGTTCCTGCTTTGTTTACGAGTCTGCTACACAAAGCCTCTTCTACCGCACATCCTCGCTGGCTAATGCGGGAAAACATCTTCCCACCGGCGCTGCTTGCAGTGGAGAAGGACCAACAGAAAAGATTCCAGTACCACAAATACATGTGTTCCAAGTCCAATGACTCTCTAGCATTTACGCCCTTGGAAGGCACTCATCAGCATCACATATGTCACTTACTTGAATTTGAGGGAGCAGAAAGAGTTTTATATGGTATTCATGCTAATTATTTGCTTCAGCGATAGGACTTACTACCGTAGCTTTTTTAATAAGGTGTATCAAAAATTATATTGCAACAGCAGATAAATCATTGAAGATGCTGCTACTGAAAGGCCAAGCACTGAAGAATTTGTTCTCCTAAGAAGATTCACCATAAACTGTTCAGTGTCTCCTTAAGCAGTTCCTGAAGTCCTTCTGAGTTTTAAAGGAGAATGCTTTTTCCATTATATAAACTGCACCAATAAAAAATTTTGCTTATGAACAGAATGCCAAACATCAA
Organism: Chionis minor; assembly: GCA_013398295.1. NCBI lineage: Eukaryota > Metazoa > Chordata > Aves > Charadriiformes > Chionidae > Chionis > Chionis minor. The sequence continues at coordinate 588,370 of VZSF01005155.1, read as the reverse complement.
TTGTTGTAAACACTCATTTGAATTTCCCCCCCCCCCCCTTCAGTTTTTTCATTTTCTTTCAGGTTTGTGGAAACTAACAGCAATTTTCCCTGAGCTCAGCTGCTGTGATAAATTATTGAAGATTCAAAGTGAAGAGACAGTTTCTCAACACATTAGAGTTAATTCTGAAGTCGGTAAAATTACAGCATTTTATAACACTTAAAGTCTGGTACAGGTGTTTTAAGTGTGTACCTGCAATTTTGTATGTCTTTGGATATTTTTTTTTTTAAACTAAAGTGAATAGTACAAAATTATTAAGCCTGTCATAATTTTTTAAATGGCTGGAACTTATGACTCTGCAACCAAACTACAACTAGTAGATTATTGGAGTAAATTAAAAAAACTAAGAAATCAATATCAGATCGTTCTATGGCATGCTTCCTATTATCACCACTTATTTCTCTCTCTCAGCTAACATAAAGTGCATTTATAAACAGACTAATTACTAGATTTAGAAAGACCAAACATGAATATCTATCTCAGACATCCTGTACATTACATGTTTCAATCGTCTGGGTTTCAGTTCCACAACAGCAAGAACCATCCCTGCCTCGTTCCCCCGGTCTGCCGTTAAATACACCCTCTCTTTTGGCTGGGATGTTATGCTCAGTGCAGAACAATACTTAGTACATACATATAAAACCTACCATGTTTTTCCCCGGAAAGATAAATGGAAGAAAGAGAGTTGGAGAATGGAGGGTGAAAAAGGGAATGAAAGGCTGCCGTTACTTCTCTTAATATAATCTGGCGAATGCTCAAAGTACCACTCTGAGATTTCAGATACACTGTTAGAACTAACAATACAATACATTTTCTACAATTAGAAAGAATGCCAGTAGAAGAGTGTGATTTTGCTTGCGTAACAAACGGAATTGTAAGCTGAAGTAAGTCCTGAACAGACACGCTGTTGCTCTTTCACACAGGCGAACATTTATTTTCCGGCAGGTCGTTACGGTAGTCAGTCAGTCTCCCTGAGTGCGCATTCCCACATCCCTGGTTTGCTACAAAAAGCGACTTGTTTTTCCCTGTGCGGGCGCAGGAGTTGGTTACCTGCTCGGGGCTAAAGAGCAAAGGCACAGGCTGCATTTGCAATTCCCAGTTAAACCGGCGGCCACACAAAGCCCAATCCCACCTTTCTGGGCAAGAACGCTTCCCGGGACACTGCGGACGGAGCCAGAGCCCTTCTCCCAGCAGCAGGGAAGAGAGCCCCGGCCGCAGCACAGCATCCGTTGCTGTAGCCCCCCGACCCGCGGCGCTCCCTCGAGGAACGCGGCCCACGGGACAGGCGCCCCCCGGCCCATCCCAGCGGACACCTCCTGGCCGCGGCTCCGCTGGGAGCTGCCACCTCCTCGCCCGACACCCGCTGCTGGCTGGGACAACAGCTCTGCGCTCCGCCTCAGCGCCAGGTCAAACCGCTTACACCACAGATTTTGGGAGGCTTTTCCACCCCGTTTCACACTCGGCAACCATCTCCGGTGCTCAATCCCAGCCGGAGCGGCTCACGCGCCCGCTGCTCCCTGAAGGACGCTCGTGGCCGGAACTCGTCCAGCCGGGAGCCCTGCAGGACACCCCTTGGTGCTCCGTCCCCGGCACCCGAAGCAGCGGGACGGTGGATGCACCCACAGCCCAGCCCAGCATGAGGGATCCCATCGCGCGCCCGCGGGGCAGGCGGAACACGCTTACCTGGGGAAGGCTGGGAGACCAGCTGTACAAACAAACTGGTGAATTCGGGAGTGCAGAAGCACCATTCCATCCCACTTAACACCAATTTCTTCATTAAACAAATTATCCCACAATCTACCCCAACATTTATCAAGTTTTTAATTCCCTCCCAATCAGTGCCGTTATGCTGTTCCCAAGACTTACTAAAATACAGATATTAGTAACGCAAACCCTGCCCTTCTTTCATCTGCCTTTGCATTGTACAAACCTGAACGCCTTCAAGCTGCCCATCACTAACCACACAGGAAACAGCTTTAGGGATGTATAATTGCATAAGCCAACAAGCTATTCACAGTATGTCTTCTGTAAGTAAAGCTCCTACCATGTGCAAACAGTATTGCAAATATTCCTATAATTTAAGAATAACAATTTTTAGGAAATAATTTCTAAAATTGGCATCATGAGGCATCTAATTCACTTGAGCTGAGGGTAAGTAAAAATTCTCAATGTGTATCCCATTAAAAATAAAGTTAAACTGGCTTGGAAATTATACCTGCTTTGCTATATTTAGTAAAATATTTTGTTTATTGATTCTTAAATGCCTGTTTCTCCTCTAATTATTCTCCAAAATTATTGGCATGGAAGAAACATATCACAGAAACTTGCCTCTTGAGTTTTGTTGTTTATAACAATACTTGTAACAGTTCAATTAATGTATTTAGTGTGGCTTTTAAAACACTAAATAGAAACAAGCCAAGCAATTCTTAGAGAAAATTGCTTCACCTTCCTCAGCTTCCTCCTTCTTTGTCCATGTCCTGTGATAAAGGTCCTGTAACCTCCTTTGTAGCAGAAAACTCAAAGGCACTGTGATTTTCTTTCTTCTTCACTCTTTATCAGCCCCAGGCACCTTGGGCTTCCCGTTGGTAATAAACACATTTTCTTCTTTTAGGAAGGATTATTTCCTGCAATTGCCACGTCACCTTTCTCCTGAAGGCTTCTGCCCCACCGCCTTTACTTTGTTTGTCCCTTCCCAATGCCTCTTTTCTGTTTCCAGTCTACCCTCACTGCACCAGCAAATCGGTTTAAACTCATAAAACAAGTCACAGCAGATAACCAGGTTATTCTGCATACAAACATGTAAAACACAGTGTCTCATGGAAAGTATCACGCTCAGCTCCAAGCCGTTAACTTTTACTGAATGCCACACAGTTCTCAGATCTTTCAAGAAAGGCAGGAGTACAGGGATGGAGACACCAGTTTGTGCCTCCAGCTAGTCAGTTTAAACTAGATTCTCTTTTAATATTTCTTATATTTTGTTTTTTATAAGTACAGTGTTAAATGTGAGCCCACCAATAGCTCTGTCTCTCTGTCAAACACAAAAAAGAGAAATAAAACAGACCCTGCCCTTAGCATGGGTTGCCAGCAGTTCCCCTGTGTAATACTTCAGACACACTACAAGATTTTCCTTTGCTGTCTATTTATTGGTGTACCCATATTCTGCTTTTTCACATTCTCTGGTATTAGCACTGCAAAGACGCAATGACTTCTCAGGTACCTTGAGAAAACATACATTTGGGTAATGTCCCTCATACAATCTAGCTTACATTGGACAATAACAGACATTATTTATTGTATAAATCAATAGCACAATACAATCACTTCAGACAGAGGTAAGAGAGGTTTTCTGTAATGCTGACCTTTGCCATGGAGAGAAATAAAGGAGGGCACAAGTCAAGACGACTGCAAGTTACCAAGGAGAACACAGTACAAATAACCCGATCTCATTAATTTAAGCCCAGAAAATCAAAAAGTCTGGCTACCTTTTAAGTTACATCTATAAAAATCAGCAATATCAAACTTGGCTCCTGTGCTCTCAAATGTATTTCATAGCTTTTGAAAGGAAGACTCACCTAGTTTTTTCTTAATACAAAGTGTATCTTTGTAATACCAAAGTAGGGACGAACGGGCATCGGTCAGCCCCGCTTTTCAGTGCGAAGTTCTCTAATTACAAAGCTGACCACACATCTGGATTTACACCTCTGTGCCGTCAACTGCAGCACCCAGAAAAAAAGGTACCGAAGGCGCACGGCTCCATTTATGTTAAGCATCTTTTCAACATATTAGATCATCAACATCCAAGGAAGAATCCTATGAGAATTCAAAGGAGAGGGAAAAAACCGAACCAAAGAACCCAAAAAAACCCCTTTTGAAAATGAGTAACTTCCAAGAGTCACAAAATGTGGGAAAGATGAATGCTGCTCTTGCTGGGCAGGTCCCTCAAGGACTACTGGGCAGGTCCCTGAAAGGACTACTGCTAAACCACTCCAAGGCCCCCAAAAACGCGTAACATGCTACCTACGGACACACAGTTCTTCCTCCCTACAATACCAGCTCTTCCCAAGTGAGAACTTTATTGCAGTGCAAGATTAAAATAACCAAACAAGACCCAGTTAAATCATAATGTATTTTTCTTCTGTATTTCCAACAAGAAGTGTTTGTAAAACAAAATGCTTTGCTGATTTTAAGGACTGTGAAAGCTTGTGGTTTAACAAAACAGTCGTGGCTGGACTCTTTTTATGGTATTTTTCGTCCTCGCTGTGTCCTTTAGCTCCCGGCAGCTGAGCAGCAATGAAGCAGTGAGCTGTTTGTGAACCTCTCAATACCATCCACCTGCGCAGACAATTTCAAGATCTTGCAGCTCCAGCAACTGAGTGATGAACTACATAAAATCTAGGTAATTAATCAACGACTGAATTTGCCCCCTTACCTTCTTTTGGGTTTTTTTGTACATGAGGAGAGGGAAGAACTGTGGATGAAAGGACTGAACGTTGTGAATATCTCACAGCAATGGAGGTTCCTTCCCCCTGCAGGAAGGGTCTTTGCTTTACCACCTCTGGTGACTGCAGCTACCAGGTCATCCCGCGGACCACCAAGTCATCCCGCAGACCGACACAACACTCCGGCACTGCCAGGACACCGAGGAGTTCAGCCGGTGGCTGGAGCAGAGCAAGGACAGACGGAACAAACTGGTAAATCCCACGCCATCACTGTTGGTATAGTTTCCCTAGAAACAGCTAACTATAGCTCATGAGGAGAATGAGTGACTCAGTTCATTGTATGAGAATTTTTTCCTCCTTTTCTCCTCAACAAAAATCTCACCAGCTTTATAGTTTCACAGTTACTTTCTATAATGTTATTTTACTGATTGGGAAGAAGCTAAGAAAAGAAAAAATGGAAGTATCCAAACCCAACAGTGAACAATATCCTGAAATACTCATGTAGTGAATATCTGATATTACCGATGATATTTAAGGGACTGCATTTTTTCTAAATCCAATAGTAATAGTGTTTCATCTAACTTACATTTGGTGAGTTTCATTTAGCAGCATTTAACCCGACTTCTTCATATCCTGACATTCCAAAGCTCCCAATTTTAGACAACAACTAAGGAGAATGTAAAATAAACAGATTCATCTTCCTTTCTTACTAAAAAAAAAAAAAAGCCTTACAGTATTAAACTTTTATTTTATAAAACCCCCGAGTTATCAATCGCCATGTCTAACCCTGGTATTCTTTCTGTCTAGAAAGTTTTTGCTATTGTATTGCTTAACGTTTTAGAAAGCAAACAAAAAATATGAATCATTGTTTCACTACGAGGCAGCAACTATCTTTCAGTCCCTGCTAACACATGGGAAATGAATGAATTCTTTACTGAAAGCACTGTCTTACTCCACTTGGGCTGTTTGTCAGTTCCTCCAGAGTGACACTAAATCAAGTTGCAAAGCACTGTAATGTAAATCACAGCCTAATTTACTTGTCACTGTGTTGTGACACTTGGTTAAAAATGCTTTTTAATTGCAAGGATAAATTATACATTAACAATTCTTAGTGGCAGTTTCAATACTACATCGGATTATTTCACTCTAGAGAAAGGAGCTGAACAACTATGCAACCAGGAGCTATGACAGAATGTTTTTGTTGTTCAGATTGATGGTGTTGGTAGTGTTGCAATGATGAGTTCTGTCCCCCAGAAAAACAAAAGACATAATCAGTCTTTTATATTCAGTAACTCATAAAGAAAAAGTACTCTCTTTTCTGGAACCTTTCAGATCACTCCAGCTTCTCGCTTGCGAATTATTAGTCAGACTCCCTAAAGTAATATGAACCGGTTCTCAGTCACGCTGAAAAATAAACCTCTCTCTCTTCTATAATCTGGGATGGGGAGATGATTGAAGACAGAACAAACTGTTTCACACACAAAAAAAAAGAAGTTGCCGAATAATTGTTTGTGATTTTGAGCATCTCCACCTCGTGGGCTGCAATTCCCTCTGCACAAACAAGGTGTTCCTGCTGGGGCTGGACCGGCTGTGGCAGCCGGTGCCGCGGTGCCCAGCGCGCGGTGGCCGTGCCCGGGTCAGCCCCGGCGCCGCGGGCAGGAGGCTGCCCATGGCAGTTGCTCCTCCGAGGCCAGGACAAGGCGCCCTGCGGGACGTGACAGTCGTTCCCGGGGCTCACCTGCACCTGCTGTTCCTTGTCCACCGCTGCTCCCGGCCCACCGCCCCGGCGGCGCGCGGTGGCACACCGACGGCAGCCCGCCGTGGCGCGGAGCCCCAGCCTGCCGCTCTGCGGTCCAGGGGCTGACGCAAACCGAAACCCACGGAGCACAGCTGGCAAAACTCCAGCTACGGGCATTCTGCGGGTAAGGTGCAGCAGACGTGCTAGGGAGGTGACACAAAAGTGACACTAGCGATGGCGAGATATGACATTACACAGCCGCGCTAACAGCACAGAAGAAATTTTGGGGGATGGCTTTTTCTGTGGTTCGGATCCTCTGGCTGCACTGAGCTGACGGTCACCTCAGCTTTGACGGCCTCAGCCCCCGAGGGCAAGGCAGAGGGACTCAGGCGAGCTCAGGCGGGAGGGCAGCCCGGGTCACGGGGGTGTCTGCCCCGTCCCCGTCTTGGACCTTGTCCCCTCCTCACACACTGACTTTGCAGACACGCCACCTCCTGCAGGGCGTTTGCCAGGGGTTTCCTTCCCAGGCCACAGCAGCTGCCTCATCCTGTTGCTCATTCTCTTAAAACAAGCCCGGTCTTTTCCTGGATGCCCAGGCTGCCCGTCCCATCACCCACCCGTGGGACATGGCGGCTGTGGGGCCTCTGCTTGCACCTTCTCCCCAGGCCTCGCTGCCACCCCTGCCTTTTGGCCGTGCCACAGGCCACGGGAGGTCCTGGGGAACAGGAGAGGTGCCCGAGGAGTGCAGGCACGCCAGTGTCACACCGGTCTTCAAACAGGGCGAGGAGGAGGACCTGGCAAACTGCAGGCCAGTCCGCATCACCTCCGTCCCTGGAAAGGTGATGGGACAGCACGTTCTGGTTGTCCTCTCCAAGCATGTGGAGTAAAAGAAGGCTATTGGGAGTGGTCAACATGGATTCACCCAGGGGAAATCACACTTGCCCAATCTGGTAGCCTTCCACGATGGCGTGACCAGCTGTGCGGGTGAGGGAGAGCAGCGGATGTTGTCTACCTTGACCTTAGCAAGACTCTGTCTCCCATGACACCCCCCTAGGCGAGCCCAGGAAGTGTCTGTTAGTTGAGTGGAGAGCGAGGTGGATGGAGAACTGGCTGGCAGGCAGAGCTCAGAGGGTTGCCCAGTTGGAGGCCCGTGACCAGTGGTGTTCCCCAGGGGTCAGTGCTGGGTCCAGCCCTGTTCCCTGTATCCAGCAATGGCCTGGAGGAGGGGACAAAGTTTGCTGGTGACACCAAGCTGGGAGGAATGGTGACACACCAGAAGGCCGTGCTGCCGTTCAGGGAGACCTGGACAGGCTGGAGAGTTGGATGGAGAGGAACCTCATGAACTCTTTATCGGGGAGTGCAGCGACAGCATGAGGGAACGGTTTGAACTGAAAGAGGGGAGATTTAGACGCGATACGAGGAAGAAATTCTTTACTCTGAGGGTGGTGGGACACTGGCCCGGGCTGCCAGCTGGAGGTGTCCCTGTCCAGGGCAGGGTGGTTGGAACTAGACCGTCTCTAAGATCCTTTCCAACCTGAACCATTCTCTGACTCTATGATTCTATTTCTTATGAATTAATTTCCATGATTTATACAGCTAGCAAGCTGCCCTCCTCTTTTCTGACTGTTTTTAATGATACTGAGCAGATTTAAAAATCAGGAGGCAGATTTCCTATAATAATTAGGTATCTAAATAGCATGTAGGAGCTTAGAAGACTTCTTAAAAAGTACATAACCATCACTGAAATATGTAAGTGCTGACACCTAACTCACTAATTGTGTCCTGAATCACAGTTGGTCGGTATTGGGTTGTAAATTATTGTTCCTGGCACGCATAGTAAAAGTGCTTATTAAAATTCCCTTTCTGAATATTTATGCAAAGCCTGCAACCCCCTATGCATAAGAGATCTGTATTATCACACAGAGTAACTTGGCAGTTTCAAAGAAACCTAACATAATTAAATCAAGCCACATCAGAAGTGAAAGCAAGTACAACCGCACGAGGGGCTGACACCCCCAACTTCCGCAAAAAACGGTGCCATTAGAAGCATCCAGCGTGGTACAATGCCAAGCTCCAAAACACTGATTTAGAAAGTCTTTTAAAAACACAACTCTTGTTTGCACTTTTAATTGTGTTGTCCAGCTAAAATCCTTACTATTAAACAGATTCGCCCCTGAGCATTTCTGTGGCACATCTCCTTTCTGGAGTATATTCCGAGCGCACCTTCAATACAATTTAGTGTCTGGGAGGGCAGAAGCGGCATGGGGACTCCCAAGACACTGACTCCAGCTGCCCATTACCTCAAAAACTGCCTCATCCACTTCACAAACTGGTCGAACGCAGTCTTTAAGGATTCTTTACCTCCTTCTTACCGCTCTGACAGGCTATTTCTGCGCTATTTTTACTTCTGAGGACCTCTTTCACCTTTCCAACTTGACGCATTGCTGACCACTTTGCGACTCTTTGGGCTCTTTCTGCAGTGGTGCTGGATGGTAGAGGGTCAGGGGTTTCCTTTCTGAGTGGCGAAGCACAAGAGAGGCTTTTCCATTCCTCCCGCGCGCTCGTCCCCCTCTGCTGCCGGCACCCCCCGTTCTCTCTCCTCACCGAGTTACAGTCACACACATCTTCGCAGGGGTAGATTGCAATTATTTAATGATCTGATGAGACGAGGTGTTTTTATTCAGCTGTCGCTTCCAGGTGACGAGCTCCCTTTTCAGAGAATAAATTCTTAATCTCTAGATAAAACACGTTATGTATTTTTGTATAATACAATTTTGTGTCAATTCCTAGCTCCTTACTTCAAGAAAATCCAGATCTTGGTCATGATGAACCACCCCAACTTTACAACGGAATTGTTGGCATGATACGGCTGTAGTGGCTTATCGGTACCAGGAGTAGAACCTTTGTGCATGTAATTTTCAGTGGTACTTCCAGGTGTCAGCTCTGCAAACAGTTGTGATTGCAATGCACAGATGCTCTGGAGCTTGTGCTGCATGACCACAGGAAAAACACGGGGGAAGTTACAACAATATTTGTAGAAATCAGAGAGCTCTCCCTCCCCACAACAATGCTGAGGCCAACAACAAAATTTACAGTATAATCGGAATATACTAGAGATGAGTTCTATGCAGAAGTCAAATCACTTAATACCAATTTGGCCCTATTTAAGGAGTTTGTAAATGGCTGCATATCCATATTGATAATGGCTTCACAGCCCTTTATAATGAAACAGAGATAGATAAAATTTACATTTAAAAAGTATAATAATTTAATCTCATTGGAATTTTCAACATGCTTTCCAAGTAACTGACTTTTTTTCCCCTTGGGGAAAATTTCAGGTTGATGTATTAGAAACTGGAAAATTTAGGGTTTTTTTCTTAGGAGTTGTTTTGAATGAAACCCAAGTATTTTAGATCAACCAACCACAAACATTTTGTTTGAAGTTATAGCGACTTCAATCTCTTCCTTGCAAGTCTGGTAGTATTGCCAGATGCCATATTCCATGATGTCTTAAACTCACTTTTTGGAATTCTCCCTATTTTGAATGATAAAAAGTATCATTTTTTTCCCCAGTAGTTGTTTTGTGAAGATTTTTTAAGTACTTTGTTAAATATTGTTGACAAGATGCTGCCACTCTTTTTCTTCCCCTCTTCATATTTTGTTTAATCTTTGAAAGCTTCCTTTCTCACTGGCATATGTAAAATACTGCATACAGTAATTCTGGTGTTCTAGTAAGAATTTTGTAAGAATTTCTAACACAACTTTCCATCTTTACTTGAAAAGTTCTATTTCTGCCTATATCTGGATATATTATTTACAGATATATTCTGACAATTTTAGGTTTGCTAAATGCAAACCATGTAATTTGGGTAGAACAGTGTAGTTAGACTGATGCAAGTGAATTTACTGACAGAGAGAGAAAAAAATATATATCCTTAACATAGACATATTATACATGTGTGTGTATGTTAAGAAACATAGCCAAAATACTTGAATTTGATGCCTAAAGTGCCTAAATACTTTTTTTTTAATTATTCTAAAGTGCTTATCATATTCAGAATTCCCAAGAAAATGTTTCACTTGTTCCGTACAGAAAATCAGCTCAAACTGATCCTATTCCTGGTTGCTGAAATGCTGTCTTTACAGAACCTAACTGTGGTGATATACTTTTAGAAACTAAGGAGTTTCTCAGCCAGTGTAAGTTTTTATAGCTCCATGGGCTTGAAATTACAAACTACAGTAAGTTATGGTAACTGAAGATCACTCACGGCATGTGTTCTTTGCCTTGTGGTCCTAGACCTCCACCAATATTCCCCTGACACTGGCGATGTACCAATAGTTCAACATTTTATTATTATTATTTATGTTGCTAACTCTCACAAATTTGAAATTTTCTAAAAATTTCATTTTCCAGAGTTGACAGCTGTAATCAGAGAGGATGTTTGTAATGGCCTCCTTGAGCTACACAGCCGGTGCTGGCCTTGACCGAGCGCTGCCCGAGCTGAGATGTGCAGTGCCCAACAGGTGGAGAACGTCTCCGTGTTTTCGGGCGCGTGGATGCACACCACCTACCATGAACACAGCCAGGCAAAGGGCAGTCCTTCGGCCGGGAGCAAGGTCCGGTCACGAGGGTCTGAAGATCAACTATGTCTGAGTTCCTGAGTGCTCCTCCGAGCCATCCAGCTCCTCCCAACGTTCTCCCCTGACAAGCACCTGGTCATTCAGAGCAAGAGAAGAAAACTTCCTCCAGACCTGCTGTGAAAAGCCGAAGGGTAGAACAGGAAGGTGGGAAACCCTCAGGCTGCCTTGGCTCCTGCTAGTGACCAGCGCTTGTCACCTCCAGTGCACCAGCTCCAGTACTGTCCAACTCACCCAGAACGCAAGCTCTAAGGACTGACTGCTTGGCACAGGCACTGGCAAAGGTTAATACTGTACAAACCTACCAGCAGGAGGTGCGGCTTTACTGACTGCCCTGCTTAGTAAAGTTTAGTTTTGAGGTTTAGAACTGCCCTGATAAATCAGTCTTCCAACGCTCTCATCGCAGCGATCTCGAATGCCTTAGCTGATACATATACGTAAACTCAGTTACACCTCTCTATTGATTGCAGTATTTTATCCAAATTCCATGGCTTGCCTTTTTTTCTACCTGAAATGGTCAGTGCACTGACACGTTCTCCTCAGTTACTGGCCAGAAGGACAGATCGTATGTGCTGGGGAGAAACAAAATCCAGCCTAGAGACAGCGCTCAGCAGATACCCAAGAACGCAGTCAGAAGGCCAAGACTCATTAGACAGGTAATAAAAGAACATCACTGTGCTGCCATGCAAGTCAAGCTGTATCTACATTTTGAGGAACGCACAAAATTTGGGTCCCTCAGTTAATTTAAGAAGCTTTAGTAGCGCTGGGAATAAATGATCACAAGTAGAAAAGCTGTCATCTTATGAAGCGAGATGAAACGGACTGGGATTCTGCAGCTTGGGAAGATGATGACTGAGGAGAAAACAGGACAGATGTCTGAAAATCTCTAAAAATCATTACTGATATGGAGAACAAGGAGGGTAATGATTATTCACCATATTTTTCAAAACTCTTTTCAATTCTTACTTTTTCAGTTACTAGCAAACTGAAAAAACCATTCTCTACAAAGCCCTCAATACAGCAAATTTCAGTAAAATAAGATCAATCTCACCAACTGAGAGAAATAAAGAGAACAGAAAAGTCATCCCACTGTTCCATGGCAAACAAGGATCCAGAGCAAAAGTGGCTCTAAAAAGCACAAATTAAGATCAATTTTCTATAGCAAAAAGGCAAGCGCAAGAAATAACGACAGCACTGGCCAGAGACAGCTTATTTTTCAGATCAGGATGCTCACGATCAGCTTATAAAGGAACAGAATTATCCAGAATTAATTTGCTCACATGCCTGACTTGTGTTGCCCTGAATACCCCTCCCAACAGCTCCGGAGCACCCTGGGGAAGCGCGGACAGCAGGGAGAAGAGCGGCTGCAAGGAGGTCAGAGCGCACAGAGGGAGCCAGAGCGAAGGAACGACCCGAGGGGCACCAGGAGCGAGAGGAGACATTTGCAATGTCACTTCAGCTCACAGAGGAGCTGATGGTTTCGGGGACAGGGGCAGGGGGAGGAGGAGAGAGACAACAGCAGCTCAGACAGAGTCAAAGCGAAAACAAGTCGCCCAAGGGAAGGGAAAAAAGAGAGACTTTCCCCATGAGTCAGCACTGAAATCAGTAAAACACCAACAGGGGCCTGACAGCAAGGGGTACGTTCGGTAAAGGAGACAAGGAGCCCTGAGCTGTCAGGCACAGGGGGCTGGGGAGAACAGGGGAAGGGAGGGGAAAAAAATACAGAAATCACAATTCTATTGTAAATGCTTTATTTAAGCTGGAGGCGGAGGTGGGATGAATCAGAGCTCTCTTGAAAGAAATAACCTTAAACCTCGCCTTCCCACAGCTTCACTTCTCACAGCCAGAACCAGGAGAAAGGAGGAAATCAAATGAGAAGTAAATTTGAAAGAGAAATAAAACACCAGGCATGCAAACCCTCATGCAGGACCACTGCAAAACACATGAAATAAAAGCCCAGTCACTAATCTATTTGTTGTTACCTTGGAGTAACAACCAGCAATGCTTGTGTTTTCTTCCTGGCCAAGCTCCTTTCTGTCAGGCGTTCAGCTGGCTTTTTCTTTCCAGATCTCCCCTTCTAATCCAAACACTACACATTTCAAATGGGCACACGGCCTTAAGTTTAGCTCTTAATTAGAAAGCACAATGAGTCAGCCTCATCCCTAAATGAACAGGAACACCCATTAGTCAAATGATCAAATTTAGACAGGTTAATTAAATCTGTTTAAATACACCTCACCCTTTATGCTACAGTAAGAAAAAAAGTCATATTTCTGAGTCACAGGAGTTAAATGAGTTCATTAGCCAGGCTTTGAGTCAAATTCTCACTTAATGTTTAATAGCACAGGTCCGTCAAGTCAATGGTGCTGCCACCATCTACACGATCGCGGAACCGACTCATTATTCTACCCTAACCGCATTTGCATCTTCAAATTGAAGCGCATTACTCTGTTGTCAGTGACCGAATTACCACCCTCCAGCAGGGGAGGGCCACACCAGTGACGAGCTCCTGAACAGCGATGGGGAATCACCGCAAAGAAAATCCCAAGGGTTCAGTTCACACCATTGAAAAATCACTTCATAGTGCAAGGATGATTCCAAGCAATAGAGCAAAGTCAAAGACTTAGTCCACAACACTGAGTAATTTCAGGGGAAAAGATTCTGTTTAAAAAGTAAACGTGCAGCGACAGCATGTCGATAGCTATGCAAAATGCATTCATTGCTGTCATTCTTAAAACAGGAGAAACCTGTAAAAAGTGTCAAGAAGGACTGCAAATTTAACCCACTCAATACACCGCTCATTTAATGAAATACTTCAACACAAATAATTATTGCCTTTCAACAGAAGTGCACTTCAGGACTAACTCAAGCTCTTCTATTTTAGAAAAAGGGTTTGTTTATTTGAAATGGGTTTTATGTGTCGCCAAGTGCCTGCAGAAAGGTAGCGCACAACTTGCTGATGACTCAGGTTGGTTTTGGTACTTCATAGCTGATTTAATTGACCTTGGCTGCATGCGTAACTTGGGGTGTGCCCCTTGCCTGGCGCCCCATCGTGCACAGTCCAAAGAGCTTTGTGGCCAGCGTCCGGCACAGATCCTGCGTGGTCGGGGGCCCTCAACACCCCTCCTCCATCATGTCACCCCGAGCAGCCGGCGCCGTGTCACAGGAGGGCACACGACACCTCCCCGCTGCGTCTCCCCGGGCGCTGGCCCACGGCCATTCCCAAGTGATTCGGTCAGCGCGTCCTGCCCAAAGGCGTGTTCCCGACCGCGGACGTTCTGCCTGTAAAACACACTGCTACCTCCAGGACAGCCCCTGGCTACGGGCTTGCACGGAAACACCCTCAGCACAGCTGTTCCCACAGGGACAGTACAGGGATTGCCAGAGGTAAACCATCCCTCCTCTTCTCCCGCACCCCCGGCACTAGCGTGATGCTGCTGCCGCACTGACAGAGCCGGGCTCTGGTTGATTTGGCTCCTGTCATTCCAAACGCAAACCTAAATCCACCGGAATTTAGCATGGCATGAAGCATGGCGCGTGCTGCGTTCCCGGCCGGCGGCTGCAGCCAGGCACCCCCGCACGGCGGCTCAGGGCCAGCGCTCCCGCAGGCAGCCCTTCCTCTGCCCAGCTCCCAGCGCCACTGTCCTCGCTCCCGAGCCAAGCCTCAATGTGTTAACGCTCTCTTAACCACGTCACGCCTCGTATTGCTTCTCCTTCAGCGCACAAAGCTGAAGTGCAGAAGAAAAAACAAAGACTAATACCTAAAAATCTCAGTGATTACACGAGTTGTCAGACACTGACCAGATTAATTCATTCCCATCTAAACACCAGAAGCCCAGACTATTAAATCCAGGACTCGGCACTGGCGAGTCATTCTGCTGGAACACGGACAGACACAAAAAGAACAGGAGGGATTGTTGAAATGGTGCAGGGATCCATCCGTGCAGATCCTATGAAACTCGTTTCTTCTCAAACTCAGCAGAACATCAGCACTGAAAATTAATCTCAAGTGGTTTAGATTTTTTTCTAGAAGCAACCGTGAAGTCTTCTGAACAATTTTTTAAGAATGCCTTTTTCCCCCTCCCAATACATACGCAACAGGAAACAATTGTTTGTTTTGAGGCAAACACTGCTCTTAGCAATCACCTCCCTCCCCTTGTGTGCTCCTGGAGCAGCTTCCTTGTCCTCCTGCTCTTCTCCACCAGAGAGGTTTCCTTATCAGGGAGGGCTTTTTTCATTTAACATTCATTTGTGAATTCCACTTACCCTACTTGCTGTTGTGTTTCCCTCCCACTTCAGCACCTGAATAACCTTGTACTTCTGCCCAAGGAGTGCAGAGGGATGACCGCTACAAAAAGGTGACAGACACCAGAGCTGAAAACTCATGAACTGGCCAAATGTGGCTGAAAGCAAGAGGCGCAACACCCCAGCCTGGCAGAGCCTGTGGGAGCCGCTCTCTGCGCTGGGTAAGGCTGCGGGAACGCGGCGGGGCTCGTCTGCCTAGCAGGAAGCATGACGACAGTCCTCCCGCATCATCCACACAAGAAGATTAAAAAAATTTAGAAGTAACACTATTGCAGTCTGAACCCAAATAGTTTGTTATTGCTTGCAAGGTTTGAATTTATCAAACTTCTCAAATTTGATAAAATCCCTGCGTGTTCAGTCCACACATCAGATACGATCTCCATGAAAGAAACATTTATCTTTAATAGCTCCGGTTTTTTCAGCACACAGTGCGGCCAGGCAATCTGTCCGTAGCTCAGATCATGGCATAAGGATGGAGCATCAGTTAAGACTGTCTGTACTTCCACACCATGTTTATTTGTTTACAAAATTAAACATGAGAAACTATGCTTAGATCAGACCGGATTTTAGTTCGTTAAAAGTGTATGAACTTCCACATGAGCAAAAGCAAAGGCACGTCTTAAAAATGTTTGCCACTAGAGCTATAAACAAGTAAAGAGTTATCTGGAAACCACCTACAGCCAGAAAGAGAAAAATATTTTAAGTTGCCTTATTTTCCATAAAAAAGAAAAAATTCTGGTCCAGAATGAAGACTAAGAGCATGATGTGCACTGTGTGCTAAGACTTACAGCTTCTGAACCAGGTGCGAAGCAGATGTGAAACACTGCTGTTCTGTTTTGATAGCATTTTATTCCCTCTGTAAAAGCACACAGGTGACAACACACGGTTTAAAAACCAAACTAAAACTAAACCCAAACAACACACAGGAAAATCGGTCCCTTATGTTTTAAATGCAGATAAAAACAAAAATGAAACAACAATCAAAAAAAGCCTCAAAAACCCCCACAGCACAACAATATCGAGTCCTTTAGTCCTTGAAAAACAGGTAGAGAATAATTTACTTTCAATAAAGTAAAATCTCCTTGAAAACACAACTTGCAAGCACTAAAAAAACCCCAAAACCTTCTCTGCAATACACTTGCCTCCATTTGCTGGATGAATCTCATATTTCATTGTTTTACATTATTTTCCAAACAACTTCCAAACAACTGCATTGCTTTATTGCATGTTATCCCCATGCTGAGCAAATAGTAAACTTGAACACTGACCTTGATGAGATGTTAGCTTTCCATGCGACTTCCGGAAATATTACATTTCCACATATAAATTAGTAGAAATGATGCCCCTTTAAGCTTATTCCTTCAAGTGCCACCAAAGCAGTCATGTAGAAGACGGGACCCACGCTATCCCGCTGCCGCGAGCGCTGTCTGGGCACGGCGAGGGATGCGCCAGGCAGTGCCCAGCCATCCGCCCGCCCGGCAGAGCCTCCAGCATTTTAGAACCGGTCAAACTTCTTGGCTCATACAGCACATTGCAAGTGAATCGGTTGCACATTTATAGCTTGGTTTTTCTGTCGTCAGAACAACAGAAATTATGAAGCAAGTCTTCTGTGAAAGGCAGCAGAACCAATAGAAGCCTTTAAAATATTTTGGACAGAGATTTCAAGACCTGTGACTATGTTTGAGTTTGGTATTTTACTCTGTTGTGAAAATCTGATCGCACAGATAAATTTTTCAATTGTCTACTTCACAAAATGTTCATCAGACAGTCAAATAGTGTTGGAAATCTGCTATTAATTCAAGATTTTATCCCCGCTCTCATTTCTTTATTGCTTGCAGGAAACCACAGTAAATTTTTATATCCATTCTCAGTGGAAAATTCATCCTCCAAGACCAGTCCCAGGCATGTAAAGAACTGGAGATCCAGCAGGCCTTAGGAAGTAGAGGAAAGCAAGCGAGGGATGAGCAAACAGAACTCCCTTGTCCGTGGTTGCCTGGTGAACCACAGGACTAACCCCCGAGAGACGGCCAGGCCGATGGGACATCAAGTATTCACGCATTTGTGGTACCACACACACGAAAGCAGGATGGGAGGTTGCCCCCGACATTCTACCCAGAGCAATGGTACTGAAGTCCACGGCGTGATGCTTCAGGCAGACACGTCTACTTCCAAGCACACGTTTTGCGCTAGACTTGCGTGGAAGCAGTCTCACAAACACCGACATTGCACACGGGCAGCCCGCTGCTGAAGTTTTACTTCCATACCGCGCGTTTTTAACACCTATCTTTAAAATACATCTATTTTTAACAGATTTTTAGCATTGCCTTTTGATGAAATTTAGTTCTAACAATCTCTCGTTGGGGCAGGGGGTGGTGACAGGACACATTTCTGAACCTCTTGGTTTTACTTACATGTTTGCTATATTCTCTTTACAACTTTGTTGATGTAGCATTGAATCCACCAAAGCCCATTGCTTCCACTGCCCTCTCATAGTGTACTCTGCATGCTTATTGCTCCTTTGAACTGCCTTTTTCGTTCTGCCAAAACTAATCGCGGCACCGTGCAGAGGTGGCTCTGTAGGCCTGTGCTCTCGGCAAGACACCACGCAGCACTACTGCCATTTTTCCTCCCCTTAAAAAAAAAAGTCAGAGCACGAGCAGCTTCAGGCTGGGTCTATTAACAAGCAGAAGACAAAATTACTCATTTTTTCCCCAGCCCGACTGGAGATGTCTACATCAGTGTTCTTCTGGTCACCGATGATTCTTGGTACTTCCCTCAGGATGCTTCACCAATGACTCTTTGCGCAAAACTGCACCTGACATTTCAGGCGTCTACGCAGCACTTCCCTCCCTGTCCCAGGGCTTGGTTTGCCTCGATCCCCTCGGCCAGCAGAAGGCTGCTGCACTCCCAGATGGCACCTCACGTGTGGCAGCACGTCCTCAGACCAGGACACACTTGCACCCCGGAGTCTCAGGGCTGGGCTCGCTCACGCTCTCTCCAGCGCACGCCTGCCCTCGCTCTCCACGGAGAGCAACACAGAACCCCTGAGCTTGGAACAGACCCTTCGGATCATGGAGTCCAGCCATCACCCAGCGCTGCCCAGCCCAGCCCGACCCCGTGTCCCCCAGCACCACGTCTGCCCGGCTGGGAAACACCTCCAGGGATGGGGACCCCACCACTGCCCTGGGCAGCCTCTGCCAGCGCTCCGTGACCCTTTCGGGGAAGAAGTTTTTCCTAATATCCATCCTAAACCTCCCCTGGCGCAACCTGAGGCCGTACCCTCTTGTCCCATCGCTTGTGACTTGGGAGAAGAGCCCGACCCCCCCTGGCTACAGCCTCCTCTCAGGCAGTTGCAGGGAGCGAGAAGGTCTCCCCTCGGCCTCCTCTTCTCCAGGCTGAACAACCCCAGGTCCTTCAGCTGCTTCTCAGGAGACTTGTGCTCCAGATCCCTCCCCAGCTCCGTGCCCTTCTCTGGACACGCTCCAGCACTTCAGCGTCCCTCCTGGAGTGCGGGGCCCAAAACCCAACACAGTATTCCAGGTGGGGCCTCACCAGCGCCCTCCTAATTTCCTCCCTGCGTAACCTCACCGTGATCTGTCTCCATGGGGTTCAAGCTGCCCAGGCCTGAGGGGTCATCAAGGTCCACTGGCAGGACCTTGCACCGGCTCCGGGGGAAGCAAAGCCACAGAAACAAGAGGCAGTAAATTCTTCACAGTTCAGACAATCTTGGATAATCAGTGTTATGTCATGGCAGCGTGGAGAGCAGCCGAGTTACAGCGCTAGATACTCTCAAGTGCGCTACACCATCCTGCTCTTTCACTTTTTAAGGGGTTTTACACATAGAAAATACAGACCTCCGAGGTTTAAAGAATTCTGCTAGTCCTAAACCTATCAGCTTTCATTTTCATAGAACAATTCTGGACGTACAAGTAGTTCAACTTGTCTTCCTTTAACATGGGTACCTATCGACTCCAGGGAATAATTTTTATTTGTACCTTTAAAATACCTGTCTATAAAAAGTCCTGTACCAATACAAATTTGTCTAATAACTTGACATCAGAACCCAGCTCTTCCCTGTCTCGTGTAAACATTTCAGATATTTTTAACCTAATAAACCACATTTTTCCAGTTTCCAAGCTTCAACGTTAGTGACAGATGTATACACTGAAAAAGCCCAAACCCCCAAGTTAATTATCCCCAATAAGTCTTATCAGAGCAGCACATGAGTTCTGCCAGTTGTCATATCATCAGAAAAAGAAACGCACAGCACTGCAAATTTTCCATCTGAACTGCTGCATCCTTAAATCAACCGAAAACCCCGCAACTGTTTATTTACATACTCTTTAATGATTAAAAAAAGCATTGCCATTAGAGTTGTCTGCACATGACTTCTGGTTTTACATATTCTGGCTCAAGTTACTCTTCTTCTTAGCTCCAGCAGTGTGCCTCTGCTAGCACCCGTGAGATTTCACAGATGAAACGAAGACCCTAAATTTGGCTACAGATGATGCTCTGCAGGCACAACATACCAGACTACCACAGAGACTGACTAATCTTCAAACAACTTAACAATTACTACATTTATTCTTTTTCTAAACCATGATGAGGAGATTTGACAAGCCCATTTTGTTAATGGATTAGTCTAAAAAAACCTGACAAAATACACTGCAGAAAGAGAACGAAGTGGGATCTCCGACACAACGAGACGTCTCAGTGGAACGCAGCGAGGGTGTTTTACGACAGGCTCTGTTGATACCTCTCTTCACAACACCCTGTAAGGAAGCTAATTTTTTTTGTTGCCAAACTAAGCTAAGAGATTTGATACTGGATTTCCAGGACTCACACTCAATAGGCTGACCTCATCTAACCGAAATAACGTCACTTCCCTAGACGGTAACCAGCAAGGGCTGAATTCTCTTCAGGTCTATCTTCAGCAGGGAGCGAGGAGAGCACTCTGGTCTTAAAATCACCTGAAAACTGGTAGTGTCTTTCTCCAGAGATGAAAACTGACCCTTAGCTCCCTGCAGGCACGGGAGGGAACCGCCACCATGTTAAAGTCCGGGAGGAGAATGCTGAGATAGAACCACCCTGCCCGCAGCTCCTTTCACAGAAGAGATGCTGAAGTTTGGCTGCAGGGGCACCGTTGGTGAAAGCTCTCCACATCTGCCCTCAGCGGGGCTTCTTCAGAAGGATGCAGGGAAGGAGTCGCATTCTCAGCAGCACTTTTCCCAGCTACATCCGCACAGACCCACTCCCCGTCCCGCAGCGAGGCAGGTCACAGGTGAGCACACGATGGAGACACGGGATCCTCCGGACCAAGGAGGCTTCTGGAACACCGTGCGGTCCTCCTGAGCATTAACTGTTGGAAAGCTCAGCACTTCTAACGTCCAGCCCTCTTTTCAGACCAAGCCTTAACGTGACTAAGTTAAAGCACAAACCCACAAATTCCAAAGGCGGATTGCTATGGCACTACCAGAGTCAAGACTCGAGACCCGGGGGCTCCAAGCTGGTTAAAACCCATGAACAGGTTTCTAATCCGACTTTTGTAACGTGAAGTCTCAGGACAAGTCCTAGACTGGAAATTCAACCTGAGAAATAATTAGAATACTCTATTCGGTGTCCCTACTTATCTGCTGAGATTTTGGGGGAACTAAAAAAAAAACCCAAAAAGCAAAAAAACCTGAACATAAGCAAAATAACATTTTTTTGACATGCTGCTTCTAGTAACTTCTCTACAGAGAGGGCCATCTGCTCTTTACATTATTCCAGGGGGATTAACACGGGTAATATTACAGTAATTAGGGTACCCTTCTACCATAGATTACTGCAGCAAGTTTTATAGAGCTTGGATGCAGAAAAAAAATAAGGAAAGAGAGATAAAAAACAACCTAGGCAGACAATTCCAAGGAAATTAGAGACCTGACAGGCCTAAAAAAAAAAAAATTATGGTTTAATATAGTCAGCAGGGGAAGGGGAAGAGCCGGGAAGACAGACCCACTACTTTTCCCATTGAAGCATGATTTTGCAATGCTTTTCCTTTTCTTAGCAGTTACGTACACAGTTTCCAAAGGCATGTTTTAAAACTGTTAGCAAATTTCCTAACAACAATCTAAAATTACTATGTCCAAAGCCAGGAGACTTCAGAGACAGCAATTCTTTCCAAATATTGCATTGAACCATCTTTACTTTTTCATTGACAAATTCCATGCTCTTAATAGGTGTTAATCACAACTTCATCAGTATGCAGAGTGCCTTCTATTGTGTGGATGCTGATTACAGGTAATTTGGCAGCTGTTATAACGTGTTAGCTGCTTCAGCAGTGTAGAATATATAATGACAGCTTTACTTTCTGAATTTTCATTGAGTCACGCATCTCTCTCTCCTTACAAACATTCAGTTCGGGTGGGAGCAAGTCATGATGCTCCAATATTTATGGGAAAGAGGAGCAGGCCGGCATGTTTTACAAGTCAATAGGATGCTGCAGTCTGACCAAGAGTCAGTCTTGAGGGCTGAAATTCGGGGTTTGCAGAGGTGTTTTGAAGTCACAGCCCTGGAAACCACGATCCGGCAGTCCGTTTGATGTTAACTGTGTGAGATAAACCCACAGGGTACCGAAAAGGAGAAAGAAGGCCCCTGCAATAACGAGGATTTTATCCCTGCAAAGTAACTGGGAATTGAAACAGAGAGGAGGACAAAGAAAACAAAGCAAACAAAAAAAAAGTTCGGCTTTCCGCTTACCAATCTGCAAAATATAGGAAATCTGTTGTTTTACAATTTGTCTGGTTAAACCATATACTTCTCCTGAGTACTTAAATATGCTCTAATTGAAACTAGTTGTATTTTAGCTTTGGCCTATGCTAAAACCAAAATAATTTGACATTTTCTTATTGGTTTATATTACATTCATTAAGAAAGGAATTGAAACATACTCCAATTCATTTACTCTAACCATTAAGCTCTGAAAGGATATTTTGCTTTTCCAATTTTATGTTATAGAACATATTAGTTCTGTATGAGCTCTGTACACGCGCAGGACACTGAGCAGCACAGTAGGTCAATCTTGGGGACAAAATGAACTAAATGAAACTAGTTTGCTTTTTCAGCACCTCAGAAGAAATTATTTTTTAAAAGCGTGAGATGCTGAAGGTCGCACTCACAAATGTCATTACATTCTTGACAAAAAGTGCAGAGGTTTTCAATCTGTGTGCCCTAAAGCAGTCTATGATTCTCCTTACGGTTTTTTTCTTCCCTACCAAAGTCAAACTTATTTTGAAGAGATTTGTCATGAGATAGCCCTTTACTACAACAGAAATGTGCAACGTCTTCCTTCTGTAAATTTGAGTTCTGTTTAAAAGCATTATTGCTTTCCTCAAGTTGCAGAGCAGGTCTAAAGAGAACAATAGTCTCTAAAAATAAACATAATATATAACAGCCTCTCAGGCAATGTCAAATGCAATGGAAAAAGAGTGATGAGAGTTCTCCAACATGAGTTTTAATGAACCTTTTTTCTCTCTTGTGTCAGTGCAAGTATCATTTATTTTTAACGCAATCGGTCACAGCTTTCCGTTAGAATGATGGCCTCTTGACTGATTTTGTCGAAGTGCAGAACAATAAGGAATAATAATATTCCCAAGCTGGAAGTCAGTAATGAACAAAATTTGAAGTCAGCTAAAATGAAGTACTGTATGAGGTTAGCTGTAGAGGATATGGAATATAAGTCTTCAGACTACAGGACATAAGCCAACCGCTAACTGACAAGGATTAGGAAGAAATAATTTTCCCTGGGGCCATGTTATTCCATAATCATCCATCACAGGAACTCAAAAAAAATTTCCTCTGTGACACCTCTTACTAGCCAGGGCTAGAGACAGGCTGATGAAACTGACATCAAAACAGATTTATCCAATACAGAAGTTTGTATTTTGTAAATATACTGTGACTATTCATTGCTGAAAAAGGCAAATAGTTACAACAAAAGCTAATCATTACAAACAAAAGCGAACCAGTGTTTATTTAGAAGTTTACAGAGTAAAATTAAGCAGTAGCAAATTTTACTTAGTTCCTAATAACGCCCAGATTTACCCCTAGTAAAAGTGATAAAACGATGGGGTTGTGCCCAGGAGTACAGGAGAGCCCCCAGAGTGAGAAGATAGGCTTGGCGAGATCACTCAAGGCAGAGACATCCAACAAAATCTGTAGCTGCAACAAATTCTCCTGGCACGTAGGAAAAACTCCCGTGCTTTGCCGTATTATGGTTCCAAGCAGCACCTGAGCTGCAGACAAGTCACTGCCCGGCAGAAAACCTCATCGTACACGTCATCCTTCCGTACCGGTCGTGACACGACCAGCCCGCTGGCGCCCAGCGCGAGGGCACATTTGCCTGCGAGAGGGAAGCCCTTAGGGGACAACGCGTTGGTCCTCGGGCTTTACATTTTTTCCCCTCATTTCAACTAAGAGGGCCTGAACTGAATCAGAAAAATTCCAAGTCAGAAAGAAAGAAAAGCCAAATTAGGAGCTGCCGTGAAAAATATGAGTCTGGTAAATTATTGAAGCTGCTGAAAGCCAGTACGCTACAGGCAGATTCCTCATCCTTGCGCCCATCTATTATTACTCTGCAGAAAAACACCGCAAGTAAATTTGGTGGCAAAGTTCAAACGATATGGGGGTTTTTTGTATCTATTTTACTGCTTAGAGGGAAGAGGGAAATGGACAGTTTTCCATAACAGAAATAGTTCCAATTGATTGCTCAGGCAACCTGGAAGGTTTAGTGTAAGACTGAAAAATAGCTAACTGTGTCACTGACCTGGGTGAAAAACCCCTCTAACTTCTGTCAGACAAACTTCTCCATTTCCCTCTCACGGAGGAACAGCCCAAGAATGGCACCAGGCAGCTGGAGGTGCACGGCAGTCACAGCTGTCCTAGGAAGAGCAGCACCCAAGCAGCCAGCTCCCCGCAGCAAGAGCCGTCGAGACAGCACTGTGAGGAGAGCGGAGCAGTGACACCGCTCCCACGGCCATCAGCACTCACTCACCTGCTGCTTAACTGTCATTCTTCACCTGCAACCGACAACTGCTTCCAGCTGAAGTTTCCTAACCACATCTTAAAAAGAAGGGAAGGGACCGACGGCGAGAGGAAGCGATGCACTAGACATCGCAGAGGGACCGGAGTCGGGCGCGGAGCCTCAGGCGCCAGGGGACAGGCCAGCACTGGGTCATCCGCACCACTTCCAGCAGGAAAGGGATGTGGCATTTAGAAAAAGGCACCTGCCGACTTAGCTTCTCAAGGAGAATATTGCTTATTCTCATTTCAGTACATTTAAACAAACAAAATTATCTATGATATTGCATGTCAGGTTTTCATCATTCTGCAATTTGGATACACTTTTCCAACACACTCTACTGTTAACTCTTACGCAAAATAACCACAAGCAAATATAGCATGGCAAGGTGTTGGCAAGCCTTGATCCTGTAGAATCTGTTTCAATTTTCTGTTACTGAATTGTCTGTTGACACATTTTCTAACCTTTGAAATAAGAAGGGCTTTTCACACTAGATAATATTCTCCTTTGAGAGAGAAAGAATACAATATGAACACAGTGATTGGCTTGTTTCTACCTGTAGACTATCCAGTCACAATGTGAAAGAGTTTGGGGTTTTTTAATATATACACTAAAAAAGCCTACCACTATAAAAATTACCACTTTTTCTACCTCTTTGAAAGTCTAAACCAGTCTTGTTTATAGTTCAAATCAAATTCATAAACCTACAAGAGTTCACTCAAATTTTATTTGGAAAAAATCCCATCCCTCAAAGCGCTTGGAAGAAAGGCTGCCATACAGATACATACAAACCTCCTCCACGCATGAGCTACAGGGAATAGCATGTCTGAACTATATTGAACACTCATTAAACCACGTGCTAACTACTGATCTTTATTTCATTAATATCAAAAATGATTTTTTTTAAATTAGGTATTAATTATTTCTAATACATTCTTATGTTTTGTTTTCTCTTTCAAGCTGGAAGGTTTGGGGTTGACACTTTTCATTCCATTTGCTTACAAAGTGCCATATACATTGTTGGCATTTAACATTGACTCTGTCAGGGTAAAAACACTGCATGCAGGACTTAGCAACCATCAGCTCCAAACTACAGGTTTTCTAAGTCTTCATAAATATGGGTTTACTGAGTAAAAGCCTTTCAAAAGCAGTTGTACTGCTAGATTAAAGCTACTTGATCTGATTTTTAAACCTGTAAGAGCTGATGCTTTTCTCAGCTATTATTAGGTTAACTGCCACACCATCTGATTTCTTTTATCCACAGAACAGACTCTAAGTCATCAGTGGTTCAAACTTGCCCTTAGCCACCGCGTTGAAATATCCCGTGTAGGGACGAGCAAGGGTTTGGGGTCGACTTGTGGCCTCCTGACAGAGCTCCTTCAGATGCCCGAGATGCTGCCCCGGCGTTGGCAGGAGCTGTTGCTGCCAGGGACTTCACTGCCTACACCAGTTTCCAAAACCTGCTTTGAAAACAGCGGGGAGAATGAAGATTTGAGAGGTTGCTTGGAGCACAAAAGAGGACATGAGAGAAGGTAAAAAGGTTGATGCTGGAAACAAGTCAAAAGAAACTGCCTGGCAGATGGCACCCAGGAAGGAAGGGCTCCACGGTAAGGTTCAGCTGTGAAAGGGAACGTCAGCCCAGATGGTGACTGGCAGCGCTGATTACAAACTCAGCTCCACTGAAGGCAATGGGAGCATCGCTCCCGTAATGAGGATAATGGCAACGAAGACTATCTCTCTGAAAATCCTGTTGTTTTGCTATGAAATACTCTGGAAGCACTTGTGTAATTCTGAAATTCAAGCCCTGACACCCGGCCAACAATTTATAGTATCACACTGCAGCTTGTGTATACAAACTAGGACTATATAGCAGGCATGTATTTAGGAAAGAGAGAAATAAAACAGATTTCTATATCACCCATGAGAGTGCAGCGCAGGAGCAGGTTTTGCAAACAAGCCTGCATTGCTCCAGGGAGACCTTCCTGTGGCCTTTCAGTATATAAAGGGGGCTTATAAGAAAGATGGAGAGGGACTTTTTAGCAAGGCCTGTAGTACCATGACACGGGGCAACAGTTTGAAACGGAAAGAGGGGAGACTTAGGTCAGGCGTAAGGAAGAAATTTTTTTTATGCTGAGGGTGGTGACCCCTGGCCGGGGCTGCCCAGAGCAGCTGTGGCTGCCCCATCCCTGGAGGTTCAAGGCCAGGTTGGCCGGGGCTGGGAGCAGCCTGGTGTGGTGGGAGGTGTCCCTGCCCAGGGCAGGGGGTGGCACTGGGTGGGCTTGAAGGTCCCTTCCAACTCTAACTGTTCTATGATTCTAAAACCAAATTCCAGAAGAGTTCTTTAAAAACACCTTTTCCATCTTAGATGTACTGCTTTGCAATCGCAACTTCACATTATGTTAATCACTTTAAGAAGAAATAGGAAAGGGAAGGAGAGAGATGAGCTTTTATCTTCAGCCGTTACTGTCAGCAGACTCCTAAGTGTTGTGGTGAGCACCCGGCAAACCCCTGACCAGCTCAGCCCACGGAATCCTGATGAGTGAGGTGTCCTGCAAGTAAGCTCTGCTGAGGCAGGTGGGAAAGAAAAGAATTTTTCTTTATTCTACGCTGGTTAAGATACACATTCCTGCGGCAGGTTCTATTCATATTGAAATCCAAAATACAGCCTTGATACCAAACAAAGTTCAACACCAGGAAAATGGGAACCATTTGGAAATAGCAAAACATCGTATCTATACCTACTCAAGAGTTCAAGTTACAGAGGAATGTACAGCTTTGCAGAGACTCCACAGAGTAATTTACATATTTTAAGACCATAATCTCCCCTTTATATACAATGTATCAGTGTAGGCAAATATTTCCCTTCAGTATTAACAAAACTGAAACAAAACCCACAACCCCCCCTCAAGCTGTTCCACGTACACCGACATAGTACCGCGATCTCAGGCTTAAGATGTTCCTTATGACACTCTACTAGATTCAACACGTCCCTGTTTTATCCTGAGGAGGAAAAAATTGACACTGTTTAGAGGAGAGAAACAGACAAAATGTCGCATAAAAATTAAAAGCAAAGTATGTACACGGCAGACCGTGGGATACTATTGCTAGCACCTAGCAGAGGGGGACGTGATGGGGATCAGCGCCCCTGTAAGTACGAGTTAAAGTCCAGAATCTTGAAACTGTGTCTTTGGTCTCCCTCAGATATTACCCCATGCACCAAGACATGCCTTTATAATAGGAAAACGCATGCTGTTAGAGTTACACCTAGTCTAAGGCGCGTGCTTTCTCGGGGTGCCCCCCTCAAGCTCGCTGCGGAGCTGCCACACTGACCCTGGCTGTCCCGTGTTCTCCTTTCTGGCTCACCAGAACGCTCTCCAGCAGCCAGTGGCTCATCCAAAACCTCCTCCTGCTCCACAGCTTGACTTCCTAGCAGCAGCCACTGTGGATGACTTTAACTTACACTTCATTAGTTTAAGAATGACTTTTCTAGAAGTCACACAAAAAGGCCCATCTAGCCAACTATGTTTCTGACAGTCATCAACAGCAAATCCCGACGACAGATATAAATACATGGCAAACAAACAATGTCGCTTCCCTGCAATACCATTCCAGCCTCCAGCAACCCGTGGTTCAAGGACTTCGCAAGCCAGAGGTGCTGTTTTTAGCCCTAATGGATTTTTCTTCCATGAATGCATTCAATTGTTTCTTGAAGCCATGTAAGCTTTTAATATCCACAGTCCCTGGTTCAGAAAGCTCCACAGCTTAATAACCTACTGTACAAAGACCTGTCATCTGTTCTGAACCCGGGACAGTATTTAATCTGATGTTATTATTTCCATTGGAAGAAAGAGTGAATAAAGCGATCCCTACACATCACGTTACTCTTCTCAGACACCTCTACCATATTCTCGGTCATCTCATCAGTCACTCAACAATGAGGCCCTTCATTCAGTCGCCCTTGATAGGTATCTCTCCCACCCCATGTGTGATGATGATGATGGCACAAGGATTGCATACAGTATTTGAAAGTACACAATGAATTTACACAGCAGTCATAACAACGTTATCCCCTTATCCTCTTGGAAATGAAAGCTAACATTTTCATAAAACTAATATAAGCGTCAAGAGCTCCTTCCTGAGTAGCAATTACTATGTCAAAAGTTATTGCCGTATATGTAAAACTAGGATTATTTACTTCCCCATATACTTTATTTTATATTTATCCACATTTTACTTCAGAGGGCTAGGCAAAGAAAGACAGAAGCTTATGTGGAGGGATACTTAGCTACAGCGGTAAAATTCTGCCTGCATCCTACCCGAACTCCGCATTTTTTATTTTCTCTCTCTTCCATTATATAAACTCTGCCCATTATAATGAATCTTCCAAACACTGGCTATTGATCCCACAGATCATTTGCTTATGCCCCTGTTTCCTAGGCATAGATCATCTCAGTTTTCAAGCACCTTGGAAGTACCTCAGGCTAACAACCCCAGAACATAAAAGGGGTTTATTTTCCTTCCCACAGTTCCTCTGAGGCCGCTGGAATGAATCTTTCTGGTCTTAAGTTTTGTTTCTCCACTTAAGTGGCTTCACATTGAAGATCTCTGCTGATCTCCTGAGCATCTCAGTCACTGCCAAACCACTGTTCTCATACACGTGCAGAGGCCTTATTTTTAAACACTGTTTTTATCCCTCTTAGATAGTTAACAGAGATCTAAATTAGCTGAAAACATTGTTCTGCCGAGGTGCGTGTTCTGTTTACTTTAAGCAAATTCCTACCAGTTCTACGTAGGGGCACTTTTGGGCCGTGACTGGAGACAGTTTTCAGCTCCTCTTCCAGAAGACCAGTTTAACAAGAAAACCTACAACCACAACCTAAAGTTACAGGTGAAACTTGCATTACTCACGCTCCCTAAGCCCAGCCAAACCTGTGACGTCCAACGTCTTTGAAGGGTGGGCAATGCCAGTTGTACTGAAATGAGACTGCATTACTAAATTTTGTTAGTGAGCTAAGTTTTGGTTGGTTGGTTTTTAAATTTGCAGCACAAGC
Organism: Chionis minor; assembly: GCA_013398295.1. NCBI lineage: Eukaryota > Metazoa > Chordata > Aves > Charadriiformes > Chionidae > Chionis > Chionis minor. Next base: position 559,102 of record VZSF01005155.1, on the reverse strand, counting down.
TGCCCATACATTAGAAACTGGTGGAGAAATTACCTTAGATCTTTGCACAGAAAAGCAGACTAGATTAAAACAGGGAGACTTGTTTGGGATGGGAAAAAATACATCCCTGTGTTTTGAAAAACACGCAACAAGCCCCTGTTCCAGCTCAATTCTAAAGCAGAACACAGCAAGTAACACTTTCCACCTATAAAAGGGACAAGAAATACAAAGTTACCTGCACAGTAATGAAGGACACGCATTTTACAAGAAAAAAACTAAATGCAGTGCTTTTACAGATAAGGTTTTGGGAATTTACAGAATTCTGTATGACAGAACACTCCCCACCCTGCACCACACATGACAGTGATTTCCCCCTTGTGTTCCACAGCCGGGGGTGAAACCCTCTTCCTTCTGCCCAGTTTCTCCCCGCGGTACCCCACAGACCCTACCTGAGCTGACGGCATCTACAGCAGAGCAAAGCAAGCTTACAGCCTCCTCTCCAGAAGGAGCTGTACTTTGCTACGTGAAAATACGAGGCGTGCTTTCTTCACACATTTTCAATCCACTAAAACATTGTGAGTCCACAGGTCATGTTTATATGGTGCAGTTAACATAAAACCAAGAGCTTACTGCAATCAAAATAAAATATTCCTCGCTGGCGCTACTTCAACAACTGACCTAACCTGGGGTCATTTTAAAACAGTTTAAAATGCATCATTAATCCAGAGTATTCCAAAGCAGCTTTACAAATATGCTATAGTAAATTAGAACAGAGAAGCGAGGTTGCAGCTAGCATCCATTTAACAAAATAATAATATGATAACAATATATGCCGGAGATGCAGATTAGAACAATATGAAATAGGAAGCACAGCAAACATGACAGCAGCAGACTTAGAAGTCCCAGAAATGTATCTGGTGGCGTACATTTTCATTATTCCTCTCCTGGCTGTCCATTTTCCTTTCTTTCATGTCTCCTTCCTGTCACTTCCTTCCTAACGCTGGCAGCTTCTCACTCCCCATTACCATTAAAAGGGGGTAGCTGGTCTCTGACAACCAGATCCGTAAATCGGAGGTTAATCTGCAACGTGAAGAAGGTTACTAAATGGAAGAGCAGGTCCATCCTTTGATTATTTTAGATCGCACATGTCAGGAGAAAAGCAGGTTAGCAAAGTGTATCGTAAAAGCCCTGGGAAAGTGTTTTTTGAACAAACTTGCACATGGTCTCCTGAACAATGTATATGAGTAACCGTTGCCTAAAGAGTAGAAGCAACTAACGGGAACAATTGGAAAGAAGCAAGAGCATAAATTAAACAAGCCAACACACTTCAAGACTTAGAAGTAGAGAAGAAAAAAAGAAGTTCAGTAGATCACCGAAAGTTACCAGTGTTCAAAAACCAAACATAAAGCCAGCCCACATACAATCTGTGCATAAAGAGGGAGGGGAGGCAAAAACAAACCAAAAATCCACATTTATTTAAAAAAACCCAAAACCAAACAACGCACAACTGGAAAATGCCAAAGACACTGTAGATTGTACTGAATTTATACTCATAAACATAGGCTTTCCCATGTATTTGTATGGTGTCTTGCGCAAAATCATTCCATTCCTCCTAAGATTGTTATGGCATGTTACATTAAGAAAAATAAACTCCCACTCCCTGCAGGAAGCAAAGATGATCTCCTTACCTCCTCCTGCCTGTAAACAAACATGCACCTGGACATATATGCGTATATATATGTCAAAACAAAAGGAAAAACCTCAAAGCCCACACTAACACCATTTCTGAAGAATCTCATCTACTAACAATTTCTTTAAAATGCACTGAAGAGTCTCAGTACACTGAATTCTAGTTCTAAACTCAATTTGGTAAGGATCATTCCTCTCCTAAGTCCCAGAACAAGCGTTACTGCACACAAGGAAAAGGCCAGTTTTCCAAGACCTCGGTCGGAGGGGCTGCGGCGTGCGCAGGCAGTGAGTACTGGTGCCCTGGGCTTGCTCTCCTCTCCTCATTCCTCACGCGTCCCCATTCCAGATGCAGGAGCAGGTTGCTGCTTAGCATGACGCCAGCTCCTTTTCCCTTCTCCCCATACAAAATACAGTTTTTCTTCATTGCTTCTGAAGGAGACATCTGTTGTGCGTCTTGAGCATTTGAAGAAAAATTCCTCTCTTCCTTGTTCCTATAGAAGCGGCTTCAGTGAAAACACCTTTATCCTCAGCGACTGCACCGCGACTCTGTGCGGGGTCAGCGTATGAACTGCAGCACTCGGAATGTCTGAGCAGCAATTTGCCGAGACACCACCTCAGGTTTATAAAAAGTCAGTCTCACGTTAATAACAGCTCTTTGTCAGGCAGCTTCTCGCCACTCTTTGTGTGCAGACGGCTTAAACAACCTCTCGGCATCTTTACTGCTCTGGCTGCACCCCCTGGGTGTGAAGCGAGGAGCGGGGAAGACGGGGGACGGCCACACACAGCAGTCGGCTGTGCTCCCAGCCAGGTTCACTTCCCACCCGCGCAGCCCTGCTGCTTTCCCTGCAGGGGCTCCCCGGGCTCCTGCCCTCCCTGGCAGCCCTTCCCGCACACAGGGCAGCTGGAGGAGGTGAACGCATTCCGCGATCACAACGCACAGGCTAATACACCTCCTGCCTGTGCTTGCACTGGGCTCGTACCTCGTCCTTCAGGGAAACCGGAGAGATAAACCCACTCCTCTCGGAGCGCGACATAGATCAAGAAGTAATATAGCTCAAAATAAGAGCTGGCCATCATTAGCAGGAGTGTCTCCATATACTTGGAGAAATTCCCACCACTTCGCCATCATTGGGAATTACATCAAGGGTGCCCTTACGCTGAAAAGTATTTAATAATCTGGTTTAATAATCCATTGAACACAGGTTAAATATACTGCAAGAGTATTTTGCTGTGAGGCTTCTGCATGTCATTTTTGTTTTCTGCTAATTTTTACAGCCATCCCTAGTACTTTTTATGTCTTTTGTATGCTGTGTCTCTAACTATTTTGTAACTTCAGTGGAGAATTCGTTACTAAGTGTCATGAAAGTTCTGGATTTACATTTTTATACTGCTGTTATAATTGCAAAATTTGATCAGCAATTTGACTGTCACTTCAGTTTATGTTGAGCAATTCTGCAAAAACAACATCCGTTCAAGTCTGTCATTCATTTTGTATCCGTATCAAATGCAACTTAAAATGTAGTCATTTATCACAGCCTGAAAAATAGCAATATATTTCTTGTGGGATGGCATTAATGTGTTTTTTTCATGCATTCCCCATGCTAATGCGAAACTACCACTCTGTAGAAAAAGCAATCTAAAAATTTCCAAGATTCAAGCAATCCACTATAATAATTTACCCAGCAATCAAATGAGATATCAAAAACATTAGAGAAGCTGAAATGTGTTTTTCAAAAGAAAAACAAAACACAAACCAAAAACAACCAACCAAACAAAAAGGAAAGAAAGCTGCAGGAGACAGAGGTGTGCTGCTATGCTGGAAATGAGAAATGAGGGCTCTCCCCACTGAAGGGCCACAGTGGGTATTTTGCCTCTCATTATATTAAATTTATTTAAAATTAGATATTACATCTGTCAGACCTCCCCAGCACACGTGCGCTTGTTTGACCTTGCCTTCTCCGCCGCAACCACGCGAGGCTTCGGCAGCGCGACCCAAATGTCACGTTACAGGCACAACTTTTAGCCCAGGGCTGGACGACAGAAAAGACAGGCAAACGGTCTGTGACAGATCATTATCCAATGCAAAACTGGGAGATCTTAACCAGTCGGGCAAAGCCACATGGATAAAACCCTCCTCTGGCACTACCAAAACTGTTAGCGTTGCAGGAACACCCGTGCGTATTCCCAGGTGTTGGCTCCAGAGACGGGCATCGGGAGCCCTTGTGCCGCCCCGTCTTCATCTCCACACCGAACCTGCCACAGGCGGGCTATAAACCTCCTTGCTTGCCCTAAACGTTTGCTTGCATTCTCCGAGTACTTAATTTAGGGAAAAATATTCTCAGAGAGCAACAATAAGTAAACAGGCTAAAGTTTTCTAATAAACTCATCTGTTATTCTATTTTAAGCGCAAGCATGAGAAATTGTGCTTCTTTAAGCAAATGAGCACCTTAAGTTAGCCTGATAAATCTACACTTACACACCTCAGTGAGCAATCCAATTTCTAAAGCACCTGTATTAACACTGGTGTCCTGACCAAATTCTCGTTCAGATAATTACTCTGCCTAGCTAAATCTCTTAGCAGTGTCGCATCCTGTCATAAACCGCTGTATAGCGCAGAGGCAACCCGTTCAAATCTGCAGATGACACGCAAATACTCTCCAGCTGCTTCAGGGAAAAGTCCAGCAGACAGGCTTAAACTGTTGTGGAGGTGGTTTCAGGTGATGCAGTGAAGCACCTGGCAAAGGCCGTTAGGTCCTGGCACCAGAGACCGGGCTGACAGATTCCAGCACACTGGATGGTACCCAGCAGCTGGAGGCGACGGGGAAAGGGAGGCTGGAGCAACCTGTAAAACCCACACCTGGCTAGACGTGACGGCTTCCTGAAGCGAGGGCAGAACTGTCCAATAAACAGGATCGGACCAGGAGAAGGAGGGGATAGGAAATTTCTTCAATAAGATGTGCCAAGAGATCTTAAAATAACATCGTCCCTGTGAAACACAGCCTTGAACAGGAACAGGGCAGCTCTGGCCCTGCAGGGTAGAAACATCCAGAGAAGAGCGGGAGGTTGTACCCTAGATATTTCTGTCAGCTGCACACACACCTCATCGGTTTTATTCCTACAATTCTCTTAATAGATTGCTACCAATCTGGTAATTAAATAGCCGACTGGAATCACCAGGTGTTTGCGTAGGCTTGGAGTCATGTCATCTTCTCTATGAAGAAAGTTGTGTGAAAATTACGCAAATGAAGGTGAGGAGTTTGAAAGGGAACATGAAGTCCTGTTAAATTCCTGCAATAGATTTTCTTCCCCTCCTTTACCTCCTGAGCAAACCTCCTCAAGCAGGTCTCTTCTGGGCTGGTTTTTCATAAGGAAGAGGGAAAGGATTTCTCTGCTGAGGACGTATTTTGACAACGATTACCCAGCCAAGCCCATCACCCCGTAAAACTCCTCCAAAAGTGACAATTGTCAAAACCAGCCTGAAAGCAACGAATCGCAATACAGCTCGACTTTAAAAACCAGTTTACACTGGAATTCTCAGAAAGGAGTTGGTTCAGCAGGTTGACATCTCCTAATAAAGCCTTTTCACATTTTAAAGAAACATTAAAAAACTGGGACTGCTATTTCTTTCAGTCAGCGTCATTCGGTCTCTTGACAGTCAGGAACATTTATGACAGATGTAGGATTTTTAGCTTGGGATTCCTGAGCTGTATTGTATTTAACGTGTCAATCTCCAAGTTAATTTTTTTCAGCCTTATTTAAAGCAGCCAAACATGTCTGCTCCTGGCCCCGATCCACGGCAATAGTTAGCATACGCTCAGCTTTGCTGAAGTCAAGAGCTATAAATGTGTGCACCAGTGTATCGCTAGACAAAGACCATAAGTTACCTGTCTGAGCATTTAAAAAAAAAAAAAAAGAAGAAAAAGAAAAAGCTGAATTGTTCTTTCCTTCTACATGTGAAGAGACACCTGCCTACACACGGGGTCCCATCTCTACCAACTGGCACAGGGCAGCCTGGCTCCAACCAGGACGCGTCCACGGCACCGCTGCAGGTCCCTGCCCAAACACCAGCGATGTTCCCTGTGCCAGCAGATGAGGAATTTTGGGAAAGAAGTGAGCACCGTGTCCCAGAGAGGGGACGAAACACAGCCTGGGTGTGCCCCCCTCATCCGTGAGCGTGCCACGGCTTTGGGAAGGCCACGGGGTGCCCCTCATCCCAGTCCTTCTGCAAGTCCAGACATTGGCACACACAGAGGTTTCCTGACCTTGTGTTTTGATTCGGGTTAATCTGAAATGACTGTGCTTAGAAAAAAAAAAGGTAACTATACACAATAATATTAGCTGAAATGCATTACAAACACCGAATCAAATGGAAGGAAAACTAAATATGGAAACTAGTCCATTTTATCCTGTAAGATATACTCTGTTTAGTAACATTCCTGAAAATTGATAGGTATTAAGTTAACCACAGGAGGGCTCCCTCTGGTATACTGAATACAACAGAAACATACTGTTAATTGCCAAAAATAATATTGTATCTCAAACGTAACAAAGGTTTTAGACCTCAAATGATATTTTCCTCAGTAGGCTCCAATATATTCAGGGGAATAAAATTATAGAGGAACAATTCAGATAAAGAAGTGAATTACAGAAGTGTTAACTGTGTGACTGTTAAACACCTAAATGGCACACGCAGATCACCAGAGCGCTGCATTTTAGGATGCTAAGCTCTGTTCTGCTGTGCCGTGCCATGCCGCGTTACAGGGGCCCGCGGAGCTGACGCACCGGCACAGCCACGCGCCGCCAGAGAGCAGAGGAGCACGGGGCACACCCCGTCCCAGCTCTGCTCCGGGAGGGACACGAGGACTCACCTGGAACAGCGCACGCACAGAAACGGAGAAACTGGGCGTACAAAGCGTGGCTTCGTTTCACCAGTATTTTTAATGGTCAGCCACGCACTCTCCCAAAATAGTACAAATTAACGTCAGCAATAGTCTTTTGTAGACTCGGGCCCGTTTGTCACTCTATAGCTGATTTACTCCTCCGTTACAGAGGAACAAAACGCTGCCGCCACAGGACTCTGCGGTGAGAGCAAAGGTAAGTAACTGAGACCGTGGAACCGCACACCCGGGTCACTGCCAGTGTCCTGACCACGCAGCCATAGGAAACGGTGCCTGTTTGTGTCCCAACCAAACCGTACTTCCCACAAGACTTTGTCTCTCTTGAAATCAACTGGAAAAGCAAGGGACACACAGCTAAGTGGGGGGGGGGGAAGAAAGTTCCACTTTCAAGATGCAGCTTTCACACAGCCCCAGAAACAGCATTCACCAAGCCAAGCTTTGCACTTTACTGGCATCAATAGTGGATAAACAGAGTTAACTGTCCCAGAACAACCACGATTATCAGAACCCACGTACTCAACAGTAGGAAACATTGTGCTTTGGGGAGCCAAAGTTCGGACTTTCCCAGCCACCAGGCTTGGAAAGCGGATTTTGCGCCCGTTTGCCAACGACGATGCAGGCCAACGCCAGTGAGAGCTCCTCCTGCAGACGTGCCTAGACGTGGAAGTTAAAGCAGCACATCCCGCTTCGCCAAATGAAGCCAGAAATCCACCTTCTCTCCTTACGCCACACATCACAGAGCATTTCAGCAATACAGCGATGGAGGAGCAGTGCAGAGCGCCTGTGGCTAGGCAGGTGTTCAATCCAGTTTTCAGTGGGGAGATTCAACACCAGGAAGCGAGGAGATGACAACTGCATGAAAGAAGTACCAAATGCAGGTGAAATGCATTAGGGGTTACTTCACTAGACTGCCCTCCTTTCAGCCAACCACACCGGCATCCCATAAAAACAGAGAGAAACATCTGTCACCCCACTTTGCACCAAATATCTGTATTACAGACTCTGGCAAGCTGCTGCAGGAAATCTGGTTCTTTTACGCAAAGTTATTTTTCATATATTGAAAGTACATAAGCAGACAAGGATAAAGCCTTACTGTAGCCAAATAAAGCCACACAAACTTTGGATAGCACCAGATAACCAGGTTTGGACCAGGATTACATCCTACTGCTTGTACTGCATTGACGCTTTTCCACCACAGAAGACAAAGCTGAAATTAAAAGTTTTACCAGCCTAACTTAGTATCCAAACCCCCTGGCCTTGGGATTTTGTCAAAAGAAAAGAACAGACAGGATACTTAGATCACATACATAATATTTCAGTGACAAAAAAAAAAAAAAGTTAAACTAACTGTAAAAACGGCAATCAAAACTCAAGGACACCATAATGCGTTAAGGAACTTACAAGACTTGTTTAAAAAGGCAATAAAAATACCCTATTCTGTTTCCCTATTATTTATTGGTTGAAAATAAAAGTTTGCACGGAACACTTAAAAGATTAATAATGCTTACAGAATTAATGTACAGTAATCAAAATCATTAACACCGTCTGAAATCAGGGTTGTCAATACCATTTTCTCATCCTTTAATCTCTCCTAAAGGAGAAAAGAAGAGCGTCTCTGCTCAGAAACAGAATTTGCACAATGGCAAAAAAAAAAAATATATATACTCTTATGTAACTTGTTTGGTGCCATTAGAATTTCTAGGTAGCACTGAAGAGCACAAGTGCCCTCTTCGAGGCACCAGGAACGAGAGAGTCCGCGAGTTCCGCGCACTGACGGAACGCGTTTGCGTTGCAGACTGCTTTTGAACAGCGTCTCCCGTCACCGCTCTCAGGATATCAAACCCTCCTCCACCAGCTTCGGCGCTGGGAGAGGCGACAGGGAGGTTTGGGGATGCCTGCTTTAGCAAGGCATCGGAAAGTTTAATTTTCAGCTAGTCAGAAAAGCAGGATTTCAGCACGCCATCTCCTCAAATCAACCTGAAGATCAGTAACATTAATTTAATTGCTATTAAAAGGAGACGTCACGTTTGTAAGCGTTACTGCCAAGGTCACAATACCACTACACACACATTTTACCCACAAGGGCAAAATCAGTTCAGCCTGTGGCTGAGTCACTGACCGCTCTGCCCCTCTCCCGCGGTCGGGACGCACCACGGCGGCCTGACTGCACGTCACGTCTGCCCTGCCGACATGACACGCGTGCCCACAGAACCCACCACAGCTCCCGAGTGCAGGGGAAACGCCTGCCACAGCTTCGGGAGACCTGACCTCTCAGCTGTGTCACGTCACACCACGCACCAAGCAACCCAACACCGCGAGGGCACGGAATGACCGCACCGAGCACTGAAGTCCTTGCATCTCCTACTCACTGAAGAGGGGGGAAAAAAGTTCTGTTTCTACGATGATACTATTCCACTATTCCAGTGTTGTATAGTATAACCTCTAGTGTCTCAAAGAAACACACTAACCGTCTTCTTACAATTTCCTTTAGACTTCTTTTGAAGGAGTTGAACTCAACAACTTGTATTTCAACCCTTGTCCCTTGCATACATTTTGGGTTAGAACGTGCACGTCAGCAGACACGAGTACCGTAACTGTGTTCCTCACCTCTACTTCAACCCGCTCCCCTCACCACGTAATGACATTGCCAACACGACTTCAATTCTGACAGTCACAGTGGAATTACATCAGTCAGCTGTACGGTTCAAAGTTTCATGGCTCATTTTTATTGTTTTCCCATCAAACAGTCCCATTACTGCTCAATTAGTATTCAGGTGGGGGGGGAAGCAGCTAGTAAAAAGCCCTTTTCAGAAAACCTAGGGTTTAAAATTTGCTGGGGTCTCACGACGAGCCTCACCAGCCCTTCCCGTACGCTCAGCTGCTGATCCCCACGGTTTTCTTCCACCTCCTCACCCGGTTTATTTCCCTCTGGGTGCCACCCAGTCGTGCTCTGCTCAGGGCGCAGCCCCGAACACTGGAAATTTCATCTTACGTCAGGGCATGTGTTTTTCAGAGAGTCGTGCAACGACCATGGAAATCATTGCTTGCATTGAACACCTTTGGCTTCCTAAACCACAAAATAAATTGGAAACGGCAAAGATTATAGCATGTAAACTAATGACAGATGCTCGTGATCACGGATAATTTTCTTTCAGCAGAAATTACTTCCAACTAAGATCTAGCACCTGACATCGGCTGCATTTGAAAACCCTTGGAAAACTAAAGTAAGCTACAGATTAGGAGGCTATCCCTAACTTCCTCCCGTAGTAGCAGTGTCTTGCACTCGGCATATTCCATTAACCAAAGTTCGCACACTTGGGAGGACTAACTCCTGTAATGGATAGCTGGACCAACAAATAGTCAGACACGTCACTGTTCAGCTGAAGCCGTTGAGTAACACAGGTTTAGTACGTGGAAGGTGCATTGCGGACGTGGGCGATGACCCTTGAAATTAAGGCTGCTCATACACCAGTGATGCACGGCGCTGCCTCACACACCCCACACCAAGGCTGCGCGAGGGGTAAACAACCCGAGAGACCCAACAGTCACGGAATTTCTTACTAACAGTCTGCGAAAGGCGCACATCATTTTTAAATCACCCTGACGATTACAGCGCAGGAGAGCGGGACTCGCACGGTACGAGCTCGGGGCGCTCGGAAAGCGGCGCCGGCAGCGGCGCCCCGGAACCGGGCTGCGCTCGGGCGGCCGCGCCGCGCTCCGGCCGCCACCGCCCGCCCGAGGAGCAGC
>VZSF01005155.1:493015-548059 GCA_013398295.1 Chionis minor | reverse complement strand
GCCCCCAGCCCTGCCCGGCCCGGCCCGGCCCGGCCGCCGCTCCCCTCACAGCGCCGCGGGCGGGAGCCGCGCCAGGGCCGTGTGCCGGGAGCGACGCCTGGAAGCGAAGGTGTCTGTCTGTCCGGCTTCCGTCCGTCCCGCCCCGCGGGAGGGGACACCCGCCGCCGCCTCGGGTGCCGTCCCCGCGCCGGAGGGTGCCGGAGTGCTCGGGAGCGCCGGGGCGCAAACCCTGCGGGAGCGGCCCCTTCCCGGGGCCCTCGCCAGGAGCCGGGCCCTTCTCTTCGTCCAGGTAACGGGGGTGGCGTGGGAGAAACGGCCTCAAGCCGCGCCAGGGGAGGTTTACATTGGATATTGGGAGAAATTTCTTCCCCGAAAAGGTCACGGAGCACTGGCAGCGGCTGCCCAGGGCAGTGGTGGGGTCCCCATCCCTGGAGGGGTTTCCCAGCCGGGCAGACGTGGTGCTGGGGGACACGGGGTCGGGCTGGGCTGGGCAGCGCTGGGTGATGGCTGGACTCGACGGTCTGAAGGGTCTGTTCCAACCAAAACGGTTCCGTGGTTCTGTTTCTCATGGGTGAGATCAATCTTGTCCATCTCCAGAACTGTCTTGTGCAGAGCGCGTTTCCTACACATGCATAAAATAGTAAAGGAGGCAGTTAAAGGTTATTTTTAGGAGAGTAGCTGGAGAGAAAGGAGAGCTTGTGGGAGGAACAGAAGAACTCTGAGCGCTGAAGGTGGGGTGGGAGGAGGCGGCGTCATGCTCTCCACATGGAAGTGGGACTGGAAGGGACCTGGCGAGGTCAGCTGCTCCGTGGCTCTGCCCCGAGGCGCCGTCAGCCACGTCTGTGTCGCCCTGCCAGCGTGTGTCTAACCCGTTCCGAAGCGCTCCAGCACAGCCCCACCGCAGCCTCCTCAGGCAATCTGTTCCCACTTGCGCTTCCAAACTTTTTCTTGATGCTTAACCCAAATCTTCCTCGCTGCGGTTTCAGGGTGCTGCGTTAGCCAGCAGAGACAGCAAGCAGCACGTTCCCCTCGGCCTTCGCGTGGCTCCAGCTGCTGTTCCATGGCACCCCAGGGCGTCTCAACAGCCGATGTCCCTTACCCCTTTCCTCAGGACCGTCTTTGCATCTTTCTCGAAGCGCAGTGTCCAAAGCCGGATGTAATACGCCACTCGGACCTTGTAAGTGTTCATAAGAAAAGAAGGATAATTGTGCACGTGTCACAGTCTATACTCTTTTTCCCTGCTTCCATGTGGAGAAGCTGTGGCTGTAGCAGCAGTAGGCTGTTAACTAATGACAATTTTGTGATGCGATTGAAGCTCTGGTTGGTTTCATTTCCCTCGACTTAACTACCACCTAATTCACCGTTCTTATTTCCGTCTCTGTGGCTGAATACTTCTCCCTTTTGCACTGTTGCTATTGAGTATCGTCATTTTTTTTTTCCAGAATGTTTATCCAGTTTGTCACAATCACTTTGAATTTAAGCCTATGTTCCACTGTCAGATGCAGGTTTAATAAACAATTTCTGTTCTGTAATCCAGACTGTTAGCAAGAACTTCAATGTGTTAAGACGCGGGACAGATCCCTGCAGAGCTCTGCAAAATGCATCCTCCCACATTTGGGAGGGAGCCCTTGATACTTTATTCTCTTTGTAGTTTGCAGACAATTTTGCACTCGGCCTGATCATCACAAGACCTGCGTAAACTAGTCTTGCTTAGAAAGAGTCACGAGCAGGGCTTTGCTCTATTGTCTCAGCGAGAAAGGATATACTTCATGATTTTCTTTTCACGCCTGCCAGGCCATGAGGATGTCACGGAAGATCACCAAAAGGGCTGTGCAAGCAGTTGCACTTTTTGATTGGTGCAGCTAACCAAGGAGGCATTCTGTTCGACCAAATTTTAAAAATTTGGGTTTGTATTCCAGCACTGAATCCTCCAAGATATTAGAAGTATTCACAAAATCAGAGCGCATTGATCTTGTCAGAAATTCCACATACTTTTTTAGCTCATCATCCAGAGTTAGGAAACTTAGCCAACATACAGAAGATTTTCATTCAGCTGCCTTTTCAGCCCGGATGTTCTTCCACTCGGTGCAAGAAGCATAATAGTTAGAACTATTGTAAGTATAGAAATGATTGCTATGAGATCATATAATAATTGTATAGAAAAAGTAGGACTACTGGCAGGAAAGATTTAGGAGATGTTGCATCCTGGATTTCCACAGCGTGCTGGTTAAGTCCCTCTCTGGAGGTCGAGCTGAATGCAGAGATTCACTCTCAGCAGATGAAATTCTATTTAATTTCCTGAATCCTGAGAATGATTTTGTAGTAAGGGTCAGAGTTCACAACTGGCAAATTCAAGTCTGCTTTGTAAATAAAGGCACATTTTTCAGCAAGTAATTTTTTTCGCACAATGGTAATCCACCTAGCCCTAATAAGAATTGCTGAATTTTTAAGATGCTAAGGAAGGAAAAATAAAAAAAAAAAACCAACCAACCCTCACTGTTCTGTGAGTTATCAGCTGCAAACACACATCAAGGCATGTACCAGTACCGTCTCTTTGCCCTAGAAGAACTTGTGGCGGAGCTGCGGAATATACGGTTTCTTCAGTGGGAATACATTCAAACCTGCAAGTATTTGCTGTTTGAAAGCCACATGTGAAGAAGACTGAAAGGGGTACATTCTGAAACTGTGCACACCTTGGCACCACAATTTAGAGTATTTTGGATATATTTTCATTTCCGCTACCAAAATGGCCTCCTAAATCAAAAGTTTCACCAAGACTTCTGGCACGGCCTAGGAGAGAAAATGGGGGCAGGGAGTAACATCCTCTACCAGGGATGAGAGCTACCGAGTGAGAAGACTGCGAGAAGCCGTTCAGACGCTCATTTCACACCCGAAAGCTGAACGCAGGCAGCCTGGGCAGCACATTTTTTGAGATCACAGCTTTGCGCATAGAATTGCCCAGAAGACACTCCAGCTCGTGGCTAATCCCCGTGGAGGAAAGCCGCTGTTCAGGGCGCACTGCAGGAGCCAAGCTGCGCCCACGTGAGAGGGAAAGTACCCACGTTCGTCTTCGCCCTTACAAACAGCAGAGGTTGATGTGCTCGAAACTGACTCTGAATCTAGTAAAACGATGATTAACCGTCTGTAATGTTGCCATATAAAAGAGTGAATATAGGTAATGGAATGGGAGTTTGCTTTGATTACGGTATTTACCTCCGGGTGGCTCAGAGTGTAGAATGCCCAGGTCCGTCCGCGTGTCTCGTTTCCATCTGCTCAGCTGGAGACAACACGCGGTGTTGCCGACCTCTCTCCAAGGCGGGCAGAGGGCAAGGGGGTCTGTCCTTCTACCAGCGCGACCCAGATGAGAACCGGAGTTGCGCATGGGTGGCGATTCTGGTGTTTAGGGGACTGACGTGCTTTTATCTGAAACGTCTGGGTTTCATCCTCAGACCTCCAAGGGTCCCTCACAGCACCTCACACCCTCTCTCTCCATCACTTCGCCTAAGATCGACCAAAACCTCCAGGGAACTGCGTGACTCTGGCAGCAAACTAGAAATAGACATGGAAATTCAACGTGATGGGAAAGTACTGTTTTACAAAAGTTCAAAATCCAGGATCCTCCAAACTCCCACAGAGGACGTGTATTTTCAATGTATTCTGCAGAGAAAAGTTTCAACATATCCACCTCAAGAACCAAAGTGCTCATTTATATATAGACTCGGGTATAAATAACAATACATGTAACAGGTTTTTATTCACCTTCTGTTTTCTAAATCATTTTGGCTTAGTCGGACTCCAATTTTGTCATCAAGTTTCAGAATCATCATCACATATTCGTACTGCTGCTAACTGTGGAAATATTTTTTGTAAATTTCATTCATTGGGTTTTTCTTAGAATCAAACTCTTGTTCTCAAAGTTAGCTGAGAATTTCAGCTGAAGGGGAAAGCTAGGAGCCCTCTTACTCATCTAGGAAACACAGAAATTCAGCCCCCAGAGAGAAAGTCAAGAGAAGTTCCTTTTATCAAGATTTTTGGATCCTGACTTGTATTTTTTAAGTTACTAGGTTTGGCAACACTCCATACAGTCAGAAAATTTGCTTGAGAAGTGCACTATAAATATTTAGTGAAATTGACATAGTTATAAATCTGAAGACCTCTTCTTTTTAGCCGGTGGAGATTTTCTAGTCACAGAACACTTAAAGGTCCATTACCTTAAATGAAAAGTTTAATAGCAATGAAAATAAGTAAACTGTGTGAAAAGACTATTGGGGAAGTTCCCCCCTTCCCCCAAAAATCTTTGGCATTTAGAAAACAATGCCATTGCTATTCCAGAATCATAAAGTTTGGTTTAAATTCCAAAGAAAAAACTATTTCTCCAGTAAAAGTCACACAGAACTTAAATGAGTAGTGCTAATGCCATGAATTATTTCCACTTTTGAATCTTCATTCTGTTTGACTAGCTGGATGATGGATGATTGCTTCTTCACTGTTGCTGTGCCACTACAAACTCAAGAAAGCAAACAAAACTGCTGATGGATCGGCCTTTTTGCCAGTTACCTCACAAGCTGCAGATTTGCTACTGCACAAAAGAAATCACTGAAATGTAAGGGTAATCAGAAAAGTTTATTTTGAGAGAGAAAATCAGTACAATGTAAAATATTTCTAAATAGCTCAGTAATTATAAAACCCTGATGTCAGGAAAATTAATTTCTCATTCCTCCTTTCACAAAAATCCACAGTAATTTGGACCTAAATATGGTGCAGGAACATGGCATTTGCAGGAAGCTGGATGAAAAAAAGTTATCTTCTTTTAGATCATCTTTTTCAACAAAGAGTAGCTCTATATTAGCTTTATAAGAACAGCACAAACTCAGCGCTCTGTTAGCTAGGAAAAGCCTTCAGCTTTTTCGAAGATCAGCCCTCCTTTCAGGTCCTCTCTCCGTCCTGTTTCAGAAGGCTCACGATGCCTTTTCCAGGTGTCTCGTCTGGCCTCGCATCAGCATTGTTCTTTTCACATCCAGGAGTTCCCTTTGATAACGCAAAGTCCTTCACGCTCTCATCGCACAGCCCAGGCCAGCTTGGGTCTCGAATAGCATTATATTACTGGAAATGAAGCAGGATGTTCTGCAAAGCTTCCTTAACAAGATTGAAAGTCTCATCTCACCGAATTTGTAAAATGTGCGGAATGTATCAAAAGGTAGCAGCTGTCACCTCCAGTTCGGATTTCTCACTAGAGGCATCGCCAACAAGCTTCAGAGAGGTTTACGCTGATAAATAGCACAGGAGAATGGGCGAGAGGGAGCTCCTCCTTGCTTGGCCGGTCATCGGCCTCGGGGTTTGTTCTGGGCTGCTCCGCACAATTCTGGCCAAGACTAAGGCCGGGTCCGGCAAGCGTGGGCTTGGGTCAATGGACAGGTCAATGTAATTCCGTGGGGTATTTCCCTCCCTCGCTGACAGCTGGCTCTTAACTTCTCTGAGGGATACCTAGGCCAGCACGTGCTATATAAATACTTTCTTCAGATTTGAAGGTGAGGAAACTGTCAAAGAGAATTTAAACGGAGATCATCACGCTGACAGCTCCAGTTCCATCAGTGCCAATTTCTAGTGTAAACGTGTATAAAAACATGCGGCAAGTGAGGAGCAGCACATTTACACCACCCCACTGCTCTGAATTCCGTCCTGTACCGTGGAAAGGCGTCAGAGATGCCATACATGACAAGGCCATGGTTTTATATTCTGGGCGCAACCCAGCAATTACGTAACCTGCATGCTAACGACTACATATTGCTCCATCATTAAGGAGAAAATGCCATTTTATTTAAAATTATAATCACCAAATCCAGTGATTTCTGATGAGCCGTGTGAATGTGATTTGCAATATTGATTCCACCGCGTTCAAGTAAGAAAATAAACGCCGAAAGAAAAAAGGCTTAAGATGAATACTTACATTAGAAGATACTTTTTGTAAAGGGTATTAGTAAGAATTTTTTCCACTTTTTAATGGTTGACATATTTGATATTTTACATGCAAATGTTGGGAGACAGGAGACAAGCCAACCAAAGGTAAAACAAAGGACTGGAACGCCACTCAGAAAAGTGCTTACTCTTTATAACCAATGGTTACTGTCAGGTTGATCTACAGTCTTGCTAACCAGGTATTTAGTATTTTCCATGGAAGCTGTTGCCCACATTTCAAAGTAGCCAACATGAGAACTGCAAGATTTTTTTTGGCTGTTGCAATTCAGACGTCACAAGTTGCCTTTTCAGTCTCAGACGTCATTCAGATTCATAGGATATTCAACGGCAGTAGGACTCAGAATACATTAAAAGATCAAACATAGGAAATACAGACATCACCGAATATTATGAAGGAAATAAAGATAAAACTAACCAAGGAGTTTCATCAAAAGCTTATTGAAACTTTTGAACTGAAATCTTTAATTTCAATGAGTTTCATAATGGCACAAAGGTGATAAAATAAACTATTAATGGCTATCAGGTATGAAAAAATATTACATCTGTCTAAGTGGCCCTGGATATAAAGAAGCTGGGGGGGGTNGGGGGAGGAGGGGGAAGTTTTCTTCATACGGTGAATAAAAGAGAAGATAACTGTCAAAAAACTGATGGCAGAGACAATTTTAACAACTCTGTGTACATCTCCACAAGCACATGCTTATCCCTGTTATGAATATTCGTGAGAGCTGACCATTTCTGGTGTTAAAATATCCCCAAATCCACCATTTTGAAATGCCCACCTTGCTGTATTTTTCTAAGCCTTGCTTTACCTCCAGACAGAGGCAGCACCAGGTGCTGGAGCTGCAGTAAGTCGGGAGCTGATCGTCCCGGGAGACCACAGGACTGTGCGTGGGGGGAGCCAGCAACATCCTCTGCTGCGGCACTCGGAATCAATAAGCGTTCTGTCCTCTCCTCTCGCTTCGGAGTTAGAGCTCTTCAGCACGTGTGTCTGCCGTGAAGTTTTTGCTTAAACCAAGACCAAGAACAGCTTCATTTTAGTTACAGCCGTCCGGAGTAAATGAGAGGTGAGTCGGGCCACAGGCAGTAAAACAGTACTCGTTCATGGGGCCTGGCAAACTTATTTTTCACAAAGAGCTGACATTCTGAAACAGAAACACCGTTCCGTGCTAATGCCCAATCTTAGCGTTAGGAGCTTAGAATTTCCGCACCTCGTTATTTAGTGGAAACATTTTTTATAGCTAGGGCATAGATGGCCTGCTACACCTTGGGGAGATAATTTTCGTCACTTAAAATGATACCAAGAGAAACATTCCATGTTCAAGGATAAAAAATAGCTAAGAATAGAGCCAAATGGATTTTCAAAAAACTTTCATCCTGAAGTTAATGATAAATTTAAGAATAGCTACTGTTAAGAGCTCTTTATGAAGTGATTAATGAAGTCTGTCAAGTAGTAAATCCCGAATTCTCTAGAACATTTTCCAGGTACATGAATCTGCAATTTTACATATACTAGAGGAGAAAGAAAAAGGTTAGGAAGGAGCTTTCTGCTGCAATTATAGATTCTACTTAATGAAAAAGATCAGAATTTGAACGGATGTGGAAGCAAATAGATTGGTTAAAAACTAAACAATAACAAAGCCCCCCAAAAAAGAACAAGACATGAACACTGTAAGGAAACTTTTAAAATTTGACATAGCAAAAAACCCCAAGACCTTTTTAAACAACATTCGGAGAAAGTGCTCCATTTCAACATATATGAGGGCTTTTGTTTAGCCCAAAGTGAATTTTCTTTTCTGGTTTTTCCTTTCAGCCACCGGAAAGGCCACCTGCCTCTTTGCCCTGCCCACACACACCTTCTCGATGGAGCAGCGGTTTTCACTCCGTCCTTCCCGTGCTTTGAATGAGCTTGCACCGAGGATGCTGGCGCACTGTGAACGTAGACGTGTAATAGCGGAGCTGATTACGCTGACGTGTGTTCCTGACCAGAAGAGCCCAGAACAGGCACGTCAAAGCCTATCGTATGGAGCACGTGCCAAGATGAAGAGCCACTGCAGTGTGAACACCTCAGCGACAGGCAGGCATTTTGAAGTTTCTTATGAAATCTTCACGCTCATGTTCTTAAGATATCCCACCAGAGTTAAAGGCTTTCCAGCCTCCGGGAAGCCACCGGAGCAGTTTAAGACTAATTTATGTGTTTCAAGCTTTTCTAGACCCTTTGGCATCCAAGGGTAAGACTGGAGACCGCATCAACCTATATACATAGGAGTTAATATGACGGCATCTCAGGCTACTTCGCAATGAAATGCCTCTTCTCAGATGACGTTTATGTATAAGAACAAGTTAAATTGTCATCTTTCTTTCAGGTCTCATACCATGGCATTCTGCTAGCAGAGAACTTCCTTGCCAAGGTAGCGGTCCCCATCTGTCATTCACTCTCCGTGTTTCTCAGCGGAGTTCAAAAGCCTGACAGTTTCCATGAATAACAATGACACATACTCTTCCATCTTGCGAAGAGGCACAGATTTTGTTGATGAAAAAGGGGGGAAAAAACCCCACAGTGTTGAAAGTGTTTTCTGAGCGCCGCTTATGTCTGGTTTCGAGTGAAGATGGAACTGCCGTTGTGCGTGAGTCAACCACCCTGCTTATACCTGTTATCATGTAATGGCTGACTTGGGTCGCCGCAGCTGAGGACCTGCCTTCACTGTAAACATGGAACCGCTTTGCAACCAACCCCCCTTGCTTTTATGAGAAAGCTTCCTCTGTATTTGCACTAGCCCTTGCTTAGCTGGGGTTCCAACAGCTTTTTATGCACAGTGGGTGACCACGTTAATGCATCTGCACTTAAAAAGCTGCTTAAGCACACTCGTTTGAACACCGTCCTGAAAAGCATCCTAAAATCATAGGAGGGAAACATGTCTTGGAGGAAATGCTCACAGGCAGCTTGTAGGAAATGCGCTTTCATTGCTACGAGTGGTTTGCCATGTAGGTTTAGCAAATGAAATTGCATAAGCACAGAAGCACACCTACTTAATGTTCAGAAAGACTGCGCCTGTCTATGTGGTAACAGGGTTATTTTGTCAATGCAGAAGACAATGGGAAAGAATTCTCAAGGAGTGCAAGGGCCTCAGCCAAGCCTACCTCAGTACCGCAGCACTACCTCAGTCTGTGGTCAGCCTCGTGTCAATCAGAACATTATTCCTAGCACAAGCTAATTCACATTTCAGTCTGAAAAATTTCCTGTGGTCTCTTGAGGTTCTTCACGGAGAAAAAATGTTAACCCATATCCCATATTAAATGTTATTGTGAAAGAAGAGGGAAGCCATCTGCATATAGACCTGTATTTAGGAGCACTTTTCGTTATTGGCATGAGTTATTTGGTATTTTGTTTTTCCTTCGGCTCCATTCTTGAACTTCTGACTGTACTCAATCAAGTTGACTGAGAAATATACTTACAGCTTTAGGGGTATGCACTAGTTCAGATTATAATTTAGATAAATGCTCCTTTTATTTTTTAAGTAAATCTATCTTCACTGCATAAAACGCAGCTCTTGTAGAGGCTGGTCAAGCATTGGTCTTGGGGGAAAATGCTGTTGAATATTGCGTTGGTGATCTTGGAACAGAAGTGGGTATATACTGATGACATTTTGCAAGTCATCAGCAATAAAGGAGAGGATCAGAACGTTAGATAGGAAGAGATAGATGACCTTGAGGGCTAGAATAGTAAAAGGGAAACTGAGTTTAGTGTAGTGTGGGACAAGATAGCGTCCGGGGGGGGGAGATCACAAAAATGAAATTTTAGCTAGTAGACTAAAAATCCATCAAGTATTAGGAGAAAGCAACTTAATTTGTTTTAAAAGGGTCTGACTGACTTTATGATTACGCAAATACATTGCGGCTACGCGCAGTAGCAGAGACCTCGCTTAATAGATCCTGGGGTCCCTCCCAGCCTGAGGGGCTCAACTCACCCGTTCAATCCCTCCGACTAACGATGCTCCTTCCTCCTGTCTTAATGAATGTTATGAAGCCTGAAATTCTCAAAACTGTATTGCCCTTCTACTTAAGGGCCAGGAGCATTGTGTTACCTAGTTTCCCAATTGTCTACTTCTTTCAAGAGTTAGTATTTGGAAACTGGATACTTTTGAAAATGCTGACCATTCAAACTGCTGATGGCTCAGTCCCTTTGACAAGTCAGCTGCTAATGGAAAAGAACAGAAGATGAAGTAGGCGAAGTACAGAGAGAGAAATATTGTTTCTGCCCAACTGAAACCTTACCGAAACCAGGCTGGAACTGGGGCAGAGTGCCTTTTAAGGGAAGCAGTAAAGCTGCTTCTATGTATTGGGTCACCCACTATGTGCTGACTCACACGAGCCTACTGTTTCTTCTCCAGCTGATTCAGAACAAAGGTCCAAAACCAGAAGATTAAATAGATCTTAAGTTGTTGTTGTTGTTGTTGTTTGCTTGTTTTTGAAGGGAGCGAGCTGCGTACACAGCCTGAGCAGTTCTGGTCAGTGTGACTGCATAACAACATTGCTGATAAGTTGAAAAATGTCAAAGTTCCTCAACATACAGCATGATAAATTCAAACATATGAAAATTTTACTTTTTGGGGGAATCCACCCCATAAAGTTCCTGGCTTAACAAGGTCTCGAATGCTGTTTTTTCCCGGCTGGAATGACAGGTATTTTGCATGGCCAAAGCTCCACAGAAGTTCAGCAGAATGTTACATGCCAGTAAGTTTCAGCAAATTACGCATCAGAGATCCTACTTTATAAAAAGGGTGCCTGAAGGAAGGCGGAATGAGAGTTTGCGCACGTTTATTTTATTAATATGGCATAGTCACAGAATGCTTAAAATTCTGAAAAACTGAAAATGCATAAAGTGGCTCATGAATAGGTTGCCAATATTTTGGAACAGAAGAATCTATTTCAAAAGACGTTGACCCTGGGCAGGCTTGGTTAGTCATCCTCCGTGATCAGTGCTCACACAGCACTCTGTGTCACGTAGAAGGCCCGATGGATCTGCCAAACACACACAGCATGTCCTAAAACTAGTGAGTGCCGATTCAAGTCCCTGTGTCTAAACCCAGTGAATCTAACGATGTGAGCTGCGCTGTGTCCTTACTGGAGGGAATACCAGGGGATGAGTATTATGTGACATGTCAGGATGTGTGATCATTTTGATATCCTTCAAGCTGCATTCAGCTGAGTTTTTGAAGATTTTGTTGTTCTTACGGGCACGTGAGGGAGGAGTTATCCCTTCGTGGAAGACAGCAATAGAATTTGAAAGCTGAGGCTAATGTGGAAATGACACAGTATGAAACATTTAAAAATGGTATATAACAGTTTTCAGGATGGAAACAACATCGAAAATCTTGAACAAAGCGGACCAAAATTTTGCAGTTTTGATACATGTGCTGAGGTGGTTCAGTAAGCACATTTATATGCCTACCAAAAGTTCATAAGTGTAGGAAAATGATGATGAAGTTAAAGAACATCAAAAAGTTAAAGAGTTGTTCGGTGAATAGGAATATACTAAAGCAGCTTCTTCACTGAGAATTTAGAAGACTTTTTTTTCATCATGTTTGTGTTTCTAAATAAAATTTCACAAATGCGTTAACTTACTTACAAACTCTAATTATTCCATTTGGTAGCTTAGCAATCTTTCTACTCTTCCTGTTTCTCAAGAAAACAGGGGGTGCTTTTAGACCACGCCACGGCTGTCGGAAGGCACGCTGCAGACGGGGAGCGCGGAGGCAGTGGCACAATGGCGTCTCAGCCAGACTCAAGCGTGCGAGAAGTGGCACCAGTGGCTGCAGTTGCAGTTGGCAGCTCCACGGTGGAGCCAAAAGCCCGAGCTCTGCGCTGCGCTGCAGGGAATGGCCGCGCCACGCGAGTGGAGCGTCCAGCTTCCTACGGGAACGCTGCGCCCTGCGCCGCGGTGGTTTCCCAGGCCTCGCCGCGCTGGAGGAGCCTTTCGGGAAGTTCATTCGCCAGTTCATTCACGGCAATGGCTCCTGGTTTGTGTGGAGCGCCAGGCGTTTCCTTTCATTGCTGCCGAACGTAGGTTATACCATCGTACACCACCGCAAGGGGGACGTTCCCATGTCATGGGAAATCACGCAAACAAAGCCGTTCCACAAACATTGCAGACTATAATCAAGTGTCCTGGGGACAGGCAGCATCTTTGATTTTAGATAAACATTTTTATATGCCAAAGTATCATTCGGTGTAAAGCATCTTAACTGAGATGAAATGCATAAATCACTCCTTTGTTAAAGTATCCTTCCAAAATCAGCTTCATAAAGCAAAGACTATTCTTCCCTAGTTGCAAACATATTTTAAGATACAAAGCACCATATACATCAGTTTTTAGTGAAGCCTTAATCTCATTTCCAAAACTGAAAGCTGTCTTGCTCTGTAAAATTATTATTTTTTAAGCATTATAAATTTTAAGGTTCAGATACACATTAAAATAACGTGAGTAAAAATAATGATGTAAAATAAGAGCAAGTCCAGGTTATTTTGTAGTAGCTATGTACTGCTCTTCCACTTAAAAAAAAAAAGCATCAAAACTGAAGTCCTGAGTGAAGCTCGACGCTGCTCCCCACATGCTGTCAGGCCAGATTATTCCCACAGGAGAAGGAGTCCTTCCTAGCGCATCTCTTCTTTCACGCTGGAGATGCCCAAAAGAACAACCCCTCCCAGTTTACTGCTTGGCTTGTGAGTTTGTGGAAGCGGCGTTCCAGTGCCAGGCTGTTACTCGGGAGGAACCGCGGAGCGTCACAGCCGGCCCAGCCCGTTGGGGGCGGGCGCAGGACGGGGACCTGCTGGGCTGAGGAAGACCTCTGCGTTGGAGAGAGGGGCTTCTCGTTGTGCCACGTGGCAGTACCGTTTTATGGGTTTGTGAACCTTCACTTTGACACCCTCTAAAAATCGTGTAATCAGAAGAAAGCGCTTATGTCCAACTACACCCTACCGCCCGGAGGGGGCCAGGAGGAGGGGGCCAGGCTTTTGTCAGTGGTGCCCAGGGACAGGGCACGGGGCAATGGGGATAAAATCCAATATAGGAAGTTCCATCTGACCATGAGGAGGAACTTCTTTCCTGTGAGGGTGGCAGAATCCTGGCACAGGCTGCCCAGAGAGGTGGGGGACTCTCCCACTCCGGAGACATTCCCAACCCGCCTGGACGCCACCCTGTGCCCCTGCTGTAGGTGACCTGCTCTGGCAGGGGGTTGGACCAGATGATCTTCAGAGGGTCCTGCAAACCCCTAACATTCTCTGATTCTGTGATTCTATGATACTGCACGTTGTTTCTCATCCTAAAGCAAGCAAAGAACACTCTGAGTTGAGGAGCCCGGGTTTCAGTTCCTACTTACGGCTGGAGAAGATTCCTTTGATCTTGACCAAGTTTTGCCTGGCTGATGTGAAGAATTCACAGCGTCCTCCCAGCTTTCTCCCGTGTCTCCACTGGTAACGAACACACTAGGAACAACATTTCTTCCTCATTTAGGAGTGGCAACAAGATGTCACACCTGCAAATTTCTGAAGATATAATTTGCAGGGCTGTGCCCTTTAAAAATAGTTATAAAGGCAAATGAGCTACAGAAATGTGTTAAGTGTCCGTTAGTATGTGTGAGAGTCATTCCGTGTATCAGCACTTACAGCAACTGAGACTGTCAGGTTTTAGGCTGCGTGTGCCACTGGCAGGCAGCCCTGTGCTCAGTTTGGAAGGGCACTTGCCGTTCAGAGGCAGGGACAGAGCGCTCACGGGCACGTTGTCATGCACGGCTGTTGGCCTGCCATGCTCCCTCCACCGGCACGCGCTTCAACCGTTCGTTTAAACGTGAGGGAAACCAGCTCTTGGAGTGAATACACGTTGCCAGTTTGGAGGGAATTTCCATTTGTCTTAGTGTTAGAGGTTAAGTAAGCTCTGATGTAAGAATCAATCCCGAGAAGCACTGTTTGAACTAAAATATGCTTTTCTAATTTGTAAGCTCTTCAGTGAAGAGACGTGCCTACTTACACAGTATTTCAGCGAGGGGAGCAAGCGCGCTGGAAGCGCTACCTCAGCTGAGGTGAGAGAGACAGCTCTCAGACTGCAGATACTGTGCCAGTTGCCTGGAGCAAAAATAAAAATGCAGCTGTGAATTGCATGGAATTATGAAATTATAATCTGCCTCTAATGACCTACTTTGCTGCCAGAGAGGTAGTTCAGTAACAGAAGATTCCAGGATATTAACAGGTTTCTAGAGCTGTACGAGCTCACGGTTTGCCAGCGCTGCAGACACCCGACGATTGGCATCGCGGGTGCCAAGCGAGGGATTTGGTTTCGCCGAGCAGGGAGGAGGCTGGACAAGGAGAACGGGCTGTGCTTCCCCTGAGCACACCAAGAGCGAGCGATCTCGGGGGCGAGCGGGGCGCGAGGAGGCTGTGGGGTGCTGAGATGGCAGCTCTCCTGCCAGCTCCCCCTCGGCTCGTCGCGGACACCTTGCGCGGAGCTGACACAGCCTACAGCCCCTGCTGTAACCGATGCCAGTGCTTTTGCTCAGGAAAAGGGCTGCCGTGGCTCACGAGAAGAGCAAAGGAATTGCCTGAAACCTGGCAGAACAGGTCAGGTTATTGCAATGTTAAACTGCCACCAATAAGCTGCTTACCAAGATAAAGAAGGTCAAAAAAAACCGCAAAACCCAAGAACAAAAACAGACGGAGGGAGTCACTCTGTACTGGACAAACCTGTAACTGAAGTACTGATAACGCAGAACCTTAGTGCATGTGAATCACTGTAATAAATACATTTTTAAAAAAACATATTTAAGAAATTGTGGTAACTAACAAAGATCATACAAATATTTGAAAACAGTTATTTAAAAAAATATTACCAGGACAAGCTCGTTCTTAAGTATTTTTCTAACATGCATAAAGAAAACCTGGATTTCGGGCAACACAGTTTGATTAACGCGTATAGGATACCAAACAGTAGAATAACTGCAATGTTAAATGCTAAATGAAGAGGATAGCTCCGAGCTCAAATGACACTGCTTTTAATTGCAATTCTAATTAAATTTGGACATCATTATGTTGAATAAAGATTAATCAATAACAGAACGACATTGTTTCGGAACCTACAGACCGATAGCAATAATGCCGCTGCCCACCCGTTTCGCCATGAGGAAGAGAAACATAGTCCCAGCCACTAAGAATCGTGTTAGTGCATAAATCTCCAAAGGAGTGATTTCCCCAAAATTAAGGCCGTCATAAGCAAAACAGGTTAGAAAACAATGTTTAAAGATAAAGACGTCAAAAGAAATTTGGAAATTCTTTATAAATGAGGTGGCTACTAGAGATCAAGAATCATGCCGTAAAAATTCCGTCACCAGGATGAGAATTACACCCAAAAGTGGTTCAGGGCAACGTGAGGACAGTACTTGACAGCATAAGGAACCAGCAAGAAGGAAACAGAAAATAAATCAATACAAACTTAAAACTTATGGGATAAAGAAATCTAACAAAGGAATTTAAAGGCATTGTGGAAAATGCATGGTAGAATGGGCCTCCAGAAAGTTAGCAGATTTAAGCATTACCAGGTCAAATGTGCTGGTGGGTAATTAGACTCAGTGTCTGACGGACATGGCAAAGTGACTCCTTACGGTGAGAGACCTTGCAAGCTGCTGCTCTGCCTGTGCCGCCGCCACCAGCAGCAGCAGCAGCAGCACTGGTAGTTCAGGCAATGCCGAAGTGCCTCCACAGGGCACAGAAAACGCTGCCTGGCACTTCACAAAGACGAGATTAAGAAAGCAGCATTGAAAGTCTGCAGTCACACACAGTCACATGAGAAAATGCGTGCATTTTCAACAACGAGCAGGATTAACTCTCGCGATGCCTTACTCATAGCACGGGTGGACGCACCTGGTGCCTTTCGGGCAGACATGCTTTTTCCAG
Organism: Chionis minor; assembly: GCA_013398295.1. Lineage (NCBI taxonomy): Eukaryota > Metazoa > Chordata > Aves > Charadriiformes > Chionidae > Chionis > Chionis minor. The sequence continues at coordinate 532,144 of VZSF01005155.1, read as the reverse complement.
GAATATGTTTGGATTCAGTACAGGGCATCTTGGCAGAAGACAAGGACTGGTGACGACAGAAGTTGTGCTGAACGCTGCAGCAATGCCTGCACTCAGTGAGACTTTGACTGACGCCGTTGCTGTAGCCTCTGCCCCGTCCATCCCACTCAGGAGAGGCGCCCAGTGCCCGGCTGGCTGTCCCAGGCCGGCCGCATGCGGTCCAGCGCGCCAGGGTTTCCCCCAGAGAAACTGTGACTGAGCAGCCTCAGCCTCAGCCTGTTCCTTTTTGCCATTATACCACTCTGCAGCATTTCTCTGCGCTGGGAAAAGAAAACAACTTTACTTCTTTTAATATTTCCATGTTCCCGGTGTCTCTTAGTTTTCTCAGACCTGAAGTATCAGACAGATCCTTCAGAGAGAAACTCCAAATCTGTAGAAGGCATTTAAAATCCTTCCTCCGCAGTCACTGGGAAGCTTCTCCCCAGAAATTTTTAGTTCCTTGCAACTCTTTTTCTTTCTTCAGTTCTAATCACACTTCAGAAAAAGTTATCTCTATGAAAAAAAGATTAATTGGAAAATGAGGTTTCCGTTTCCTTAGGTATCTTTCTGCAGTGTGCAGCCCTTCTAGTTTAATCAGTCGGAATGAAAAAAAAAAAAACACGTTTATTTTCATGCAGTTTTATCTATGCTATTGAATGTAGAAAAAGGCAGGAGATCAAATAATATTAAGAAATCACAGTTTGTGTCTAAAACATGACCTTTCTCTCTGGAAAAACACCATGTCAAGAGCTGATAATGTTGAAATTAAATTAAAAGATAATTCTTGGTAAAACAGCCTAAGGCAGCAATGGAATGCTTTGCTGATAATCTGGGGTGAAGCTGGGACAACCAGTCCCAATTCGAGAAAGCCGTGGTGGTGGGGGAATCTATCGGGTCACCTGCATTAATGTATTCTGGACTTCAAAGCACGCGCTCCGGTGCTCTTCCCCGATGTGGAAGCTGTACCAAGAATTCACACACGATGAATCAAGGCAGAAAAGAAATTGAAGGGGAAATTACAAGAGTACAAGTAATAATAACTCTTCCGTATCAGAAATGTATGTGCTAAGACCAGTATCCAGACCCGACTGGGATTAGTAGGAAGTGTGGCCGCTGGGAGTAATCACAGGAAAGACCAGATCATGTCAGATCACGTCACGTCACGTCACGTCACGTCAATCCAAAGTGCCTCCTTCTACTGCCAGAAGTGTGAAAACAAGCTGCGGTGTGAGGTTTCCTGGCGTTCCCTTTGTCAGCGAACCAAAAGACCAACGCATAAAATGACGTAAAGCATACACAAATGTATCTTAGTTACTACTTTATGCAACACATAAAATTTCTGTCTATCTGGTGCTCCGAGGCACAAAACATTTGTTTGATTTTCCTTTGGACTCAGCTCAAATTTAAACTCTCCTTCAGGGCTCCCAGATGAGCTGCCCCGAAGCATCTCAAGGGAGCCTGAAACACGGCAGCTGCCGACGGGACGCTCTCCCTGGCCGGTAGCTGCGCGCCCGGCAAACCTGCCCTTCCTGGCTCCCAGGGCCGGGAATCTGCCGCGTTTCCCAGCGCCGCCTTGGGCACGCCGCTGATTGAAGCGTATTGTAAACGCGTCTCTGCAGCTACCTGTAGCTTTTCGGAAAGGTGCGGCTGGGAAGCCGGCTCAGCTGCTGCCGCGACCTTCCTGGCCATCACCGGCACTTCATCTGCACACCAAAGGTCTGTGTTAGAACACATCCGCAGACTTTGGGGCAGGATATGGCCGAATGATCAATCAGACTCAGCGGCTGCTTGCAAAAAGCATTGATTTTCTGTAGAAAACAAAGCATCTAAACGTTTAGGGTATACTACCATTTTTTACAACCTTAGAAAATGAGGTGCTACAGCTGTTGAGGTATTTCTCTCAAAGTATTCTGCAGATAGGTAATTATACTTCTTTGTGAGGGAGGCAAATAAGCTAGGTACTGTAAAATGCATCCAATTACTGTCTTTCTGGTTTACACACGCGGAACTTCAAAATTTATCCAGATAGTGGTATTTTCCAAGGCCCGTCCCTGTTTGCCCTGTATATATGCAGCCCACTGCGAGTGTGGAGTAAAAACTTCTCTTAAATTACCTTAGACACGATTGTATTTGCTCTTGGTGGAAAAACAAGCTAAACCAAACACTCCCAGCAGCTAATTCTTAAACCCGCCTATTCATTTACACATATCTGGAAAAATAATCCAACGGATGACCAAGATAAATAGGTGGAATTCAAAAAGTGCAGACTTGACCTGAATTGCTATGTAATTTGCTGTTAGAAGTGTTGATTTGGGAAATATTTGCTGTGGATGTGAGCAGCTTAACGTGTCATGATACATGTATCTAATTTTCAGGATTGACAGGGTTATTCCTATGAGTGAGCTTTAATTATAGCTAAGTATAATACAATTTATGCATAACCTGGGTGGATTCTTTCAGAGCACTGGGAAACAAGAAGCAAAAGGAAGATACCACACCAGTAAAATAAGAGATCAAATTAGCCCAGTACTGAAAGATTCAACCACTTTTAAACCATCCAATCTAGCGTTTAGAAAAGCAAATATTTAGTATTTGGAAATCACTTGTTCAACAAATTTTCAAGTTTGAACTTTTCTACTTACTTTACTTATAGGAATAGTTTTAGTGGTGGAATTTACAGTCCTTTAATTCCATAAGTTAATGTGCCAGTGCACAGATGTGCCTGAGGGAGCCTCTGAAACATAAAACTGGTAAAGAGCAGACAGGCTTCAGAAGCAGGCTGAGTCCTTCTTACTGACAGAGGTCATTTCCATTAATATCATATCTTAATAACTATGCCCTCAGACTGGCGCGGAGCCGTGCCCATTAGCTTCTCTCATGAACTCTAGGACTGAAAGCTGTTTATGAAAAGGATAAAAGCATGACACGTGGTTAGAAAAGGCACACTGCATGGATTAAGATTGATCTTCTACTTCAGTACAGATGCTCCGAAAACATCCCTGTTCCTTTAGGCTGAAGGTGAGGGAGAAGTACATCTTGAAGACAAAATTAACAACGAAAAAGATTTTTTGACGTTCCTAGAGCAGCTCCCTCTGGTGGATAATGACTCTGGAGAAGGGCGTATGAGGGACCAGACGCCATGGGTCCTTCCCGCGCCGCTCTGGTGCTGTACTGACCAGCCCAGCCAGGATCGTGCGCGGCTGAACGTGCCTCTGCCCCTCACCCCACAGCCACTCGCCCCGGAGCCACGGCTGCCCCGCACGGCTGCCGCGCTCGCGCAGGGGCTCCCCCTCGGCAGGGCACCGCTGACGCCGTTTCGCTTGCAAGTAAAGATGCACTGTCCCCATCAGGTTCAGCGCAACCGGGGAAGCCATCGAACTCCAGATTTTTCCTAACTAGAGGGTGGTGTATCAAACCAGGCATTGCACAGCCAGGGAGGCACAGGCGGCCTCAGCCGCCAGCCACGGGGCGATACCCAGCCAGGACTGGGCCACCGGCCACCTCCCACCACCCGCTCTTCCCCTGGGATCCTCACCTGCTCTTCCCCTGGGATCCTCACCTGCTCCTGGCTGCTCCAAGCCTGCGCTGCGCCAAGCTTCTGCACGGTGACAGCCACCTCCTGCGCCTTGTTCTCGCGAGGAAAGGCAGGAATGGCTGAGGACAGGACATGCTTTCTCCTTTGTCCTCACCTAGCTCCGTCCCAGGCACACGTCCTTCGCAGGCTGAGGATCGTCCTGTTGTGAATGTCCAAGGTTGGTAGTTGGTGGTTTGGTGGGGGTTTTGTGCCCATTAATCTGTAAAAATAGTGCAGAGGGTGAGGTGCTTGACCTTTCCAGACCTCACACTTATTTCTACATCAAGAATGAAATATTATTCTGCTCAACTGTGTGCATACAAGTTTCAGAAGAAAGAAGAGTTACCATTTACCCGAGAAATCTGAACATTACCGCAACCAGATATAAACAGTGTTGTAAAAGCTTTTTCAGTCTGTTGTTAAGTGCTGCTGAGCAAGTGTCAGACTAGTTCCACTGTCATCTGGGGCAGCACTTAAAAGCGCAGAAAACAAGAGGAAAAAGACGCCTGAGAGGCTGAGATGTGCGGCTGAGCGAGCAGCGTGACACCTCCATCGTGCCCACGGAGTGTTTTCCTTACAGAACTGGGATCACCCACCACAGGCACACGAGGAAATAGTCCCCGGCAAACGGACTGACCCGCGGGGAGATGAGGAGTGCTGCAGGAGAAGGCCACAAACATGCCGTAGGGCGCGCGGCTGCTGGCCGGCCGGCAGCGGTGCGAGGGGCGTCCGTCCTACGCGGGGCTCCTCCGTCCCCGCAGCCCTGCCGGTGGGCTGGCCGTCCGGGCAGGTGGGGCATCCTCCTTCTGCTTCCTTGGGAAACACTGACTGCAATGTGGATAGCTTTATCTGCTGCAGGCCCGTAATCTCACTCCCGAAAAACAATAGCGCAGAACTCATTGTTGCATACAGAAAGTGCAAAAATAACTTCCTCCTCGTGCTTCACACTATGTACTGTTATTTTCATCAGCCATTTTATCACCTGGTCGGTCACTCAGTGGGTTTTTTGTCCATTTATAATTATTGGCAGTTGGTCCTGTCCTTTACTACACTCTCATAATTTTGGTTTAACAGCGAACGATTCACTCTCACTTACTCCACTCCCTTTCCAGGGTATTTAAGAATACACTAATCCACATGGATTCAGACAGAGACTTCGGTGGGACTCCAGTGTTGACCTCCTTCCACACAAACCCCACTATATATTTCTAGCTATAAATAGATATTTTAATAATTAAGAACATAAAAATATCACTAGTGTTCGAGGCAGTTAAGCACCTTCTATGACAAGAGAATATCACTATATTTCTCAGGATTTTCACGCAAGTATCCACAAGTGATACTGCGAAGCGTTACCCGTAGCGTGCATCTCTGCAGGCTGCGCTGTGTTTTGTATCTTTTCTATTTCAGAATAAAACACAATCCTAAACAGCCTCCACGGAGGGAACTTGTGTTTTGCTAATGATCTCAATTCACTTTCGTTATCTCTGCTGAGCGCGAGGATCACTTAAGTACAATACAACTGAGTATTAGCCCAGAAAATACGGACGTGTCTGACTTGCATTAATAATCCCACTGACTCACCTGGTTCCTGTTGCAGGACTAAATGCCAAATGGGCTCATCGGGCGTGTGAGTAAAGACGCATTATTTGGCTTCCACTCCCGCACCAGGAACCAAATGAAGTCATTTGTATTATTAATGTGAATTAAGCATTACGCTGTAGTGGCACTGCCGAGTAAAGATTAATATACAAACGGTTTGTAAAATCAGGAGAGGAATAACTTCTACAACTAAAGCTTTAGCTTAGCTTTAACATAAAGACAGTTTTTGAAAAGAAAGGGAAGGAAAACAGTGAATGATGGTGACTACCAGAAGCAGAGATTTCTCTATGAAGATCGACAGAGCTGTTTCATTTTGCTCATGGAAGAGCGACAGAAATCATGGAGGAAACCAGTAAGATGGTGGGGAATGAACGCATGGAGAATGAATCAGAGCACAGCACGCCAGCGCTAAGAGAAATGCTTCGTTCTATCTGGCATTATAGATGGAATTCCTCATTTCTTCTGTATTTTTATATTTGCAGGGAATGTTGCTATTTTGAGAATTATTGAGAATCTTTGCTCTGATCCTGCAAAATAGGTCAAGACGTTTTGGATTCTCAAATCCTTCTGTACGTCAAAACCTAGAATAGACCCATCTGTTCCAGTTTTCGCCTGTTTAATTTCTTCTCCTGCAGTTAGCTCTTGTTGCAATGCCTTGCAAAACCTGTAATGGGAAAACAACAGCAAAATACACTTCGAGTACATCCAGCTCGTTTGATCTTGAACCTAGGGGTTTGAGGGATTTCTTCGCTAGACTACCAGGCATACGTGTGAGAAATATTTCCCATTCCTCATAATTGTGTGGTAACAATGTTAAGCATGAAAATCTTCCCACTGTTTTCCAAATGCATTTCTCTCGTCGGCTCTGAAGTGATTTTTGAGTGAGGCGATGATGACTTTCTCGTCCCCTGGCATCTCTAATACTGTTTAGATGGCAACTTTTGAGTCCAGGGCTGACATAATCAAGTCCTGTCTATAAGCCCTTTACTATCAATGCTTTCAATAATAAATATTTTCGAACAAGATAACTCAACTTATAAACTAGGAAAAAAAATTCCTACTTTTGCTGTTTTGTGAAACTAACGGAATATGATTTAAAGCAGTTACTCATTTATTCTGCTTTGCAGCAAATATCTGGGAGTGTTTGCTGCTTTTAATTTGCCAGGGTTTTGCTCTTCTACAAATCAAATTAGGAACCAAGTCTCTTGTTAGGCAGAATTCTAGGGAAAGTGGAGTTCACGGGCAGTTAGGCAGAGACGCCCTAAGCTTTTGTTTCTGCTGGGGTCTGCTGCTTGCTAACAAGATGCCATCGGAGGACACGAGTGCCGAAGGCTTCTGATGTGACACAAGCGAGAGTTATTGGGGCTGCAAAGCTCACTGAGCATCCCAACACTCTGCTTTATGAGCAGATTTGAATCGCAGCCATGCAGTTTTATTCTTTTGACTGTTTCTTGTTATGCAGCTGTACTAAAATATAAGCAGCGCCCAAATCTTTGATATGGATCATAAAGCACCCACACTGGTCTTTCTGTATGAAGAGGTTGTCAGCGTTTCGAAGACAAAACTTGGTTTTTCCCGCTGACAATGGTCCTGTTCGCTCTTTGTAATTCACTGTAAACCCTTGCGTGCTCCTCAGAGAGGCAGGCAGGGTGCGGAGGAGACCTGTCGCATCTGCCACCAGCTTCACAAGAGACCACTCCTCTGGCCACCCAATGGCCCTGCCGGGTGGCATTCCCGGGAGGGCTGGGGTGACGGGAGGCGCACATTTTGGAGTGACACTCCTTTAGCCTACCATCAGGAGCCTTCTGAGGCAGAGGTACATCGACATGAAAGAAACCCCTCAAAGTAACCGCTCCCCTTCCGCAGACTTCTCACAGAAAGAACTGTTTTTCACACACCACACACGTTTTTGCTGTGTGGTAAATCAGAATGACGGGATGCAATTTCCATTTCTTCCCTATTCAATTATGCCATGCTATTCCCCAGACTTCAGCTGCTCCTTCCAGGCTTGTGGGCCAGAGAGGGAGACTCTGTTATCTGAACAGCTACAGGAACATCTTTTTCTGGCAGTCTCAGAGGTCTGGGCTACGAGGATGAGACGCTGAAGTCGTTTCTCCACCTGAGGCATGAGGAGCTTTTCCTGGAGTGCACGAGAGCAGCTGTGGAGCTCAGCTGACTTCTGCAGAGCTGCACTCACGGGGGGACAGCAAAAGCCCTTCATGCGACACAGTCTGTTTCCTCCTATGGAATATTACAAGTGATTTACAGCTCACGTGGTGTGGGGGGTTGACCTGGCTGGAGGCTCGATGCCCACCGAAGCCATTCCATCACTCCCCTCCTCAGCTGGATCAGGGAGAGAAGACACAATTCCATTTGTCTTGAAACACCACATTACAAATTGCAAAATCCACGTGAACCAAGTGACAAATGACTGAATTAAAGCACTATTTCTAGCTCTTTTTTCTCCACATAAAAGCAATTTGCTATCCTGCAATTTTAGGGGAAAGGGGGGCTTTTGAGAGTTATTGTTTGGGTCTTTAAGTTTTACAATATTCATAGAATCATAGAACCGTAGAATGGTTTAGGTTGGAAGGGACCTTAAGGATCACCTAGTTCCGACCCCCTGCCGTGGGCAGGGACACCTCCCACTGGTCTCCATTATTCTCCGTAGGCAACTTTATTTCACTCTTCTAGAACTCCACGGTTCCCCGGTGGGCTGTCTCTGTAGCCGCTCTTTGGAGAAATTTGCTTTGCTCTTTAAACATATCTTGCTATCATCTCCTTCAGCTTACAGAAGACCTTTCTTCCTTTCCTGTTTAAAAACCGCTTTCTTTCTATTCCTTATCTGTGTCTAGATGTCCCATGGCCCTTTTGAAATTAAGGTTCCCAAAGTAATTCTGGGATCCATTTTAATAGTAAATACAGTTCACTGTATATGAGTAAATAAGATCAGAAGTTTGATTGATCTATTTTTAGGCCAGAAGAAAGGCTCAATTAAACTGATTAATGGATATCTTGTTCCAAGGGTGGTCAATAAAACCATAAATGAGAACATAATACGCAGTGGATAAATGTCAGATGGTATATAATGCAAACTATAGATTTCTGATATCCTATAAGACTGCTACTTGAAGCAACTCCTTGCAGAACTCACAAAAAGAGAAAAAAAAACAACCCAGATTTAGTTCTGAACAAGGGCAGGATTTGGCTCAAAATACCTCAAAAAAATAGTGACTTTGTAACAGTCACCTATATCCTTATAGAAGAAAAGAGATACAGCACTAACTATTCAAAATACTGTTGCTTACCTTCAATTAGCTGCGGTATATAAAAACGTTAAGCTTGTAAAACAATAATGTGAAAAAAGAGCAGCTGAAAGGGTAAAATACAGCATGGAAAACAGCTAAAGACGCTGCAACCAGCCAATCAGAATAAAAATAACGGCACACCAAAAGCACATCTAAAAGGCCCTCTCTCCATAAAAACATCCATCTTATTTCCAAGATGTACATAATTAAAGGAAAGAGGAGGCTCTTACAGCACAAGTATATTAAAGACATCGAAGTTAGGAGTAAATCAGACCAGGAGAAGCATTACCTTTCGTAAGGTAAATGTGAAACTGTTAATGACGTGAGATAAAGAAAAGATTTGAGGAACGTAAATACCCCAAAGCTATGACTAATTTCACAGACTTATTGTGAGCATGGAATCTGGCAAACACCCGTATGGCCTTGGAATCCTGCGCCAAAGATCTGCCATTTCAGGGTCAATAGACCCTGCAGGTACAAAAAGGATGCTACGGCAAGAAAAAGCCGCCGCGGAAAATTGGAGCATCCCAATGCCTTGATGTTCACAGCAGAGATGCCTGAGGAAAGCTGGTACCACAGCCTGTCCTTATGGGAGGTAAGTCTGGGGAATCGTTTCACTCAGACATACTAATAGATCATTTTCAAAACCAGATCAATAAATTGAATATTAGTAAATCACACAAATCATGTGATATTTGCTTGATATTTCAATGTGAAGTTGCCAACATGCTAAGTATATTAGTAATCCTTTATATCAGCTTTACTGCCAGAGGAAAGGCAGATCGCTAGTGGAATTTCAGCTTCCTACAGAAATCTAGGCTATTCTGCAACAATGCGCAAAGGAATTTGATAAATTCCATTAAATAGACTTGAAATGGTACTTTCAAAGAAACTAGAGACAGAAAAAAAGGGTGATGAGAATAACCCCTGAGTGGCTTCTGTGTAAGAACTTAGAGGTGCCTGTGTCATGAAAAAAGGATGGCTCAGGGAGAATCTGATGGAGCTGGAGGCTTATGAAGGTCCTGAATTAAGTGGGGAAAAAAAATCTATTCACTTTTTCCTACCAAAACACCTGAACTAGGCAACACAGGCTTAAACTATGAAGCAACAGATTTAAAACAAGCAAGAGAAAATAACAATTGTAAATTCACATAACATTGCTATAGCACTTAGCAGCAGCCAAAATGGGTTAAGAAATAATTGAAGAAGTAATAAAAGAAGACCCATCAAAAGCTAGTGTATATGATGTGGGAGAAAAATAATGCAATAAACCAGAAAGTATTGATTTCTTTTAGAAATGTGGATGAAATATTAAAGGCTCGTGCGTGTACGTTAGCTTTATTGTCAGTACACTTTCCCCGCGCCCCCGCGAGTGGCCACTGTCAGAGACGGGGCAGAGCAGCGAGGGATCACTGCTCTGGTCGGTGGGATCAGCCCAATCCCAGCGCTATTCCGGCACTCCTGGGGCTATAGCACTGTGGCGGAAGAGGATGCTAAGGCAATCAAATCAGGTTCAGGTAAACCAGGATGGTTAAATGTTCATATCAGGCACTTGCAGCTTAGTTTTGAAGATGCAAAGTGCTTGTCGATAACAGGAATAATTCAGTTAGCATTTTTAATAAATCTACTCATGGCCATGATTTCTGAAAGGTGAGAGGTAGGGGTTTTTTGGAGGGAGGGTGTTGGCTTTTTTCCCAACAAGGCAACCACTATGCACATCATTTAAATCTAGATGGTTGCAACTATTTTATTACATTACGTAATGGAGTAGTGCAGACAGATTGGGCAGACTCTGAGGCAGAGATTATATTTAGGTCGGGCACAGGGTTCATGGCATAGTTACTCTATAATATCATTCAGATCTGAATTTGCACATGATAATCATTATTTGTTTTGACACTTGCCAGTGCCATGCCTGACTGTTACTTACTTAGAAGGCTAGTTTTAGGTAATTTTTATTCTCGTCGTGTATTTCTTCTGACATGCCTTTGCCTGCAGACAGTCTTGAAGTGATATATTTCAGTATTATAATCACAGAGCGTTCAAACGGTGTTTAAAACACTGCAATATCATATGACAGCACGTGTGTATAGGATGATTATCAATATTTATTTTTAAATAAGACTTTTTATGAGTTCTGTAATATTAATGGCATTATCTACCCTGTTAGAAATTTGGGTTCACTTGTGTGTGAGTGCACGTGCTTGTGTGTATAAACCTCTGTGTGTACACACGCATACGTGAGAGATCCAAGCGTAGCTTTACCAAAAAAAAAAAGTAATACAAAAGATACTGCTACCCCTCCTCAAGTCTCCCGAGCGTTCAGAGTGCCAGAAAGCAAAGCCTCTCCCGCCCTCCGGTTCTCTTCCTCTTGACGCCAAAAGTCCGGCGTGGGTGAAGAGCACTGATTTAGGCAGATTGTTTGGAGATCTGGGAAAAACTGTGGCCGCACTTCAGTGCCCCTGTTTGCCTGGAACAAGCATTTATCCATGCGCACACGGCAGACTCAGCCTTTGCTGAGGAACACAAGTTAGAAAGTTTCTGATGAAACGTACAAAATTTGTCAGAGCTATGGTATAACCTCTGGAAAGCTTCAAACAACCGCAGAGTTTAAAAGAAAATGAGATGCTTTGCGTTCCCATGTAGAATTTTCCTTCCAGGGTTCATTCCTAAACCAGCAACATTTAACTTTGCGTCACAGCAATACTCGGCACATGCCGCTTCACTGAGCCTCCAACAGGAAGGAGGAATCCAAAACTGTAACTTCCCAAACGCAGGAGTTAGTATTTTACAGACTGTGAAGAGATAATGTGCCTTTGGATTATGACAGCAAGACTGAAGGCTTTCTTGGATAATTTCATAGATGTCTAAAATATGCTAATTATATATTTTGCCCCCCACGCTGAGTATTCAGTCTTTACGCACAAGAATTCGTGTTAAAGATCACAAAAAGTCATCGCAAAAATAATTAAGAATAAGCTACTTTATAAATATTCGTTTGTTCTGCAAAACATGTAACAACCACAGAAGCTGCTTGCTGAAGTTTGGTAAGCGGTTTTTGAGCCCGGTGGGAAGGCTGTCTCTGATCCCCCCTTTCCGGAGGGATGCTGGGAGCCGCTCCGGGTCGGGCTGTGGGAGCCGGCGTCGCCGCATGTCCCCGCAGCGCTGTTTCACCTGCACGCTGCCCTTCTGCTCTTTGGCTTGGGCAAAGCATTCTCCCAGGCTTTGCTACCTTCTTGCGGTTTCCTTAGGCTCTAGAAGCAAGCGCATTTTTTGTTTCATTCAAATGATACCGTGTTTTTCATGATTTCTGAGGTCCGTGTCTCCAGGACATTAGTTGCCGGAGAGGATGATTGTGCCTATTTAATTAGCTGAGCGTGCAGCAGCTCGTAAGGGACAGTTGCTGTGGCATCTGGGGCCGTTCCTGATGGTTGTACGACACGTGAAGGTCAACGTAGCGATAAGGCAGGGAAAACTTCTTATTGCTATTTTCCACGTGGAAACCAGAGTAACGGCGCTGCTACAGCACGGGAGGAGAAACGCTGGCCTGGCTCTTCGTTCTCCAAAGCTTCCTTCTGCCAGGAGTTTTCCAGCGGTGTGTTCCCACCTCTGCACCAGGGTGCGTAGAGTGAGCTTCCGTCTAAGCAAGCAGACACATTATTAGAAGAATATTATGTGTAAAAATACATTTTGATTCAGTTTACATTAGTTTCTACCTTAATCTCAATTATATATGCAACAAATACATTTATTAATCTAATAAGTATTCTTCGGCTGTAATTTAAATGTTGAGAAAAGACAGCTTAATTGCTTTAAGAAATTTACTGTTACTGTATTTTCTGTGACTTATCAGGTGAGTATTATGTACATCAATCACTGTTGTAGCATTGAAAAAAATTGCAATTACAAGAATAACTCACATTTTAATAATGCTAAATGCTGTTTCACTGTGCAAGAGTCCATTGTCAAAATGCATAATATTCATATTTCTTTTCATTTAATAGCAGAGCCAATGAAGAGAGCAAAAAGAGGTATAACTTTAGTACCGTCATATTTTCATTTCTGTTAAATATCACACTGAGTATGGTTCACATTTATCAATTTGAGTGCGCAGCAGTTATGGGCTATGCTTTTGTGTATGTAATTTCTTTTATTAATTTTCCCACAAATCAAATTATATGAGAAGAAAGAGGGGAAATAAAGATAATAGTTTCATAAATAGCTTAAGGGTAAATCATAAATTGCATCACGAATCATCACCGTATTGTCCTTTTTGTCTGTCAGATGGAGAAAGAGGAATCAGAAATTCTCGTGGAACTTCACTTTTTCTCTCTTAAGAAATCATACAATGATTTAACTGGTTTCCAGCCGTCTCTCCATATGCTTCCTCGCTGCTTTACGGAGGTACTAAAACGTAGGGATTTGGGGTTTGTTTGCGGCAGCAGGGGCCGGGGGGCAGGCAGCTGGCGAGCTGCGCCGTGTGGTGCCGGGGGCTCGGGAGCTGGTCGCGGGCTGGGTGGGCAGGAGAGACAACCTGTGTGGTCCAGAAGCTGCATGGCCGGGTCCCGTCTGACCGGGACGCCCACCGCGTCCCCGGGAGGGTCAGGGAGGCAGCTGTGAGGGTGGGGAGCCCCTGGCCGGGGCTGCCCAGAGCAGCTGTGGCTGCCCCATCCCTGGAGGTTCAAGGCCAGGTTGGCCGGGGCTGGGAGCAGCCTGGTCTATGGGAGGTGTCCCTGCCCAGGGCAGGGGGTGGCACTGGGGGGGGTTCAAGGTCGCTTCCAGCCCAAACCATCCTGTGATTCTATGATTCAGCGAGGGAATATCCAGTGAGATCTTAAGCCTGAGTATAAAAGGAGGTTGAGAAGGACGAGCTGGCCAGATGTCACCTTTCAGAAGTTTTTAAGGCAGGCAGAAAGAAGAACCCCTGCACACTTCTGAGCAGCACTGCCCCATGCCTTCCCACTTCAGACTCTGCTGGGAAACTACGGTACAAAATAAATTAATTTCATCCATCCTGACTGCTTTGTCAATCAGCACAAGAAGATATTAAATCACAATAGAAAGGACATTGTAATGCAGTGATTATTCTCGCGGGATATCCTAAAGCATGAAGAGCAGCCAAGAGCTTCATATAGCACAGGCCGGTAATTATCTCACGACACGTACGCTCCCTGGACATCACTTCACAGCTATTTTAAAGATATTATGGAGAAAAGCATGTATATATGTTGTACTAGAAGAAGACAAAGATGGTACTTTTCAGTCACAAGAATGAGCTTTAGCTGACTGTGAGGTACACACTGATTAATTTAAAGTGTTAACAGGCCATTGAACACCTCTTCAGTTGAAGCATATTTATGAGAGGGTACCAACCAGTTAACCACACTTTGGAGCCGTAGCACAAAAAAGAAGTTGGAAAACAACACTCTTTTCAGTTATTTAGCTTGATATAAAGCTCTTCCTTTGTGGTTTTGCCTCTTAAAGGTACTTTAAAAAATGCGAGACCATTCTTCAATCTTTTTAAAAAACACTGCATTTGACACAAATGCAGAGTATTGCTAAAGATGGATTGCTGAAGTGATGGTTTGAGTTCTGGGGAATGTCAGGGACTGACCTAAATGGAAATCAGTTTACAACTCCTGCAATAAGATATTCAACAACTTTGCCATATGCCTCATTCCCATCTCGCAGTGCACATTTGCTTACACAGTTCTAACATTTGACTATTTTAATACCCCTGGAAAACTGCATATGGTTAGTGTTTCTCCTCCACACAAGGACAGCTAAAGTATTTTTTTTTCACTCTAAAAATTTCCCTTATGCCCAATACACTTGATTTCTGTTTCTACCATAACAAACCATGTCATTAAGATAGCATGTGTGCTTGAGTGTGTGTCCTTGAGTGTGTGTGCAGGAATTTTTTCCCTGAACTGTCTATGCTTTCCTTGAAAATGTGACCTTCACAAAGTATACAGAAGACTGAATTGCTATATGCATAAATATTTGCTTACAAACTTTTTTGTGCAAAAAAAATCTTTAAAAATTATCATGATAGTTGAAACCCCAGCGAATTAATTCAATTATAAAACACAAGTATTGATAGGTCAGTGCTATACAGGCTTTAAAAGTCAATTCCATAACTTGATGTTTGGAAAAATATTACTGCAGTATATAGCCACGTCTGTGGATACAAGACAGGATATTATCCTTATTTTTATCAAGAGTCGTATGAAGACAAGGTTAGTAGCAAATACTTGTGGATGCAATATGCACTCTTCATGTGTAATAGTCAGGGGGATCAAAAAACTACAGCGCTGCAATATTGATTACTCTTTTGCATAGCATGGAAATGAAAAAATGGTAATAACGTATTTATATTTTTTTGTAATGTTCCCCTAGAGCATATGCTGATATTGAAACAGGACAGGGGAAAAAGAAAAAAGAACATGATTTTGAGGATATTATTTGCAAATAGGTATTATGAAGTGCAAGTCTACTTGTATTTCCCTCTTTTTCTTTTTCCCTAACCAATCTCACGTAGATACAAGAATGGAAAGGGAAGGCGTTACTTCATTGTCAGTATTCTTGTCACATTCTTTAATAAATGACTAAAATATTTTTCTGGTTTTTAAAGGGCTCAAGGACTCCTTAGCAGAAATAGAAGACCTCTCTCAAAGGAAGAAGAGGAGTCAGAAATTCATGCAGAAAAAGGTGAAATTTATCCTTGGAAAGGGGCCAGCACATAGTTCATGTCCCATTTAGGTTTTAATTTGATAACTTAAGGGGCTCCAGGAAAGCTGGAGAGGGACTTTTTACAAGGGCATGAAGGGATAGGACAAGGGGTGAGGGCTTCAAGCTCCAAGAGGGCAGATTTCGATGAGGAAGAAATTCTCTCCTGTGAGGGTGGTGACCCCTGGCCGGGGTTGCCCAGAGCAGCTGTGGCTGCCCCATCCCTGGAGGGTCAAGGCCAGGTTGGCCGGGGCTGGGAGCAGCCTGGTGTGGTGGGAGGTGTCCCTGCCCAGGGCAGGGGGTGGCACTGGGTGGGCTTGAAGGTCCCTTCCCACCCAAACCATTCCGTGATTCTATGAGCTTCATGGACTCTCGGGCAGTCCTGCGCCCAGTGTCTGCTCCCAGGATGGATCTAGCCCAGGATCATGGAATGTACAACAAAGGCCAGAGAAAGCATTAGAGCTGTGGTGTTTACAGGACATATATGAAGTATATTCTGCCTAGACATAAGCCAATTTTGAAGCAACATCAGTAGCGCAGATATGAGTTAAGGATCCAAATGAACCACCAGTATTTTCTTTATTTCCTAAACTTAACTGCAGAGGAGGGACTTGCTGTGCCCTGTTATTCTCTTAGCACTTATTATTCCCTCTTTAGTATTCTCTTCTCCAGCTCCGCAGTACAAGGCATCAGGCATTACGCCCTCCCTCCCCTACGACATGTCCCCTGTGTCTTTGCGAAATAACACTCTGCTTACAAAAGGCTAAAGATCACCTCCAGCAGACGACTCGCAGCGCCCGAGTTTCCACTGCCGTGCAGTTTAACCTTTCGTTAAAGACCAATCTCTGAGAAGAAGCATTACCTTTTCTTTTTTTTTTTTCCCCAGATTCCCTGGGCAGTTTCTGAAGACAAATTCCACTGTTCGTGTGTAAGTAGAAATGCTACTTTTAGGAAACAGAATATTTTCTAAGAGAATTGGAGCTATTTAGCAAACAGCACAAAAATGGGCTTTGTATTAATGAAACTGGTATGTTCATAATCCACGGTTTGGGGTTGGGTTTTTTTTGTTTGGGGTTTTTTTTGTTTTTGTTTTTTTGTTTTTTTGTAATTTAACTGAGTGGGATGAAGCTTTTAAGAGCCTCTTAGCTTTACCACTGGTGGTGTTTCATTTTACCACTGTTTGTGATTATCTATTTACACTAACAGAACAAATGTAGTGCCTCCAGCAGAAAGCTAAAGGTTGATGAGAAACAGAATGAAAAAGCACCTAAATGTTAGACTAGTCAGCAAGATTTTCAAGTTTGTTCAAATTAATACAAGCTATCATTAGAGTACGCTACAGTTCAGTGCTTCATAAATAGGAAAATCAAAGCAGCAATGCTTTTTGTACCTTTCAGCTTGATTTTTATGTTGTTTTATCTTCCTTTAACAAATCAGGGTATGGAATGGCTCATAAAGCTTCCAGTATAGACCAGCAGTGTAATAATTTGCCACTTACAACTTGAACGCATCCGGAATGATTGAAAAATATGTTCTAATTACGGAAAACACAACAACCAAGAGCAAAGAATTATCTCTCCGGTGCTCTAGGGTGAGGACGGGCACCTCTTCAGTACTTGGCCTGCGTCAGTCACTGACCCAGTCGTCTTGTCCCTGGAAAATAAAAAACCTTCCTGCACCTCTGTCTGCTGCGTCCTCCATGTCCCGAAGAGCAGTAGGGTTCCTTCCAATTGGTGATGGTGGTTTTCTAAAGTGAAATAAAATATCAAAGTACATCTTTATGTAACAAAAAGCACAAAAAAGTGCTTCAGGCTGAGTACTGAGGCTGCTTCGGAAAATGACACAATGGGAGAATCAGCGCCAATTAGCTTCCAGTTTTGCAGTGTCAATTCAAAACGAGTGAGAGCATTACTTACCGTATAATTTTATCAGAATAGAAGATGTTGATTCCCACAAAGCTTTAAGTCACACGCAACCTTGACCACTTGCAGTGAAGCTTTCCAGGTTTGTTAAACAACAAATAGCTTTGGGAACACAAAAGTGGGTGAAAGAGATCTTTGGTAGAATGTTGAACTATTCAGACATTATTTAGAAAACATTTGAAATTCTGAATGATGAATTTATTCAGAGACTCACAGGCCACTTCTTAATAAAAGTTCTGTGCAGGAAAGCATTCATCTCTTGCCCAGGTACCTACAGTACACTCACAGTTATTGCACTAGTAAATATTTGATTCTCTTGACTCACAAAAATAGGTAAATATAACAGGGAAAATTAAGCGAGACTAAACATCTGGCTGCAATCTCAGCGGCAGCTGTAAACTGTGTCTTCTCATACAACCAGTTACCAAGAGCTATGGAAGGCGCCTGGTCCAGCTAACGACCCTTAACCAGAGAAGGAAAAGGTTTGGCCCACATAGATCCAAACCTGTTATTTTAGACTCTTTTGTGATGCAGAGTTTAACAAACAATTAAATATATATAAGAAACTGAAAACACGTAGTTGTAGAACTGGCCATATTTTTAATTTTCAGGTAGTGTTTGCAAGATTTAGTGTCCAGATATTAGGACTTTTTTTGTTTAATGAAAGGTACCACATTCTAGAACAAAGCAAGGAAGATGGGGGCTTTTTTCTAAAGTGCTAGCAGTAGCTCGAAGAATTAATATAATCACATTTTTGTACATGAAATGAAATATTTACAAGAAGAAAATGCATCAAGATCGGTCCAAAATGAAATTTTTCGGCTGCAATATGAGAACTTCCATGAAAGTCAAGAGGATTTCTCTACTCAGGAGCTGCACCACTAGGCCATTAATTTTACTGCGCTAATGGATGTTAATGTCAAAGCCACTCTTTCTAAAAAGTGTAAATTAGAATATTCTTTCTTTTCCCTCAGGTCTGAAAGGTATGTTAGAGGAACTGCAAGCATGAATTGAATGGTCAGCTTTCTCTACCTGCATTTTACACAGTTGCAATAGATAAAATAGTATCTAGTGTTTCCCTTTTTGTGGAGAAATATCAATAGGTATCTTTGTCCAGAGCTTTTCTGAGTTGGATCTTTCTCTCCTTTTCCATTTCTATAAGAGGCATTTTCCCATGTGTTTCCTCTATGCATTTTCATCACCGCAGATATTCAGAGGGCATCTGGAAACAGACCTAATCTCAGAAAAACAGAGGTGTCAAACCTCTGCCCGTAACCAAAGCCCAGAGAAGTGTTCCCTGCTGGTGGATGATTCATTCTGAGGTGGTCAGTGACGCGGAATTTCTGCCACCTTTTGCTCAGCAGTGCAGAAAAATGTGTTGTTATGATGTAACCATTCATCAAGGAGGAAATGCACAAATTCATGAAAAAGCCACAAAATGGGATCTAAGTTTAATAACAGCTGATGAGAACCAAGAGAGATTCAGCAATTCTGCCAGCATATTCCTGTAAAGATTTATACTTCTCTGACAACAAGCGTGTCTCAGGCTCAAGGGTACGACCTGCAAGAAGTCCTGCCTCCATGGCTGAGGACGAGGGTAGGGCCAGGGGGTTTAGCTTGTAAGTCAGTTTGGTATAATTAGTATGGAATTCTTTCTTCCCAACCTGCAGGACAGAGGTAAGTAGCAGATGGAAAGCTATGAGGTACAAAGCTTAACGGTGAAACAAAAAAATAATGAAGAATAAAGTATGTTATTTTCATGGTAATTAAGTTCATTTGCTTTCAGCTTTAGAAGAAAGTTATTTCAGGCTCTCTAGTGATGCAAGGGTTTAACAGACAATGAAATCATCTATATGAAAAATGGAAAGAAAATATGTGTAAAAATGGCCATAATATTTCTCTCGTCATGCTTTAATTCTGGCCAGGATTCCAGCAAGGATTCCAAATTTAAATTTAATCTCATATTGGCTTATAAAGCCCCTGAATTTTGCTTTGGTATAAGTAATTCTAAAAAATCCCAATCACTCCCAAGTTTTCTGATTTTGTATCCTGTCCGGGTTTAAGTGACACGGGACTAATTTATCTTCTAATGCTTGGCAAAACCGCCCTTTTAGAAGACTCCAGTGTCTGAACTGGTGACAGTATTGCCTTGGCAGCCAGCAGTGGAGTGGGGTTTAGAGGTCTCGGTGTTTCCGAGCTGGCCAGGTGCCGGGATGAGGAGCAGCGAGACCCGGGCAACTGCCCCGAGCTGCCAACAGGGTTATTTCATGCCATCAACGGCACATTCCATAGAAATGAGAACGTTTGCTGAGGAGTTCCTTTCTGTCCCTGGATGGCTGCCACCAGGAGAACTCCTTGCCCCGGTGCCGGAGCCCTGAGCCCTTCCCGTCCTCCCGAAGCCGCAGCGCTCCCAGTGTCCTACACTTGCTGCCCCATGCTGGGAGCGCACGGCTTCCTACGGATAGAATGGGCTGAGCATAATCCTTGCGTATTTTATATTGACATCGGGATCAATACTGGTTCTTTAGTGTTATTCATGTTAATTATCTAGTCTTATTCTATTCAACCTGTTTATATTTCAACCCTTGTGTTTCCTTGTTTTTTCCTGATTCCCCTTCCTGAGTGTGGAGGGGTGCCTGGGTGACAAAGCAATTGTCAAAAGGACAATAAATTGTCGTGGGTCTCTCAAACCATAATATTTCCAAACGGAACTGGAAGCCTCCATGCGACCTCAGAGCACCTCAGCAGCGGTTTCTCGGAGTCCAGTCTCTGCACTGCCAGACCAACACCCTCCTCCCCAGAGCTTTAAACCCAGGTTTCACTGTCTTCTCTCATCAATTTTTGAATAGCGGAGCAGGCGTGGAGAGCTCTCTTGGTCTGCCTCGCCACCGCCCGGTAAATGACATTCACAGGTAAAATGTCCCAGAGCCCAAACCCCCAAACAGCCAAGCGCTGCAGTCTGCCTCTCCTCCTTCGTTTGGGGAGCTGGGGTTATCTGTGAATAAAGACCTCACGGCCCCGGCAGTGATCAGCTCCGCAGAATTTTCATTTCAGTGTTTTGCTGAATTTGAGTACGCTGTAAATTAGGACAAAACGCTGCCGCGACTTCATCTGACATCAGTATAGTTTTAATGAATCTGACCCTCGAATTCTCAGCTCTCAAAACCACCAGCACTGGGGTAATGAACTGACGCATTGTTTAGCATACATTTTTTAAATCTCATTTAATTTTATAGTAGATTTTTTGTCTTAAAACCTTACAATTTTATTGAGCAATTAAACTGTGTTCTCAGTCAGGGGGAAGAAATGCTCATAAAATAGCAATAAGCTAAGCAGTGATTTCTAGACAGAAGTTGCATTTTTATTTCCTCCGTCATAATAGGAACAAGTATTTGTTTTGTAAAATAAGATGCAGAGTCTTCTAAAAAGCTGAAAATGACAATTGATTTTTTTCCTCTTTTTTTCTTTCCTTAAGTGAGATTAAGTTTAGAGTGCTTGGAATAACAAACTGCTGCTGCTGTACCGGCCTTATCAGATCAATCAGTCAAATGAAATGAGGAATAGTTGGTGGAATCTTTTTCTACAATCATTTTGCTGACTGATGGCTGCTTTCAAAGCATCACATATTGAATTTGTTTCCAGAAAGTACCTCTGCTTTAATGTGAACATTTTAAAGGTAACCTTGCTGCTGCCGACAAAGTAGTGAAATCCTGTGTCTGTTGTAAACAGTCCCGATTTCACAGACAGGTGACCGGAGACCTCTTTGGGATGATGGAATGGCTGCCAGGGAATTTTAAAGATGGTGTTTAAAAGTGTAAAACGTTATGTACAGTACCCAAGTACGTCCTCAACTAAAATAATCACAAAATTAGGCTTTAACAAATGGGAATTTGAAAGACATTGCTATTTGTAAGACAATATCAATGTCTTTTATTTCACTCATCACCATTATTAAATTGCTCTGGTAGATTCTAAAGTATGTTTCCATCCATCACGAGTAAGGAAGGAAAAATGTGCACTTAAAATAGCTACACAAAACGGCCTTAAATATTAAGAACCCCCCACCAATATGTATTTGTTTTGAAGCAAGTGATTAAACCACAAAACGATACACTGCTAATCTATGGAGAAATTCTCCTTTCTTTTTCCACTACTAATTAAATGTCATTGGAAGAATAAAAGAATTCAACAATGTGTCTTCTAGAAAACACCTTGTTAAAATATCTCTGTATTATGAATACCTACCTATTTAGTCACTTTCACTTTCAGACAACACAAATGCCTTAAAAATAATTTGGGTAGAGACAGCATAGCTTAATCTGCATACTAAAAGGTATATCATTAAATTATAAAAGTTAGCGAGCCCCGTAAAAGGAAACATAAGCTCCTCATCCACACAGCAGCAGAGCAGACAGAGGCACACGACACGTTGGTTTAAGACTCAATAACAACTGACGGGTTTGTGAAGACACTGAAAAATTGGCTAAGGCCTGAAAGGGGCAGACGCGTGCTTCGGCATCCGGAAGAATCCTGGCACCAAGAACATAATAATAATAATAGTAGGCCAAACTCTTTAATCTTTATGTAGATGTTAAGCAAATGAATTATTATTTTAATCATGTAAGTTTCCATAGGATTATAATCTTAGTCCTTTCTAAGGCAAACCCCACTGTTTTCGGTCTCTACCCGAAAGTCACAGGCACAGGAAGCTGCTGCTCCGCTTGAAGGACAACCATCCTCCTGAAGCGTGATGAGAGCAGTGACAGTGAGGAGCTCCTCTTCGTTATTGTCCTTTAGCTTACAACAGATGGAAAACTTTCCGACTACCTAAACAGTTTCTGTCAGCAGATACTGATTTTATTCTATTAAAACATATCAGCAAAACCTATCAACATCACTGACGTTTAGGAAAAGAAGTTCTCAAGCGTTTTCTTCTGGGCTCCCCAGTTCCAGAAGGACAGGGAACTGCTGGAGAGGGGACAGGGAAGGGCCACAAAGATGATTCAGGGCTGGAGCATCTCTCTGGTGAGGAGAGGCTGAGGGAGTTGGGTCTCTTCAGCCTGGAGAAGAGCAGGCTGAGGGGGGTCTCACCAATGTCCACGAACACTGACAGGGAGGGGGCCGGGAGGAGGGGGCCAGGCTTTTGTCAGTGGTGCCCAGGGACAGGGCACGGGGCAATGGGGATAAAATCCAATATAGGAGGTTCCATCTGACCATGAGGAGGAACTTCTTTCCTGTGAGGGTGGCAGAGCCCTGGCACAGGCTGCCCAGAGAGGTGGGGGAGTCTCCCACTCCGGAGACATTCCCAACCCGCCTGGACACCACCCTGTGCCTCTGCTGTAGGTGACCTGCTCTGGCCGGGGGTTGGACCGGATGATCTCCAGAGGGTCCTGCCAGCCCTCAACGTTCTGTGATTCTGTGATTCTTTGCAGTAAAATGATGTCCTTCATTTTGAATATTACATTTAATCATGAAATAAAAACATTTTACTATACTGTACTCAGAAAGAGCATAATAGAGTTGCAACAATACAATTGTTTGAAGCGTTGCAGTAACATCAAAACTGAGGACTTGAATTTCAGAAACCATTTCCAGAATATGTCAAAAATACCATTCAAAAATACTTTAGGAAGGATCTTTTTTAAATATCTTGCCTAAGGGATTTTGGCTGCATGTTCTAATTTAGGAGGAAAGATTATTTCAAAATAATTACACTTATTTCTGATGAAACAGACATTCCAAATTTTGGCCAGTCTTGACCGGAGGCACGCTCCCGTTCGTGCTTCATCTCTTTGACAGTGTACTGCCCTGCGTGGGAAACCGAGAGTTCGAACACTGAACTCCGACGGCTCTTAGATCAATGAATCCCTGTGACACGCTCTGCTCCCAGGTGAAAGGGAAATTGAGCTGGCAATTGACATCTTGGATCTGCCAGTTCCTTACATTCGCAGAGACATTATTATTTAGTCTGGTTGAAAGCAATATTCTAATATAACCAAAGGTCAGGGTTGAGTAATAAATCTGAAGCTGGAGTCAGTTTATCATAATACTGCCATGTAAAAGTCACAATGTGTAAGTAAAGGTCAATTTTAGCAAGTCATATTCAAGTGTTTTTCCCTTGGGCTATGGTAAAAAAAACCCTTCTGTGTTGTGTGATAAGCAAATACTGAAAGGTATAGCTCTAAATCACTAAATACCATATTACAAATTAGCTTATCTAATTTTAATCCTGCCACGTGTCAGATTCTGAGAGACTGCAGCACCTTTCCGGTCCGGCCTTCCAATTTCTCAGCACATCACCAAGGTAACCTTGCGACACGCTCTCCTCAGCTCGTAAACGGACAGATTATGAGCTCATCGTACAGCTATTTCCGTGGATTTCCAGAGTTTCATTGGTTTTGACGTTTCTCTGAAGGCGCTGAGGGATCACCGTGCCTTTCGGAAGATCTTCTCCGGGCGAGCAGGCTGAAGGACGCGCCGCGGATCGGCCGGCCTCGCGGCGGTTCCTCTCACAGACTTTGGAACGGAGCAAACCCTGCCTTTCTGCCCGCAAAGACGAATGATCCCAGAGCGCCACGCTGGCCAAAGAGCTGGGAATACGAACGCATCCATGTGCCATTCCTCCGTAGGACAGCACCCTTCAGCTGAAGACCTCTTCCAGGCGTCAGGAATTGCTCTCCACACCTGCACTCTCCAGAGAGCGACAGCGGACGTGTGGGAGCAGTTCCACGCTGGAAAATAGCACCAGCCTGGCTGTCTGAATGCTGCGCCTTCCTGAGAACTCCCAGCCCTGTCCAGGAGCAGCAGGAGCAGGAGCAGCAGCAGCAGGAGCAGCAGGAGCAGCGTACAGCCTTGTGCTCTGCAGCGCGATCCAGCCGGACCTGCTGGCTCGGGATGCCGCACTGCGGAGTTGGGAGCCACGCAAGAGATGCAGGGAATGTCCGAACAGCGCTGGCTGTTAAAAAAAAAAATAAAAGAAAGAAGCAAAGAAAAGCCTTGTAAGACACAGCTGACCACCAGTGTCCATTAAATTGGCCTTATGTTTCCAGAAAGAAACATAACCCAGCCGCGAGTCGTGGAGGCAGTACACCTTCCCCAGGGAGTAGCAACCATGTGGTGCCATTTTTGGACTTCTCACTAATTATGTTTATTATCAGAGGTCCAGGGAGATTCTCGGCTTCTGTAGACATTTCTATCACAATCACCGTTATAAAAGCCTTTATGAAGGTTTCCCCAGTATTTCTTTCCTCCTTCACTCTCCCTATGCCTTACCAGAGTGTTTACTGCAGAGCTGCTGGACACCAACAAGAATTCAATTTAGGAAGACTACGTCCACTCTAATCTGCAATTTCAGGAGTAGAAGAGGCCATGCAAAATTTATTTCTTTATCAAGGCACATTTCCTTACAGGGAAATCTCCAGAACTCCAACTTTTCGTTTTCATTAGCCTACCCCTAGCAGCACGTGCCCTGACTCCTGGTTTAATCAGACAAGGTAACCTTTACGCTATTTGTAATTATTTCACTGGAGCTGCCTCCAGCTACCAGGATCCCTAATTTTCAGTGTGACATCCACCAGGGGCAGCCGTGGAACCCAGCAATGGTAAATGTCACCTGGTGTCTTTGCTCCCCTCCCCACCACCAGGTGTTTGTGCTCCCGGGCACAAATACCTCCTGCTCCCCAGGCTGAGCTGTCCCAGCTCTTGCTGTCTTTCCCTGTGGGAAGGTGCTCTGAACCCGGAACTGCCTCTGTGGGATGGGTGTCCGTCTGTCCGGGGGAGCCCAGACCTGGACTGTGTGGCTTATCCAGGTGTGTCTCACCAGAGCTGAGCAGAGCAGGGAGAATCCCCTGGGTTAAAGGTTATCCCTTTACCCAGAAAAGGTAGGAAAACCTTTTTTAAAAGAAAGCCTGTTTATTATATCTATCTGATAGCTTTATGTTAGTACATAGCACCCTATTTTGTAATTCTTATCAGTGTATATTGTTAAAGAACTATTACTTGGAAATATGCTAGTTTCCCTTGGAATTTCTGGAACTAGCTAAGAATCCTCTGTGCGTATTTATCAACCCCAAATTTCTAGTCACTACAACTTGCTTACAGTACTATATCTCCTATGATATCTCTGTGCTTTAATGGCTGCATCCTGGATTTACACACAACACTTCTCCCTGCCCTTCTTTTTCCCCACATGCTAAAAATGTGTTATTTTGAAATCTATCACACAAACTAGATATTTTTCACAGTGTTAAAATTACTTTTAAATTGTTAAAATAGTCTCAGAGATGAATAGCTACTAAAAAAAAGTTTAACGCAAGTTTCATAACAAGTTGTTATAACCAACACTTCAACAACATCTCTTGGATGGAATATGATAAACTTCTACATATCATAACACACCATATTTGTATTCCTTTACAACTCCTGGTTGCAGACATAATCAGGGCCTATTTTGATATACTCATAGTGTTAGTGGGGAAAAATAAAGCAGTAATGGGGGAAATAAAAAATATCTCCTATGCTAATCGAACAAAATACAAAAATATAATAAATACAAAGAAAAGTCTTGGTTGCCCTTGATGGTCTCTGGTGCCTTTGTGTTGTGTACGGTTGCAGCTGAACACGAAACAGCTATTGAGAGAGCTGTGGCTATCCTGTGAGTAATCTCAGACTTTCTGGCTCTTCCTGCTGGTTACGGTTCTGTGCTATTTTGCATACAATGGCGTAGCTCTCGTTATGGCCACGCTAACCGCTGCGGGCTCCATTACCCTGCGAGCACTCCTCCTAAATGCTGCCGTTAGCCATAGCCTTCCTCTTGTGATGCTGTTCTTAACTCTTCCACAGCCAAAAACCCTATTACTTCTCTCCACAATGTGATTCCTATCTTATCTGAGAAAAAGGTGCCTTTGTTTCTAATCAAATTGAGCCACTTACGGCCTTGCTTTCATTCTACTGTGTTGTAGGCTCCATAACCAAATCACTTTTGGTTCATATCGTGATAAACTCAAGGAGAATACCAAATTTTACATTTATTTCAAGTGTAGGGCACTGAATCAGGTTAAATGTAGGAATACAGGCTTATTAATTATGTATGTTACTGCTTTGCAGAAGCATTAAACTTTTAAAAATGATACGTTTTTGCTTCAGAAGGCGCTGACCGGGCTGTTGGCTCTGCTGCTACCTAAAGGGAAAACGGGAGCGGCAACGCAAATGCGGAATCACTGCTGCGGGGGAACTCGGGAACAATATGGGCTTCGAGCTTTCTCCTCTGTGAGCAAGACTCAGCTACTGCTGCTGAAGAGCATAAAATCGAGCTGTCGTTACTTACTTGTTATATTTTACTGTGCTCGGAATCATTAGGAATTGAGGATGTGAGAGTTGTGAGAAACGGGGAGTTTATTTGCATCGAGTTCTTACTGTTATGCTTCTCTTTCCAATTTGGGATTATTCAAATTTCTTCAAAATTATTCGAGAGTATTTTACCACTGTGAGGCCTTCCTTGTGTGGTGACACCACAAGTGTAACTCTCATCCCATTCCCTTCTCACAAGGACACCCCCACCCCGAGACATCCCTTAAGAACTATAGACCAATTTATCTCTGATTCTTAACAAGCATTTTAAGACTTGTCACCTTTTCCTAATATCCTCTGCTTTCAGAAACCTATGCCAAGCTCATGTTGTTCGTGATTAGCCCCATAAAGGGTTGCTCTGAGCAACTGAAGGTCTTCTGCAAGAATTCTGCAAGAATTTAGCAGTTCTGCTCCATCATTTTGGCTTCAGATAATCTTTGTTTAGCCACCTATGGGCACTGTTACATGGGAAACAGAATTTCTTAAATTCAGCAAGGTGATTCTTGAAGTATTTATTTCAAATTTTAAGGCACCTAAG
Source organism: Chionis minor (assembly GCA_013398295.1). Taxonomy (NCBI): domain Eukaryota; kingdom Metazoa; phylum Chordata; class Aves; order Charadriiformes; family Chionidae; genus Chionis; species Chionis minor. Next base: position 505,105 of record VZSF01005155.1, on the reverse strand, counting down.
CCTGGATAGGCAGCTTTTAATTTTTAAGTAAGTTAATAAAATGCCACGTAATGCAGACTTGTAGATACACTGCTCTGTTGTGAAAAATGATAAACTTGAGCATATTGTGCACTAAGTAATCTTGGTGTAAGAAAGAGTAGCTTAAATGACTTAACTGAAGTTATTTAGACTTATTGGGAAATTTACAAAGGTAGAACTAGAGTTCAATTTAATCTAGAATTCAGGGATATTTTTAAGAACAGAGGGAAAGACCAATCTCTCAGTATCTTGGCTAATGAATTATATAGTGCCATTAATGTCATTTGAATTCAACCAGATAAAAATAAATGGAGATATATGGTCCAAAGACAGCCCTGTAACTGGTTATTTTCATGTTTTTTTGAGATTAAAAACACTTAGAAGTACCCTGAACTTTTATGAGCCATTTGAACAGTAACACTTCTATTTGGCCTTCAAAATCTTTGTCGAAATGGGCATGAAGCAACTCCAGGCTGGAGCTGTGCTCCGTGAAGGAGTTCTCCTGGCTCAGCTGATTTGTTTTCCTATTAGCAGAACAAGTGTGACAGTGGCAGGAACTGCTGTGCCAGTCAGATTGACACAAGACTCAGAGAACTGACGGATGATGGTTTTGTTATTTACTACAGTCCTGGGTTTTCATTTCTAAAATATCATTAATGTTAACTATGCTCTGCATACTACCCCTCGTTTGACCTTGGTGATGGGAATGTTGCAACATCCAAGCACTCAAACTATGAGTTTAATATCACAGACAGGTTTTGCAGAGAACTGAAGCAGAATGTGGGCAGATTTATGGAAATATTTCATTTCAGAGCTTGTAAAAAAAAAAACCTATGGTAGCTAAATTCATAAAAATTGATGGTTTATCTAAGCTGCATGCAGCTTCTCTCTGCCTAGGGAAGGTGTTGGTGGCTGATTTACCAGCTGACCTCCTGGGTAACAAAAGCTGTATGCTGTTATCCTAGCTCCATATGGATTATTGCTAATTGGTGGAAAAAAACCAGCTGTAAAACTGCTTCTGCCTCATGGAAGCAAAACATCCACAGAGAAAGCAGACACAAGATGTTCTGAATTTCCAGTTAGCCTCACCTGCGACAAGGCTAAAGAAAATCCTGAAAAGGACAGTCCTAGAGACTGGGAAATTTTGAATGAAAAGTGGCGTATGCTCAGCTTAACTAGGTTTTGGACTAATAGAATTGCACTATTACAGTTCAGCACATAAAACTATTTCCCTGCTGTTAAAACCTGAGAATTCAATACCCTCCAGCAGAAAATGCGAAGACCTGGAGGGGAAATCAACGCGATGTTCATTTGGCTTAGTCGTAGGTAGCTTTGTCACCAGACCCCAAGACGTTCACAATGGGGACGTTTTCTCCTGTGCTGGGACATTTTGTCCCCTTCCACAGACCACCTGGATGAGCGGTAGGTCTTTCTGTAGAGTCTGGAGTCGGCTACTGCTGTCACACTACTGACCCCGGTGGCGAGGTTCAAATGGTAACAGACCATGGTGTTAAATTCGGAAGTCTGTGGAACTTTATGGGACTAAAATGAAGTGCCCTGGGTCTCTAGTTCCAGTATCACCAGAAGGCAAAACATCATTTGTGTAACTTGATCATTTAGAACTCATTTTAGATGTAACCGCTTGGTTTTATTTGTAGAAAAATCCCATAATTAACTATAAAGCCCAATGTGGTTGCATATCTCTCCTTTCACACTTAGAAGAACACAGTGGACGGTTAATGGTACAGCCTCACTGATAAGTAGGTTTTTCATTAAAGCCTTGTGAATGGGCATGATAAGAGAGCAAAACAGGACCCAGAAAATTTCTTGGCTGTATTTAGAAAGTGCATAACATAAAGCAAAAAAAAAAAAAAAAGTTCTCCAAACGGCCCCTGAAAACACAAGCTAAGTCTCAATGCGCCAGTTTGACAAGCACTGTATGACTGTTCTGACGGGGTACAGAGCGCCTGCTAATGAAAAGGGGGGGGGCTGGAAAGAAAGCTCATTAATTGACATTTTTAGTGTCTGAGGTGCGAAGGACAGCATAGACTTGCAAACAGCATTACTGCGGTATCTCTGGTGCAGGAAGAGAAACGGCAGATGCAGGAGATGGATTGTGTGCGCAGCTCGTTAGGGAAATAGAGAGATGCCTGCATGAAAACCCAGTCAGTCTCCTGGCTCTCGTGAGCCCTTCGCCCAGCGAGCCCTCAGCCCCGTGTTCCCCACGACCCCCGACAGCAGAATTCGGGGGTTGTGTATGTTAAGGAGGTACAGGGTGGTGTTTTCCCTCCCCCCGTGAGCAGCGGAATGACGCCCGGTTTTACACAGGTCCTACCCTGAGCGCGGGTGGGCTGACACAGATCTCACCGGCTGTGGCGCGTACAGTCCCGGAACCTTCCGGGGTCCCAGATTTTCTGTGTGACATTGACCATTTAACGCTGCTTGGAGGAAGGGGCAGGGGCAGGGTTGGGCTGGGTACAGCCCTCTCTGCCAGGCTCCTGCGCCCCCGCGTTCCCCTGCCCCATCCCGATGGTGCGGTGCTGGTCGGGATGGGGAGGAAAACCCCGTTCTGAGCAGACCCAGTAATGTTAATAGCAGATTTTAATCTCATGGAGGCAACTTTATTTTCCCCAGAATGTACTGTGTACTGGGATAAAGGGAAACCAGAGTTAAACCCAAACTAATTTTTGGTGTTGTAAGAATTCCCTCATTGTTTCTAATGGCAAAAATGACCTATCTCCAGAGATGAGTAACTGTCACTGAATCTGATGCTGACCCTTTCAAGGCATAAAAATATCCGATATATGCTATTTAAACCCTTGTTGAATGCCATATACCTTCAAATGCAAACATTAAACCAAAGACTGAATACCTTCCTTACACAATAACAACTTTTCAAAAGAGCCATTGGGGTAACTGCTGCTGAACTTCTGCTCTCAACATGGAGAAGACAAATTTTCGTGTTATCAAAACAAAGCCCTATCAGTGTAATCACTTCTGAGCCTCTATGTTGGGACCATAAATTTGCGACTGCAGTGCTGTTCCTGCAGTTTATCTATGGTATTATATAGAAACAGAACGTTACGGCGACACTGGTAGTGTATGTGCACTATGAGTTGTTAGATATATGTAACTAGTGACGTGTTAGTGCATGTACTATCACTGTCTATACAGTACGTACGCTCTGTAATTACAGAGATCAATATTAGGAATAAAAATGGTCTCGTACCTACTTGAAAACTAGCACTCTTTCGCCTAAATACCTGCTAAACAGTGTCAGGCTAGACAGTAAGGAGAAGTGAAACAATGATGGTAAGATGAAAATGGAAAATAGTGAAAGACCACTAAAAGTAATTTTGGTGTTTTATTGGCACAATTGCTGAAAATGCGAATATTTTTTAAAAGGTTGTACAGTATAAAAAAAAAAAATATCCACAAAATGCCAAATGTGTGAACAGGAAATAACTGAATATAACTTGGAAATTCTTCATGACATATGTGCCTTGTGGGCCTTCTTGTTAGGAAATGAAAACAATCTTGTAGATTTCACAATTATGATATTAAAACACATTCAGAGATGACCTCCAGCATTCTTAATGTCGTTATGTATGCACAGGTCAATCAATACACTTATAATTAGGGAAGTGTCTGACTAGTGATTGTAGTTTTCTACACAAAATCCAATAAAAAAAGTTGGACGTGAACAAGAGATGAGCGAGTAGCTTGGTGGCTTTGTTATGGCACATGCAGCTCTGGCTTCACTGAAGCACAAAGTGTCATCTGAAAAGCTGCTCAGTACCAGGAAACTTCAGTACTGAGCTACGGCACTGGTTAAACAGGATTGCGCCAGAACAAAGACATCCTGCAGCCCGCGCGTGATGCCGCAGGGCTCACCAGCGCCTGTTGCAGCCGCACTAAGGGCACCGCTAAGACGAGGAAGGAAGAGGTCTGAGTCAGGACTTGGCTGGCGTTTTCCAACAGTCGAAGTCCAAAATTACAAGCATTAAAATCCACTCAAATTCCACCTTATAATGCGGTTTAATGACACTGCCTTCTAAAGAAGTTTTTGATCTTAAAATTTCTTACATATGTTCTAGTTCTGAAAAAAAATAAAATAAATTTACTGCTCAACATTTATGCTCAGCCGGCTTAAAATCCACAAAACACACGTTCTTCCAGGAAATAACCCAAAGAGTTCATTTGATGTTGTTAAATTCCGCCTGTATGTTTTAAAGGATGGGGCTGGCAGCAAAGAGAATGGGTAGGGAAGGCTTGTTTTCAGAATGGCTGTGACACCATCGCTAAACCCCCTTGCACGGAGCCTACGCACTACAGTAACAGTTACAAAAATTGGGGGAAACACAGATCTTCATCGCACGTCTCTCACCTCCCGGGAAAGCACCTTCTAAACAAGTGTCCGTCAGGCAGGACACATCGGTGGGGAAAGAGATGATTCTAACAATAGATCTCAGAAATGCAGTCACACCTGAGGAAATTAAAATACCAAACTTGGGTTAGCAACCACCTGATCCTGAGGGACATGGGTTAGGGGTGGGTTTGGCAGAGGTTTATGGTTGGACTTGATGATCTTGAAGGTCTCTTCCAACCCAAGTGATTCTATGATTCTATAATCCAATTTTCTTTTTAGCAAACATTAGAATTCTGATAGACACCAAGGTTTATGCATATCTTTTTTTAAAAATACCTTGCTCTGGAATAGCACCTCTCTGAAAACTTCAGTTGTAGTGTTTCAGGTGGTCGGTTGGTTTGTTTTTAAAGAAAGAGCTTGCTCTGGAGAACCTTCCTTCGCCAGGTCTCCCTTCAGGCTGCAGTGCTGGGGATGGGCTGCCGTCCCTGAGAGAGGGCTGGGACCCAGCCTCTCGTCACACAGCAAAGGTGAGGTGAAATTGCAGAAAGTGGAGGGGAAAAAAGGGGACTGCCAAGGGAGAAATAAGCAAAAGCTATAGAAAAATATCATATCCTTACAACACGTTGGTTTGGTCTAGAAAAAAATACTAATTTTAGAGAAAATGTAGACAGTTCTCTCATAACCTGTGCGAGGCTGCATAAGAAAGGGCAAATTGTTATTATTTTATAAATGGCATATTATATGCAATAATATATATTCTATTGTTTACATATTTGTTAGATTGACATATTATTATTTTACTGTGCTTACTATGTGTTTGATTTAGCTTTTTTTAAATGGAAAGCATTTCCTATAAGCCTGCGTTATCTTTTCTTCCTGATCCTCAGTTTCTTACATATGTAAATAGAAACAATTAGCTTTGAGGTAACTAAAGACCTTGTAAATGTGAGAAGAGAAACATGTGAGAAGCAAAAAGAAGCTTTTAAAACAATCTTTACCTTTTCCACTTTTTTAAGCCAAAAAAGTAAGGGAGTAAAAAAAAAAATAATTTGTACGATAGTAAAGAACATCATAAGTATGTCAGATTTCAGTTATTTCTGAAGAGAAGCCTTTTGATTTTTTTCTAAATCAAATCCAAACCCCGTTTTTAAAAAAATTACCCCTTGCATATACTGTCCTATGGAACTACGAAATACTGTCCACAAAATATTTTAAAATAACTTTAATTTTGAAGGTCAAGATGCTTATGAAAATACCTTGAGTACAAAAAATGCTGTGTTTCTTAACAAAAGAATATTACTGTAGTGACAATTCAAGTTGTTATGGTAACTGGGTCTGTAAAAAGGGGTACATAAGCTTGGAGAACGCTTAGGTATTTTTCTCGGCAGAATTTTTATATAAAGTTTTTCTATTAAAAATGCTTTAGAAAGTTCCACGTGCCCCTGGGGGCCAGGCTGAGAGCCAATCTGCCGAATACCAGGGGAAAATAAAACGTACTTACAAAGCCACCGAAATCAAACCTCCTGCGAGTGTCCAAAGACACAGGAGAGAAGGGAAGAGGAAGAGCAGGACCACCCGGACACTCTGGTTCGCATCGGGAGCTGCTCAGCTGGTGGTCGCCGGTTTTCCCCTCAGGTCGCACCCGGTTCTGACCAATATTACGGTGACACCAGCCTGGGGGACTTTCAGCACCGGGGATGTTAATCATAAGAGGGAAATCATAGAATCATAGAATCACTTGGGTTGGAAGAGACCTTCAAGATCATCGAGTCCAACCAGAAACCTCTGCCAAAGCCACCCCTAACCCATGTCCCTCAGCACCACGTCTGCCCGGCTTTGAAATACCTCCAGGGACGGCCATTCCACCCCCTCCCTGGGCAGCCTCTTCCAATGCCTGAGAACCCTTTGGGTAAAGAAGTTTCTCCTAATATCCAACCTAAACCTGCCCTGGCACAACTTGAGGCCATTTCCTCTTGTCCTGTCACTTGTTCCTTGGGAGAAGAGACTGACCCCCCCGGCTATACCCTCCTTTCAGGGAGTTGTAGAGAGTGAGAAGGTCTCCCCTCAACCTTCTCTTCTCCAGGCTCTACAATCCCAACTCCCTCAGCCGCTCCTCAGGAGACTTGTTCTCCAGACCCCTCCCCAGCAGTAGAATGCAGTAGAATATTTTGCTAAAGATACGTGTTATGATTTTCTCCCTGTTATTCTTTTATACTAATGATGTTTAAAAAAAAAAAAATAACTTTGCTAATTTCATTTCTAGTTCAAACACCCTGGAGAAACAAAGAATCACTTCTAATTGTTGGACTATGGGTGAGATCCAGAATATTTTCATACAGATAATTTACACAGGAAAAAGTAGCCACTGCAGAAAACAGAGTTTTTGATCACTAAGAGTCCAAAAACCAGGCCTGAGGTGTATTTGCAAATCTGGAGAAACCTATAAACGTGTATTCTGGCACCTTATCCAAATTTAAAGCAATTATGGGTTGAATGCTCTCCTTAGGAAATCCCAGGACCTTGGCTCAATGAAGAAGCACCTCCATTTGGAATCACACTGGGAATACGGTGAGATGACGGAGTTTAGTGAATACTCCTCTGTAAGCAGCGCGCTTCTCACAGTGTCCCCAGGGAAGCCTATAAAACATGCCTCCAGCTACACCAGGCACCCCCACTGGCAGGTCATCACCAAACAGAAAAAGCTCCTTTAATTTGGGAAAAGTGTCAGAATGACAGACAACAAACATTTAATTTCCATACACACAGAGAGGGGTTTAGTAAACAGGGAGGTTCCAGTGTTGATGTGTCCAGACAGGGGCTGTCGGTGGGAAGTAATGTGAACCCCATCACTCCGGATACCCCAGCCATTTAGAACTAAAACATAGACCAGACAGCATAGGGCAAGTTGTTTCTTTTTTGTACAAAACAAGTTACAAGTTTTGAATGAACAAATGACAATTAAAATAAAATCAATCTACCGCCGTATGTCTTTTCCATCTCTCCTATTCATGATTCTATACGGCTCCTATTCGTGAAGTGTTTAAACAGTAAACTTTATCTAGGCATTAAAAAGTAAAAGAATTATTCTGTGTATAAAACTTACTTTAGAGAAGAGTGGAAAGTGTCATATAATCTCAGCTACTGTGGGTTTCACGGTACATGGCGAGAAATACTGCTATTTATAAAACCTAGAGAAACACTTCATAATTAATACTATAACTAATGAATTTTACTTTTCTGCTTGTGAAGTGTTTGTTGGTAGGAATTTCTGCAGATACAGAAGCTTATCACTCTATTTATAGCCTTCCATAATCTAGAATAGTCCCAGAAAACAAGTATCTGTTATTACTAAATTAGGTTTTTTTCAAAAATTGAGTAGAATATTTAGAGAGCAGTAAGAGCATCACTAATGCATGGGAAAATAAGTGCATTCTGCACTTATTGATCTAAATTTCCTCTGGTTTAATACCGGCATACACCTGCAGAAAACCCTGTCATATAGGCAGAGTTTACTGGGACGGTTTCGGAGATGAAGCAGTTCCCAGCTGGCCGGAGTGGCCCTGTCAGTGCCCTGTGACATGGTTCTCGTTCCCACGGTGGCTGTACACGTTGCTGCTTTCCTGGGGTGAAGCTGCCCCACTGCAAACGCTGCTTTTAAGACCGTTTGTCATAATCCAAGACTCATTCACCCCTGCAGAAAACCTTTGGGTACCTGGTAAAGAGATTTAAGATCAAAAAGGTAAGTGATGTGAGTACGATGCTGTAGAACAGCATATATTTTCCTGCATGGTACAGAAACTGCAAATATTTTGTCTAGGTAGAATTGTGGCAATGGTCATTAGAGTACTGCTTCCTACATCAGCAGAAACGTGAAAGTAAACACAGGGGGGTTCCTGGACACATATTTATTCCTTACTGTTGGTTATTTATTGACCAAGTTCAATAAAAAATCTACCAAAAAAGGCATACGGAATGAGATCCTAAAACAGAAATTCACGTATTAACATTATTTTTTCTATTGGTAAAAATGGTAAATTATACGTCTGTAAATTTTTATTAATTACTTTCTGAAAATGTTCTTCACATTTTATATTTTAATCTCCCATCCACTGGGCCATTGTAATCTGTTCCATAAGTTGCATATGCCACTGATTAGAATTGACTATATTTGAACCAGTGGCAGTGATGACCAGCTCTCCTGGTACAGTTCTGTTTATTTGTGAATAAGGCAAAGTCCCTGTCTATGTGTGTATCAAAAGCTTTCTCCTTAAAGAAAAAGAGAAGTTGGCTCTGAGTAAGATTTTCTTCAGCCAATTAAATAATCTATGAACTAGTCCACTATGCACTGCAGCTAAATATTCAGATTATTTAGAATCTTTGTTATTCCCCTCCTGGTCTATTTTTATGTATACGCAGGGTACTTCGGCTCAAAAATGCAAATATATGCAGTGCTATTTTACTGTTCTGAAACCTCTGTTTATATATTCCAAGCTAGCTGGAATTTTTTCAAGAGCCTTCATTATCTTAGACATTTTGAGAATATTTTGAAAGCTTGAATAAATTGCCTAACCACCAAATGCCTAGGGCAGCTAGGCAGTGTCTGAAGACTTACTGAATTGAGCGACTCTTAAATTAGACATTTGCACGGTTATTTTTAATTAATCACCATATAAAATGTAATTAGCATGCACCACTTATCGTTTCAATAGCAGTTGGCAATTTTTTTATTTTGTAAATTCTTCTTAGAGCACACAGTTCAGGAGGAGAGAGGGGATCCCAGAGGCTGATGTCAGGAGCAATCGGGGTGATTTACTTGGCTGTTGCTCAGGATATAACTACTCTGATGGCCTTCTACCATGGCATGGCTGGATGGACAGATGAGGGGAGGGCAGTGGCTGTTGTCTACCTTGACTTCAGCAAGGCTTTTGACACCGTCTCCCACAGCACCCTCGTAGGCAAGCTTAGGAAGTGTGGGTTGGATGAAGGGACAGTGGGGTGGATCGAAAACTGGTTATCAGGTGGGTCTCAGAGGGGTGTGATCAGTGGGGCAGAGCCCAGTTGGAGGCCTGTGACCAGTGGTGTTCCCCAGGGGTCAGTGCTGGGTCCAGCCCTGTTCCCTGTATCCATCAATGACCTGGATGAAGGGATGGAGTGCACCATCAGCCAGTTTGCTGGTGACACCAAGCTGGGAGGGGTGGCTGACACCCCGGAAGGCCGAGCTGCCATTCAGTGTGACCTGGACAGGCTGGAGAGCTGGGCAGGGAAAAACCTCATGAAGTTCAACAAAACTCAGTGCAGGGTCCTGCCCCTGGGGAGGAACAACCCCCCGCACCAGGACAGGTTGGGGTGACCTGCTGGGAAGCAGCTCTGCAGAGAGGGACCTGGGAGCGCTGGTGGCCAACTGGGTGACCATGAGCCAGCAATGTGCCCTGGTGGCCAAGAAGGCCAGTGGCATCCTGGGGGGCATCAAGAGGAGCGTGGCCAGCAGGTGGAGGGGGGTCATCCTGCCCCTCTGCTCTGCCCTGGGGAGGCCACAGCTGGAGTCCTGTGTCCAGTGCTGGGCTCCCCAGTTCCAGAAGGACAGGGAACTGCTGGAGAGGGGACAGGGAAGGGCCACGAAGATGATTCAGGGCTGGAGCATCTCTCTGGTGAGGAGAGGCTGAGGGAGTTGGGTCTCTTCAGCCTGGAGAAGAGCAGGCTGAGGGGGGTCTCATCAATGTCCACGAACACTGACAGGGAGGGGGCCGGGAGGAGGGGGCCAGGCTTTTGTCAGTGGTGCCCAGGGACAGGGCACGGGGCAATGGGGATAAAATCCAATATAGGAAGTTCCATCTGACCATGAGGAGGAACTTCTTTCCTGTGAGGGTGGCAGAGCCCTGGCACAGGCTGCCCAGAGAGGTGGGGGACTCTCCCACTCTGGAGACATTCCCAACCCGCCTGGACGCCACCCTGTGCCTCTGCTGTAGGTGACCTGCTCTGGCCGGGGGTTGGACCAGATGGTCTCCAGAGGGTCCTGCCAACCCTCAACATTCTGTGATATAACGTGTATTCTATTCCACTCTCTAGTGGGCAGGATTTTTTAACTTAGAAAAACACTTCTGTCCATGCCTGTCACCCCTCCCCGTTGTTTGGAGCAGTAACGTGCTCAATAAGGAAATCCCAGAACTCGATGATCCTTAAGGTCCCTTCCAAGCTAGAAGATTCGATGGTTCCATCAGTGGAAAGCTGATGCTTTCACACATCTCCTCCTTGCTCCACAAAGCTCCTCCTCGCGTGCCGTGTGGCCGCCCTGCGGTGCAGCGGGACACCACGCCGGTGCGGGGTCCCCACCACCCTCGGTGGACACGTGTTTGTGCCGCTTTGAAAGACAATTCCTCACACTCCTTTAACGTGGATTGAAGAACACACGGGAAGGGCTGCAAGGCAGGCAGCGTCCCCAGAGGAACACCGGGAAGCCAATCTCTTCCTGCCTGGAGGCAGCCAGCTCCTGGCTGGCGTTCAGGGGAACGGAGCCTCCCTGGCCAAGAGAGGCATCGCCATCAAGAGCTGCCGCACACCCCCAGCATCTCCAACCACGGCAGCGCTCACCGCCGCGGTGCCCAGAGTCGGTAAGGGTGTTCGCAATCATACGGATGCAACTTCAAAGCCCACACAGAGGGCTGTGTCCATGCTTGCTTGGGTTGGATAACAGGGAAAATTTCTTCACCGAAAGGGTCATCAAACAGAACACTGTGTCCGTGCTTGCTTGGATTAGATATTAGGAAACATTGCTTCCCCAAAAGGGTCACGGAGCGCTGGCAGAGGCTGCCCAGGGCAGTGGTGGGGTCCCCATCCCTGGAGGTGTTTCCCAGCCGGGCAGACGTGGTGCTGGGGGACACGGGGTAGGGCTGGGCTGGGCAGCGCTGGGTGATGGTTGGACTCGGTGATTTGAAGAGTCTCTTCCAACCAAAACGATTCTATGACAAGCCCGTCCCTGTGGTTACAGGAGACGGAGGGCAGGTCCTGCTGAGCATCTGGACTCATCAAGGTCAGTTCCCACTGACATGTCTCTAAAAGGCACTTCGTGCTTGTTCTGGAACTAGTAAATGTTTGGAGAACCACAGTCTAGTTTCTGGCAGGCTGCGTTCCTGTCCTCCGTAGACAAGATAAGGCAAGGCTTGACGCCCGCAGGCTCTGCCTTAAGCTCTGCCCAAGAGAGATGGCTGCAACACAGCAACGTGAAAAACCTCACGGTGGTCTGCTTTCTTTCAGCTGAGTGACCACATCTGTTAAAGGTGGCCCACGTGCTAATTTTTCTAAGGTGATGATGTTTCCAGAACATGCACAGCCAATGACCTCATATTAAAAAAGCCGGATACGCTGACAGCGTCCCCTTGCACCGAGGACATTCTCCCCTGCGAGTCGCACAGCAGCACGTGGACGGTGTCCTTCCTGCCATGCACCACCCGAGTGCCTGCTCCCCGCTCCACCGGTGCTCCTGACATTCCATTTGCAACAGAAAGAATCTTTAGAAAGCTTTGAAAAATCACCTAATTTGAGGACGGGTTAGTTACTGCATTGTGTTTGAACACTGGGCTAATTCTAGAAAGAAGCTGACAAGGCTTTCTGGCAGCCTTTTTAAACCCAGCTCTCCCTTTTCCTTAAAAAAAAGGTTGTGAGGCTCTAAGAAGGGGGGGGAGGAAAAAAAAAAAAAGAAAAAAAAA
>VZSF01005155.1:375238-492991 GCA_013398295.1 Chionis minor | reverse complement strand
AAAAAAAAAAAAAAAAAAAGTCTGGTTCTGCTGTTCTTCACTGCACCCCAGAAAGAGAGAACTATTAGAACTATTATTCTTTTGGGTTTATACCACTTCTACCTAAGCTTTAGTGGCTTGATTTAAAATAAGATTTCAGCATCTGAAGCACGACTTCGACAGTATATAGCTGCTTAAGTTAGAATTTATGGTTCTGAAAATCCCTGCTCATCTACCTCAGCAGGCTAAAACCACTTCAGATTGTCACTGTTGCCTCCACCTCTTTATCCTAATAGTTTCTCAAGGGTCAAAAGTTTTTGTTTAGTGTATTTCCACAAACACCTCAGTACTGACAGAGCAGAGAGACTGCAATCTCCCACCTAAACCTAGAATCATATAAGAAACTGGCTTTTTTTTTTTTTTTAGCTTTCTGTGATTCTTACTGCTTGAAAGTGTTCACAGAATGCCTTCAGAATAAAGCTACACTTAAAGTCATGCTATGAAAGCAAAGCAAAAAACCCAACTCACTTACCTACAAAGGGACGCACCTGATGTCAGGGCTATTTATGTATTTTCATGACATGTTAACTGGTTAAGATATGTAAAATACTACAGATTATTCCTCTCAAGGCAATCAAGCTACCATTGACATCACAGAAGTGCAACTCCTGGGTTGTTTGGCCCCCCCTCCCTTTTCCCTTTTTAAAAAATCAAAGCAGACAAAATTAACACTTGGAGCCTCTGGCAGGCAGGAGCCTACGCTCTGGAGCGGGAATGGATGTAAAGTACACCTCTACACCCAGCAGCTCCTGACAGGTTTTGGGTTCTGCCCAGGAGATCCGTCACGTGGAAGCAAGGCACTGGCCGTGCTGGGAAGCAACACATAACTCTCTCATTTGAATTTGCCCTAGTTCTTTTAAAGCATTTTATTACACTCACAGCCATACGGTTTGGAAATGAAACCCCTCCATAACAGCATCCACCTAAATCAAGTAGGATAAAGCCGCAGTCTGTCCTGGAGAACCTCTTGCTGCTGGTCCCCCGTGAGGAGGCTGCTCCCAGGAAAGCCCCAGGCTCCGGTTGGGAGAGGACGATGGCTGCTCCAGGACCGCGCTCACTGGCCCTGCGCCCTTCCGGCAGGTCTCTGCTTCAGACCCATCTGTGCCACTTCCCTTTTTCTGCCCAGCCGGGCAGGATTTCCAATTTTTTTCTAGCAAATGCTCCTCAGCTTTTCCCAAGCTGGGCATTAGAGAGTACAGCATAGATATTATTCTAATGAAAATGTCATTTTTTACTGCCTCAGCAGCTGGTAACAAAACTTGTTTCCCTATTGAGACCTTTTTAACATACTATTTGTTTTAAACTGCCTATGTGCTTGTAAACAGCTTAGGTTGCTGTAAATTGATCCACCTGACATCCTTCTTTCTGGTGTGCATAGCCGGGACAAAGAGAAGGCCAGGTTAATTACCAAGGAGATGTGTTAATTAGGTAATTAACACATCATGCTTCTCTGTAGCAGGCAGAAAGGAGGAGGAAGAGGACTGGGGAATTGAGTGAAGTTATAGCAGAAATCGGCTTACGAAGCCCAGGGAGCAGGGACCAGCTTGGATGAGGCACCGCAGCGGTGTGTAACGACTCTCTCAAAACCTACATCTCCTGTAACCTGCAGGAAGCAGCTCAGGTGTTCATCGTCCTCTGGTGAATGCCAGGGCTACAGGCCATACTAACGTAGTCAGGAGTTTGCCTGTTTCTGCAAACCTGGAGGCATCTGGTCCCTTCTCGAACTGCCCATCAGGAGACCTCGCTGGAGCTACGCAGAGCAAAGGGCTTCTGGAACTCCTCACCGCGTCCCTCTTCCCGTGGGCGGGAGCGCAGGAAAGGTGCTTCCTTCAGGAATTCAGGTAATCGCACCCAGAGAGGTGGATGCTGATGCTGGTGTCAGTGAGCTCTGGCTTGTGCTGGCTTTGCTTTTAGCGTAGTTTAGAAATGACGTGTATCTCGTATATCGTGAGTTTTGCCTCTGAGTACAAAACCAGTCTGCACCCAACCTGCTTGTAAGAAATGCACATTTAGGTGTGGATCTGTTTGACTCACAGCTGCCAAACAATCCACGAGCTTCTGCAGTTTCAAGCTCCTTCTCCCTAAACCAAGCAAGATCCCAGGACAGATCTGACCAGCCTAAAAAACAAGGTTTACGTGGAATTAAAACTTTTAGGGCACTTGCTGCAACTGGCGCTTAAGTTTTCAGTTCACGTCTGTCTTTTCCAGGCAAAGAAGACGGCAACAATCTGCAGAACTCTGCCGTGTAATTCCAAATATTTGTAATCTATCGACTGACTGAATTTATTAATGCCATTTAACCTCTGCGATGCGTAGTGCTGTCTGTCACTCATCCTTACTGCTGCCAGGAGATGCACAGCCACTTCCAGGCAGTGTTAGGGGGTCTCAGCTCTCTTCCCAGGCAGGTTGGGCTGTTCTTCTGAAACACTGAGCTTTTCTGAAACAGGGAAGGGAAACAAAAGCTGCATATTAAAATCTCCTCTCTAAAATGATACAGTGCATGGTTTGCCTTTTTGGTAATTCCTTGTCCTTTCCTTGCCAGTCTTCCACAGAAGTGACTTGAGATTCCACACACTGGTTTTTCCCTGCTTTAGGAGTGATGTGGATTATCAGTTTCAAAGTCATGACTTTGTGTCACGCCCCTACAAAAAATCTGCCATCATAGATAGGCATTGGGCCATTTTGATAAAGCAATAGTGATTTCAAGGATTTTTTTTTTTTTCTTCTCCGGTCTTACTTTGAGTCTTTATATGTCTGTAATTTCTTGGTCCCTCTAACATGAGCATTTATTACAGGCATCAAAATTCCCAGTTACTCATAAAAGATTCCTGTAAGCATTGAAACACGCTTCCCTGCTGTTATCCTATATGTTAGCAAGGTTAAATTCAACTCTGTCTGATTCTACAGCTTTGTCTAATCTTTGCCCTATTACCTTCCATCTTTCCTCACTGTCTGGTTGTGAGGGTCGAACTAGGGGCTCAAGACTGTGGTTGTCTACCAGCCGTGTCGTCCCGCGCCCACTGAACCACATCCTCAGCTTGCCGCTCCGTTCTGAGCTTCACTTGTGAGACCAGCACCAGGGCAGAATTTGGGAGGTCTCCGAACAAGCCTGACCCTGTCAGAACCATACCTAACCTCTAAAATCGATTGCTGAAATCTAAAGAATTTTCATTGTTTCTTCTCTATTTGCAGTGTTGTACTTCTCACGCTTTTCATAGAATCCTAGAATGGTTAGAGTTGGAAGGGACCTTAAAGCTCATCAAGTTCCAACCCCCCTGCCATGGGCAGGGACACCTCTCACTAGGGCAGGTTGCTCCAAGCCCCATCCAGCCTGGCCTCGAACACTTCCAGGGATGGGGCCTCCATCCTTTTGTAGCATATATTTATATGTAGCATCCCATCCTTTTGTAGCATATATTTACAGTTGGTCTTTTCTTTGACATAAATAATAACGTTAAGTACATCTGGTGTGTCAAAACCCATTATTGGTTTCCTTAAGTAGCATACTCTTCACCTGTGCACAATTTTTGAAGATACGCTGAAGTTTATTTTAGTTTTTTCTTCCCTATTACTTTAATATTAGCTCTGGCAAAATTTTTTTCCTTATTCTCTTCTTTCACTGAAGTTATTTTCTTTAGTGCTTCCTACTGCTATTTCTGTGTCATGCTCAGGAATCACTGTTTATCTTCTTTATTTCAGCAAAGCAGTTCCAATGCCTCTGCAAAACTTAAAACAGATTTATACCGAGCTCCTTTTCCGATATCAAACCTTTGAAGCTAAACCTATCAGAGATTCAATTTTCTATTTCACAACTCCAAGCAAGGTCATTGTTCTAGATCTACAGACAACTAAAAAAAAGTTTTTCCTGTTACTAGACTGATGGGGTGTAAATTTGTGCTTGTGATTTTAAAAAGTGTATGTATTCGCACCCTAACACCCCTGCATAAACACATTGAATGGTAAACTCAGCAGCAGGATTAATTATTGTTCCATTTTGGACTTGATGAGTATTACCTTCATTTAGCTGTTCAAAATTTACATCTAATTTTGTAGTTTTATGTCTAGTTTATTTCTAGTTGTCATGGTCATACTTTTTCCAGGATAAAAACTGTGGCTCCTCTCAAGACTGTTAAGCAGCTCCCACAAAAATTAAATCCAGGTATTATTCACAACCCCATTACTATCTGAATGCCTACTTAGTGCAGAGAAACAGCAGGCTGCTACTTACTGGTTTGCTTTACGGTTTTTAGACTTGGCTCTCTAACCACATGATGGCCTAATTTTAAGTTGCAGCATCTTCTTCATGGATGATACAGACAACACGCAGATTTGGAAGTAAAGCCTCAGAGCTCTATCAGTTGAGCAACACTCAGTTAATTACACTAGGTAAAGAACAACTGCTTTATGAAAATTACAACAAAAAAATCCCAGCGTTGGGATTGTATCATGATCTATTAATATCGCAAATATTAATTAAGGTACACGCATGGTAAGTATTCATACAGCAAGAGAGAGTGTATCATTTATTAATCCAAATGATTATGAACACCAAATATTTCAATGGAAACCTGGCAAAAAAGCGACAGGAGAAAGCTGAAAGGAGGTGAGGAAAAACAGCAGCAGAAAAGAAAACCTGCAAAGGACAGAAAAGAGGTCACGGGAGAGCAAAAATAAGTGGAAGCAATCAAGGAATGGCATTTTGTAAAAGATCCCAGGTGAAACAAAATTGGTCTGAGTTGTCACATCTCACTGACATCCTTTTCTC
This sequence comes from Chionis minor, assembly GCA_013398295.1. NCBI lineage: Eukaryota > Metazoa > Chordata > Aves > Charadriiformes > Chionidae > Chionis > Chionis minor. Next base: position 488,187 of record VZSF01005155.1, on the reverse strand, counting down.
TGTAATAAGTACTGTACCAAGTTTTTTGCTACTTTTACTGATTACTAGAGGCTCAAAATTCTTCCAAAGAATAGACGAGTCTTTAAAATGAGATGCAGTCTTAATTGTAGGGTTTAGGAAGTAGATGGGAATAGCTGAATCCACATCCAACCTCAGGAGACAGATATTAACTAGAGAAAATATGAAAAAATAGTATCTGGAACAGAGAGCAGTTTGCAAGAACAGAAAGCGGGTGAAAGAAGCGAAGGAAAACTGATATCAGTGCTGTTCGGTGCTTTTAACAACTGGCTTTCAAATTGGATTTTTAGTTTCTTTTAGAATAGTCTTTCAAATTTTGTTTATAACCGGCAGAAAGACAGACTACATTTAAAATAGTATTGAACCATTTTCTACTTACGTTTTACTAAAGCAGCATTGCCATCATGAGAGCCGACATGAATAAATTCTAGGCTTCACGATGGTTAGCTGATATTTTCCATGTTTACACAGAGAGACTCAGGTTGTTTTGGAAGATTCTTCTGTAACGTTTTTTGCAGACACTGATTCCCCTCTGAAAACGAAGGATTCCACATTTCTTAAAACAAGGTCACTTGTGTGCCTAAGTTCTAATTTGGGTGTTCACGCACAAAAGCTTGAACTGTATAATCCCACTGTAAAGGTATATATGTTTTTGTTTGTATTTTTACATGAGGTAAGCAAATAATGGGAGAAAGAAAATAGTACCATTCTCATTTTGCGGGGAAAGCCACTGAAGCACCATCTAGGTTCAAGCCCTCTGAGTATTTATCCTTTATTAATCAGAGCGCTTCCCGCTAAATGAAAACCTCAGTATGTTCATGGTAAGTGAGTTTTGGCACCTCGCTATAGGAGTGTCCCAGTGCGTTAATTCAAAAGACCCTTTCTTCTCCACATGTCCTTTTTGCGTTTTGATTTGTTTTTCTCATAAGCAGGGACCTGGCACTGAGAGGCAGATGTAACATAGGCTGAACAGGAGGTGACCAGAAGCCCAAGGAAAAGATCTTGAAGATCTGGAATTATAAACTGTGGTTTCTGTCAACTGGTATTGTGCATGGTTAAAAGAAATGGGGTTTGAAGTGACACAACGGGCACAATCCTGCTTTCACTGAATTCGTAGGCGGATCCTCTCCAGTACGGTCTCTCCAGGGCACTTTCACTGCTGTGAAACCTGGGAAAAACTGGGAAGAGGCTGAGCCACAAACACGCGGTGAGGTGTCTGCTTTGGGCTGCGGTGCCCGGGACTCCTTGGCCCCACGTCTGGAGTGTGTCTCTGCCAGGCACAGCCAGGGACCCTGTGCCGCGTCCCCTTCCGTGCCCCAAACTCGCGGTGGCAAATCGGTCTGCTTTTGGCAGGTGGGTGATGCGCGTGTTCCTGCTTTCGCTGGCCTCGCTGGACAGGATGAGGAATGGATTCCCTCCAGGCGTGCAAGCCGTCGTGCGCACACCGGGTGTGAACGCCGTGTCCTAGACTGGGCGAGGATTGTTTCCTCGTCTCAGCTGGCTGGTGACGTACCTTTTCTGCAATGAACTGGCATCGGTCGCATCACCGTAAGGTAGTGACAAACGCGCTCGTGCTGACGCTTCTGCGGAAAAGCATCCTCTGTGATAGGTGTTTGACATTCGGCTTCATAAAAGCCTTTAATGTGACATGTAATTGCCAGCCTAAGAACAGCAGAACCCCAAGTTAACTACTGGTATAATCTGCATTGACTTCTTAACAGGTAGATTTATAGAGACATTCCATTACCATCCAGTGAAAAGGTGTAGTAGTGCACTAATCATCAACTGCCATCTCACTTCTACCTAAAGATATAATTTTGTCATGATAAAACTACAGGGGAATTACAGAATGGTAATAAACCAAAGTGCCTAATATCTCATATATTAGGGAAGTGGTACATAAACTCACATCAAGCACAAACATTCTAACACACAAGCACTTTTCGCTCAAATTTATATGTTCTAAGGCAATTTTCGTAGTTTTCCCCCTGTATTACTTATTTGTAACTGAAAAAAAAAGAAAAGGAATAGGCAATAAGTATGTTTGAAGGGTGATAAGGTGGTAAAGACAGAGCAAATGAAACTTTCAAATCCACCAGGGAGATGGTAGCTCAAAAGCATCATTCAGAGCAACATGAATTCTGTATGTAAAATCACATAAAACCATCCGGGGGGGGGGAAAATAAAATCAATGTATAAGTGATAATTATTCTCTTGATGAGATACTCTTTGGTATACAATATTACACTAGTCTCATCTCATCTAATAGAAAAGCAAATATTTATATTTATGATAAAACTATAGGGTTTTTTAGTATAGTAAATGGCCACTTTTGACCTGGGTACTTGCAGCCTCTCAGGACCTGTTTGTGCTGCCTTTGGCTGTCATACAGATCCCCCGCTTCGTTTGGATGGGAGGAATTTCAGAACTCTGATTTTTAGAGTTTCCGTTTTTGCTCAAAGGATCCCAAGTTTGAGATTTCAAACCCCAAATATAAATAAATCAAGCCATTCCTTCTTCCCTTTAGAGAGTGTCTAAAACATGTTTATCTCCTGGGAAGGTTATGAAAGGATATATGAAGCTAGAGAAAAAACTTGGTGATTAGTTATTTCCCACAGGATTTGAACAGTATTTTGCAAAACTGGGAAGAACCGTTCCCCCAGGACTCTCTGCTATCCTACTCAGGCATGTTTAATTCTCCACATTTGTGCTAATTTTAATTCCTTCAGTGAATACTAAAATGTATGTTTTCAGGGAATGAGAAAAGCTATTTGGAAGTTTTAATGGCTAGGCAGTGAGTTAAGGAAGAAATCATTAAAATATTCAGCTTTTCAGTATTAAAAGAGATGGATTTTAAAAAAAAAAAGGTGTGCAACATACTTGTATTAATGTAAATACATTTGTATTTGGTATTATTATGATAACACCTTAGAAGTAATTTTCACTCTATTAGCAGAAATCCTAATAACAGTGAAGGTCTTTCAGCCTCGCCTCCGTTCTGGAATTATCTGTTTTCGAACAGTAAGCTAAATGTCTGCATTAGAAACTTCCATAGCTGAATTTGGAGTTTATAATGGATTTTAGTGCTTGGAGGTTGTTGTCTTCTCGAGGTGTGCGTTGTACCTGTGCGCATGGAGCAGAACACCGAGCACTGGATTGACACATGAGACTTTTCAAAGACCTCTCTAAACTTTCCCTTCGGAAGAGAAGCGCTCCTGGCAGGGTTCCTCATCCTGGATGAGTACCCAGCCCTCCCTAGGAGACGCGTGAGGAACGTTGGCCTTAGTGGTACAGACCCTGAGCTGCGCCGGAGGGAGACGTAGAGGAAAAGGCGGCACTTGAGCCGGCTCGGGATGCTCGGCACCGGAGCGTGGTGCGGGGGGGCTGGTCTCGGGCTCCTGCCCCCCGCCTGCCCTCCTGGCTCCTGGACGCTGCTTTCTCCCAGCATGCGGAATACCCCGCGGCAGAGGCGGAGTGGCTCGTGTGCCACCACCAGGCGCTGGGACACGGCTGAGCGGTCACCTGCAGCAGAGAGCCTGCAGGCTGGGGACGACGCTCCTCCTGCTCCCGGGTGGGTGACCCGGGCAGAGAGAGGTCCTGCCTCTGCTCCGACTCTGAAACAGGAGCCTGCTCCAGCGTTGGACAAGGAACTTAGGAAAATCACCCGCATTCCATAAACCAAGAGCCATTAGGAACTAAGCTTCCCTTATCCCGCACGCTCTCCACAAAGATGCTCTTCGGAGGGGGACGCATCTGTTCACGCGTGTACACATCCAGCTGTGCTGGCAGCCCGGAGCGGGAGCACGGAGCTGGGGCTGGGGGTCCAGCTCAGAGCCCAGGCTGGGGCTAGCTGTGTCCTGACACAAGCTGGCCCCACATTCAGGTGAAGCAGGGCTGCCTTTATCCCAGGTCTTCCCAGCATAGTGCGGTGGAAGCGGCGCGGATGGAGTGGTGCAGCAGGCACGCCGACCCACCGCCTCGGAGCAGGGGCCAAGGAGCTGGTGCGGTCGCCGGTGCTCCCAGTGCCCCCAGTGCCAGCTGCTGAGTTCTTCCAGAAAGGCACGACAAAGCCTCCTGCTCCGCGCTGGAACTCAGCGTTGTCTCTGCCGTGAAGGATTTACTGACATCTGCAGCTTCCTCCTTTTCCAACGACTCTGCACTTCGTGTCGACGTGAACCCTGCCGGCTTCCAGGAGACAAGTTTGGTGGAGGGTCACCTGCTCACTGCAAAGGTTTTGCTAGCAGAGATTTATTTTTCCCTCCTCCATTTTTGCTGAGCGTTTCATTCCAGCACGGGGTGGATGATGTGGGCATTGCTCTTGAAGCCAGCGAGTCCAGCAGAGCTCTTCTCACGAGCCGTTTGAGCTCTGCCCGGGTTCGGAGATTCCAGAGCTGAACTGGCAGCACGGATTCACTACGTGAAACGGCAATGTCTTAAGGTGCTGCTTGTCCTATTACGGGAACACCTAACTGGAAAGCCTGTTTGGTTTTGGTTTGTTTGTTTGTTTTTAAATCTAAATGACATTTTACTCCATTTCTTTTTTTCTGTCTGAAGTAGATACGTACACTTTGGCTTAGTGGGAGAACTGGTCTGGGGTCCCCCATAGAACTGGTAGGAGAGTTGCGCAATTCTTACGTAATTCATACTTCGTAGAAAAGTGATTTTTCAAACATGAGACCTCTGTATAGTCTATAAAGTTGTGGACTCCTAAATAACGCGTAGAGAATGACTGACAACGAGCTGGCTTGCCCAGGTTAGTTTGCCCAGCGTCCTTAGAAGGAGTTCAAAGACTAGAGCCTGGACATCACTACACAGGACTACATTCCCACAATTTGGTTCAATAAAAGAGTGGAATGCCACGTCAAAGAGAACAAGCAACAGAGTGGAAGGCAGGATTTTATGCTCTTCTGTTATTTTCGCATCTGCTAGAGGAGTGATGACACTGACTTCTCTGTAACAACGCAAGAATAACATAAAATCAAGAGACTTCACGTTTGGATACAAGGACACAAGTGACCAGTATGAACACCATTTCATAAATAAATGTTTTACTGTATTTTTTAGGGTGTTGCATTAAAATAACCTGACTGTGAAAACGACTTGTTACATACTGGACAGATGGGCTGGCAATACTGTAGGATTTCCCCCTTCATTGTTTTTTATCTCACCATTTGATATATGAAAACAAAGAATTGCTTGGCAAGATAGCCCTATTATCTCTGAAAATCACCCAAAAATGAATGAAGAACATTAAAAGAAGTCTGATTTTTATTGCATGAGGATCTATATGTGTTTAGCTTACTCTGTGAACGAGGGAGGAATCGTGAAATAAAACCAACCCCTCATTTCAGAGCAAAATGCAATTATTTGTGAAAAAATGCTCCCAATTCTAGTGAGAATTTTCTGACTTTTTCAACCTATTTAATATAAGCACAGAGATGCTTCCTTCCCTCACAAAGCTTTCATCGAGTATATTATACAAAAGAACTACAGGGATGTACGTGTTTCTGAATAAAATTCCAAGATAAAGACAATATTAAGACAGCTTTAATAGAAGTCCCATTTTCAATAGTTATCAGAGTAAAATGACAAATTTCATCATTTTGCTTCCATGACTCTCTAATGATTACCCAAATTTAGTCCTCAACTATCAAAGGTTAACTGCACAAAACTAATTTTATACAAATACCTCATCTACTTTATTCAAAAATCTTTCGTTATCTTTTTAAAATGCTATTTGTTTAAAATTAATCTTAAAATATAGATGCAGCCCTCATTTTTTAAAAAAAATTAATAACTTTGAAGTGCTGTTAACCTGTAACACTCACAGACAGGGCCATAACTGGACAGACTGCAAAAGGACCAACAATAATTATGTCATTGTCAGAATCAGCTTAGTGAGAAATCACAGATAACGTATTCACTATACCTCAGGTTTTAGAAATCTTTCATGAATGATGTGCAAAGACTCTCATCTGATACATGTGTATTAACTTAATTACTCATAAGAGTTTCCGAATGAGCCAAGCTGAAGATAGTTGGAGGCTTTCTACTGACATAATTTTACTATGGATATATTTATGTAACCTGTCTTATACCTTGACATTATGGATATATTTATGTAACCTGTCTTATATCTTGACTTTAAGTATATAGTTTAACTGAGCTATTATTCTAGAAGAGCAAAACTTGATTTTGGCGTTAGTGCAAATTATTTTTGGTAGTTGTTCCTCAGGATATTTCTTGTCTCATGGTCAAGGTTACTGACACCACATAAGAAAGGGAGGAATTTGAGAGATGAGGGTGACCATGTGAGTTATTTACATTTTCTCTCCTTCAGATAATGTCTCCCAACATCTGAAATTATGTACATGCTATACTATGTATGAATCTTAAATTCATACTCTGAGCTCTTCAATTCTGAATATTTTAGTGGGCAGTGTATTTCTAATTTTTGAGCTGGTAAGTGGAAGAAGACAGATGACTACAGGTACACACAGGAAGTTTCGACTATTTATAAGTTAAAAAGATAGAAGCTTTCACAACAATGGAAAAACAAAGAAAGGAAGAGAGAAGCTGTTTGGTTTTTCAGGGTTAGAAAGTAACTATCAGGAAAAAAACCGATGTATTGCCACTGCTGTGCGGTGTTGCTTGCCAGAGACAATGTCCAACTCAGCCAGGAGACAACAGAAAATTATCAAGCCCAAACAGCTCAAAACAGAGATACTAGGGGTTTTTTTTTAATTGTGCTAGATTGCTTACATTGGATTTCTTTACGTTTTGTGCCTTGCCTTTAGCAGCATCTGAAACCAAATGAAAATGTTAGTTTTCCATGCGCTCTTCCCTCAGGAGGTTAAACATATTTCAGAATTAGAAACTGCTTTTTGGATTTAGGAAGGTTACTAAGGAATTCTTCCAGGATTATGTGTCGGCCCTTGAAATAATGGAAACACCTGACAAAATGTTGATGTGTTTCTAACCTGAAGGTCCACCCGGAAACACGACTGCAGAAGAGCACGGCCACTGTAAGAACTCCAGGGTAGTATCACGTCGCTGCATTTAAGGAGGGACTACTATTAATTTCAATTGTATCTCAAACACGGTAGACACTGTGAGTACACTGTAAATTGCAGATAACTGCTGATGGTTCTCATTTAGGAAACGTCTGAAAAACACCTTGCCACAGAAATTACCTGTTTGTTTTTCAAAAGGCCAACATCTCACACACGGAATTAGCAAGGGTAATACAAAATGAACAAATTTCACAGACAGCGTCCGTGGTTTTATGTTGCATTTTCCATCAGTTTTCCAATTTTTAGCCTTCTGAATGTATTTACGAGATTATGGCTTTACAACAAATCATGTAGAGGAAGATTCTAGTCTTATTCATGTAGATCATACACCACATACAGTATGAGTGGCAGAGTACAGAACTAGCTATTGCGTTAGAATTTGACCCTTTATCTGCAGCTCAGTGGGCTTAATGTAGAATTACTGAAAATCAATATGCATGGACAACTTTTTTCTTTTTTTTACAACCACTGTGAGTGGCGATGAGTAGATTTTTATGAGTGAAAGAAGCAGTAGTCTACAGAGAACTTGCCCTCTCCTGACTGACTCACAGTGCTTGCCATCAAGTGTCGGCTCTTTAATCATAATAAATGACATATTTGGGAAGATTCTTCGCCTTAACATAATATTACCCAACAAAAAAAAAAAAAAAAAAAAAGGCAAGAGGCAATTCAGTCATGACTGGCCAAGAAAAGGCAATGCACAGAATAAATTTTCATACAGATCCAAAACCTCCCATGTAGTCCCCACATCCTTGCTGTACTAAATTTACCTGTATTTTTCATGACCCATATAATCTCCACAAAAACAATGTGTTTATTTTAATGGCACAGTGAAAAATGGAGTTTAAAATTATGTAAGTAGATATATACTGTTAGTAGGAATTCTAAAGAAATCAAGGATTGTGGTGGGATCTATGGAGAATTACAGACTCAATATTTTATTCCAGAATTCCTCCTCTATCTTAAAATGATCACAAATGGCTGTGAAGGAGCTGATGATAAAACGTATTTGTGGTAGCACTGCTTCTCACATGATAGATTACTGAGGCTTAGGAATTGACAGAGACTCATGAATTTGTGCTGTAAAAAGGAACAGCCATATATTTTTACACATTGGAATTGAAGTTTTAAACCTAAATTACAAGATACTCTTAACTAAGTCATCAGCCCACATTCCGTGAATCCTCCATGAGAAAAGGAGAGCAACTAACACCTCTGGATGGAGAACTCAGATAGGCAAACCACAGGCACTGCCTTTCCCTGGGCAGAAAACAGCTGGGCAAGGGATTCCATTGCTTCTCTAAGCCCTGCAAACGGCTTACTAGAAAACTGGGTTTCAACCCTCAAATATTTGGCTGTGCGCGCCAAACTTTTAACACTGTAGTATAACAAAAGTTGTTTGCATTAAGCTTAGATTGTTATTACAGCAAATGACCCCATGCCAGGTCACTGCAAAGAAGAAAAAGCTTGGCTGGTCTTAACCTAGAAAACTATAAAATACGTCAAATGGATGTCTCTCAAGTGTGTGATAAAAATGCATCTTCACTGCCTCCAGCAGTATTGTATCTGACCTCAGAGCATTAGAAAAGAAAGAGCATATTGAATGCTTTCATTTCGACATAAAATGCTGATCATGATAGTTCAGACATGCCAGATGGCAGTGGTAGTGATAAATGGTGTTGATGCCTCAGGAGAAACGAGCTAGTAAAGTTATATTATGTTCAGTTGGGATTTTAAACATGTAATATAGTTAAAACTGTTATTCTCCCGCAAAATCATACTCCTCATATTTCAGAGCCATGTCACATATGAGGGCAAAAAATTCCTGCCATCATGTGCTACTATGAAAAGCAAATTTTCCATGTCTCAACAAGCCATCCCTACGCTACAGTATTTTTTTATGTATGTATATGTATATGTATATGTATATATGAAATTACGAGCCACCCATCTAGGAAAATCCAGCAATGTTATTTCTCCTTTGTTACTCATGTGAGTATAGCAATAGATATCTGGAAACAGGGAAGTAATAACACAATGCAAACTCTCTGAGTGCGACCATCCAACCAATTCCTTATCCACCAAGCTGTCCATCCGTCAATCCCATGTCTCGCCAATTTAGAGACAAGGATCTCGCGTGGGACAGTGTCTTGTGCCTTGCACGAGTCCAGGTAGATGATGTCAGTTGCTCTTCCCTTATCCACCGGCACTGCAACGCCATTGTAGAAGGCCACCAAATTTGTCCTTGGTGAAGTCATGTTGGCTGTTACCAATCACCTCCTTATATTCCATGTGCCTTAGCAGAGTTTCCAGGAGGATCTGCTCCATGATCTTGCACAGAGGCGAGATTGACTGGCCTATAGTTCCCGGGTCTTCCTTTTTTCCCTTTTAAAATATGGGGGGGGGGCTTCCCCTTTTCCAGTTGTCGGCAAACTTACAAGACCACCATGACTTGTTAAATATGATGGATAATGGCTTGGCAACTTCCTCTGTCAGGTCCTTCAGGACATGTGGATGAATCTCATCAGGTGCCACGGACTTGTGCACCTTCAGGTTCCTCAGATGGTGTCGAACCTGGTCTTCTCCTGCAGTGGATGGCTCCTCGTGCTCCCAGAGCCTGCCTTGGCCTTCTGCAACTCGGGTGGTGTGGCCAGAGCCCCTACTGGTGAAGACCGAGGCAAAAAAGTCCTGGAGTAAACGGAGGAGCAAGTCTGTCTTTAATTCTGAGTTTGGTCTGGCTAACGCTTTAACTGCAACTAAAAGATATTTTAAGACATTTTTAATGATCTAGACATTATTTGTAACTTCTCCAAACAGCCAGCCCTATGGGATTTTTCCCTTTCGGTGTCTGAGGATTTTTGAGCGAGAAGGAAGAGGTTCTGTACCCTGTAAGCAGATCTCAGTCTGTTCCACAACCCCTAAGGACTCAGAAGGCTGGAGCTGCAAAAGCATCCTGTGTTCCCTGGGCTTAGATGACTTTACTAGTGCTGTGTCTCCATTCATTTCTTTTTACTAGATTGTCTTCCACCAGAGGCATTCTCTCCATCTTCAGCCATAGAAGGAAGCACCAGAGAAAAGAAGGGAAGTTACAAACTGCAGAGTTCTTAGGGGAGTTATTTTTCAGTTGTTCATTTCAGAGTAATGGTCAGAAACATCTTTTCCTGAAAATCGCCCTTTCCCTTTCTTCGCATCTGGAGCGACCTTTTCTTTTTTGTGTCTGGGTCAAGAATGTGCTACTTGAGGCTTTTGTATCCAAGTGAAAGAGGAGCAACTGCACCCTACTGCAAATTAGTGTTGCTGACAGAAAGGAGAAACTACGCTCTGCAAACATACCCCACTAGCACCATACATACTCACTAGACATACTAAAGAGGAAAGAAAATAAGGGAAGTTACAACCTGTATTGTCTGCAAAACCTTGAAGAAAGGAGGTATAACACGACACAGATTTGTCATACTTCTTTTGTATGTTACTCAAACTCTTTGTCCTTCGGCAACTTGGAATTTAATTTCCTTTGTCTAACTTTTCTTATTTAATTTTATTAATTAGAAGGCAGCCAAATTTAGAAGAAGAAATATTACGGAGGTATATAAGAAATAAGACAGTAGAAAAGTCTATCACGCAAAGATTAATTTGTCCAATTTCAAAATGTATATTGCAATATTTTATAGCTGACAGGTGATCATGGGCAGATGGTCATTACAATTTATCACAGCAGGAAGCAGTTAAAGTGACAATATGGGCAGGTATAAAATTATACGAAGGAGAAGTTATAGAAGATAATTTTGAAACTCTAGCAACTTGTCCTTTTAAAGTTTCAATCACCAAAAGAAGATAATCCAAAATCTAATTATAATTTTAAAAGACAGGATGGGGAAAAAAATAGCCTGTTGAGGGGGGGAAAAATTATGCAGGCAAATTTCCATTGTTACTTCCTCCTATTCATCAAAATTTACGATTTGCTACACAGGAACTGTGTAAAAGTTTTTTGCCTCACCTTTTTTTGCTCGGAGTTTATTAACCCATATTCCAAGAAACAGAAAATAGTTGGCCAATCCCAATTTATGCCTTTGAAAAGCGCTCTCTCTCTCTCTCTCCACTTTTGTAACCCTATCATTTATAAACAGCAGCCACATGTTATTTTTAAGTGGAAAAGGAATGTTCTTTGGCACTGACCAGCCTTGAGTGAAGTTTTATAGCAGTCTTATAAATTTCTCCATAGCAGGGTTTGTAATGGAATTGCTGAAAGTACTCTGCCTAACTCTGCCGGCTGGCACATTAGACGCCGCTGAATGGATCCTTGTTAAAAACTAACAAAAGGAGCTTGAAATTTTTCTTCCCTATTGCTGCTAGCACTGCCTGTTGCTTTTACAATTCTGCCATGGAAGATGGGTAAGTTTGGCTATTATGGGTTCTCTGTCGGCTTTCCTGGGCTCTGTTTGCTCCCTGGGACCTGCGGGGCGCCAGCCCTCGGCGGGGGTCGTGCGTCTGCCCCCCGGGACCGCGGCTCCAGCGCGCCCCGCAGCTGCCGGCGCAGCCGAGAGACGAGCAGAGGGTGCGAGTGAGGGGTCGGGTTGGCGCTTCACCACGCGCAGAGCGAGCAGGGCGTGAAGCTCTTTCTGAGATCTTCTTCGGTGGTTTTCCCCCTGCTTTTCCAAACGGAGAAGACCTGTCCTGAAGTGAGGGTATGCACAGAAGCCTGGTGGAAATGCTGCTTCCGGCAGAAGCTGTTTAATAGCGGAATACTGACAGGAGGGGAAAAAGTCGGACAACTATTCTAAACTTTCCTTTAATTTATTGGCAGAATTTTAAAATTATCTTCACCATCTGCAGCTTTGAAGCCAAAATCAACCATTTAGGCAGGTGATACCGGGTCTCAGCTAACCAACAGGTAATAAGGAAATAGGCTTTTTCATTATTTGTTTATACTTCATCATTCCCACAAAATCCTTATGATCAGTGCAGAGGCCTTTCCCGTCCCCACTGAAAGGCAAGCGCGATGAACCCAGCCGTGAGGACTGGCCACGTGACAAAGCTTTTCCTTAAGTTCAAGCCTGTCTCCGTTTCCGTCTCCGGCTAGGGACTGAGGAAAGGACGGGTCCCACGGCAGAGCACAGCTCACCGGGAAGAAAGCGACAATCTAATCCTATTTAGCTGAGCTCTCAAATGAGCCTGCCCGCGGAGACCGCTGCGGGCTTTGTATGCACAAATACAAAACACAACCTTTTCAATTTCTTAAAAAAACTTGTCTCAAGAGCATACGGTCTTCAGTTTAAAAGTATGATTAACTTACACACCCCTTAAATCAAACCTTTTTTACAATACGTTGCTATTTCTTTGCACTTCTGCCCAGGTTCCCAGTGAGCAGCACCCTGGCGCAAAACCCCCGCGAGAGACAAGACGGGTTCACGTGGATCCCGAGGGAAGATGCAGCCGGGTGGGAACATTCAACAGGCACAGGGAAGTTGGGCTGAAGCTGCAAAGAGAAGCGAGTCCGTCTGTGTTCGAAACAGACTCCAAAACCCAGCAACAGCGTTCTTAAATTCCTGTTACTTGAATATTTTCCCTGAATCCTTCTAAGAGCAGAATTTAGTTCCTGAAACCCGGAATGTCATTGTGATGTTTAATACTGACTGGGTGAATTTATTTGAGTACAGACCTGGAGAAACTTTCTAATAGCTTATAATAAGCACCCTCTTGAGAAAATAAATGAAACCTCTAGATTACTCTGCACTTCATGGGGAAAAATTCTGGTTTCTGGTGAAGCCAATGGCAAACCTTTTTTCTTTCAATGAAGCAAATACCTCACTGTTCAGATAAAATAAAGAGTGACTTTGCAAACCCTTAAGCAAGGATTAAGTAAATTTAGAGTCCTTTATCATCTTTGCACAATGGATTTAGTCCTTTTTTCCTCCATTTTCTGAAAATCCCATGTTTCATGCACTGAGACACATAGGAGGGATATAAATATTTTCTAAATTTTTGATTGTTAAGCAAGGTTGAAATGCCTCTTTTCTAATTTTTTGTTTGTTTTCTTATTGTACAGAGCAAAGGAAGCTTTTAAAAATAATTTTAACTCAGTTGTTAAACACTACTATAATAAGAATGTGTGTTTAAAGAGTGAACATTTTGTCACTCGTATCAGTTACATACTCAAAAAGTCTAATTATAAATAGACAATGAAACATAAAATGCCGTGTGAAACAAGCAAGAGAAATTGATTTCATGTATTTTTAATATCTCTCACCCACCACTGTTCTGGTTCCACAAAATATACAAAGGAAAACATTTCCAACTTTGTTCGTCCAATGATAATGTATTGCAAGAGCAGAATTACTGTTCAGAAACATTCAATTTTGTCTACACGAAATTGAATGTCACTTGTAACAATATAGACCTGTAGCCGTGTAGGAGGTCTTGGCTTATTCATATCTTGTTATGAATAATAGTGACTACCTAGGACTATGGTCATGCTCTGCAGGCACTGAAAATCATGGATCTCTAGTCCAGAGGCAGAAGAAACCTAGATGCATATTCATGAACTTAAATTAAATTCCTGTTGAATTTTGAGCCTGCTATTTTATTAATACTATCTGCTTATAGAAGTACTTCTGAGAACAACATCAAACACTATTATCTGAGACAGGTGATTTTTATGTCATGATGATATTTAAGTTTTTTACATCCAGATCGTTCGTGCACGACTGTCACATCCATATGTATAAGGTTAATACATTTCCTCCCGTCATTTTCATACATTATTGAACTGAACAAAACTCAATAAAACACAGACTCCGTAGTTCACTTGTCAACACCAGCTATAGTTTACACAGGCTTTTCCAGCTAATCCACCATGCAGAGCTTGCGTCACCTTGCTGCGTGTTGGTGTACCTGAACAGGCGAAAGAAGTTTAAACAGGAAGAACATGATATTCACAGGTGTTTGTAAGTTTAGCGTCTATTGCTCACAACACCAAGTGGCCTGAATTAAATCCTGCTGCATCCGTACATTCCCGTCTGCTCAGGGAGTATTGTCTTTCCTTCCTACCTCTCCGAGCCTCGCGAGAAAACACTTCCCGCTCTTACCGTCCTCGGTAGGGAGGGAAAAGGAGGGCTGGTGGAGTGCAGGATGAAGCAGGTTAACGAGTAAACTGAGCAGCAAAGAGTCCCCGCAGTCTCACAGACGTTCCCTCAGAAGGGACGTGGTGTCCCCGAGCTGGACACCCTGCTCCGTGCCCCGCTGCTCCCGGAGAGCCTGCGCGAGTCTGCGCGGGCAGAGCCGGGCTGGCAGGAACGGAGCACGGAGAGCACACCGGGACTCCAGCTGCCCACACGCCCATTTCCCAAAACCTGCCTTTGAGCCGCTGAATAACTTTGATATTTGGTTAAAGATGACATCAATAAAGAATGCCGAGAGGCTAATTCTGCGTGCCAAAAGGAGTTTTTCCACGTAATCAGGCTAGAAAGTGACAGTATTTAGCCAGGATCATTTTAGGAGCTCAGGGCAGGCTCAGAGTGGTCCCACACAATACTGCCGCTGATCAGTCTCTGCTTCGAAGGTACAGTCTGTCTCGTAAAATCACAGGGAGGTGTGGAGAAACAAGGAGGGAAAATGCTTAAATACTTACCCCTATTGCCTACACCCTTTTAGCTTTTGAAGAAAATAAAACACAAACTTCAAGCCGCTATTGGCAACTGATAATTGGTTTTTTTTAATGTTGACATGTAAAAATACAATAGAGAGCAACATATATTTTAATATGAAATGGAAAAAACCCACAATTTGAACGGCTAGGGTTTTTTTAAAAAAAATATTGGTAGCTTTACTAGTTAGCGGGCTTTCTGTTGCTGCCTCTTGTGCAGAGCAGATATGCCTGCACTGATTGCTTGGGGGTTTAATATTTCCAGCTCAGCAAGGAGAAATGTGATTGTGAGCCCCACTGCAGGTATTTAAATGCCCGATCGAAACATTCAACAATAGATGTAATTAAGCAGCCTCTAATTTTACTTATGTGATTCAACATAAAGAGAGGAGCTCCATTACTTAAGTGTTTACGTCATTCCTTGGAGAAATGACCTTAATTTATTGTAATTTCCAGTTGGAAGATTACCAAATTGGTTTTGAACTTAAGTAGCCCTGTGGGTGCACAGTCATTTACTGACAGATTACATGAAGTACACTGATTACTTCCAATTATAAAAGACTTATTTTTCTTAATAAATAAGTTTACCTTTATTACTAAATAGATACTACAGTTAAACTTTTCTAGCTGTTAGAATCATTCTGCATTTAGAGAGTCACCTTACACCAAACAGTTAATTACAGTATCTTTACCAAAAGAAATACAAGTTACATAGTGTATATACAAAGGCATCACTTTGTGTACCACAGGAACTTAGCCAAAAGATCAGTCGAGGTTTGGGTGACTGAGCTGAATTTTACATGGGAAAGTTGGGTTTATGCAACTATTCTTAAGAGAAATTTTGCAAGATGTTTAATTCGGTTTATAACTCCTGTGACCATAATGAGTGCTGTCCAACTGACACTCCAAACCATCAGCCAATGTTTCCCAGTTCAAGTTTTCATTAAAATTTTTCAACTTCAGCAGAACCTCCTGGTTACAAACAGCTGTTGTATGAGGACAAGCTATTATACACAAGGAAAAAGCCAAAAAGAGTTGGAAATTGCAGTGAACAAGCAATAGCGGTTCAAATTTAGAGTTTTACTTCAGACCGGAGCCAGTGGATAGTTTCAGAGAATAGAAAAATGAAAACAACAACAAAAATACTAATGGAGAATCTCAGCAAGGTATGCACACATACTAAAAAAAAATAGCAAAAGTGCTCAGATGAATGACATCTGAAGGCCACAATGTCTAACCATAAGTCTTAGGAGTGCCTGATGATGCCAAATTTGAGAGCTTTAACATGTCAGTTAATGTTATATACAACGCTTCACAAATAAACTTCATCAAAGTGCAAACTGTCTTTCTGTTCTCTGTACGTTACCTCCTCTCCTCCTCTCTCTGGAAAGCTCTCCAGCTGATCACCACTTTTTTTCTGGAAGAGACCTGCATACATTCGAGACCTCATGAAAAAATCTTAATTTTTCATCCACATTTCCCTGTGAAAGAACTTTCTATGTCAGCAAATATCTTCACTTTTCACTTTGTTCTACCGGACTCGGGGTTTCCCGTTTTCAGACGAGAACGGCTTGACCCACCCCACGGCGGCTGCCCTCTCCAGGAGCCGCTGGCAGAACCCAATACGGGCCGGTTCCCCCAAGAGTCTGCACGGGAGAGAGCCCCGAAACAATGGAGAGTCCTGCACTGGAGAAAGCGGAGTGTGGGTGCATGTGGGTGTCCGCGTGCTTACAGGGAAGAAGCCTTTTCCCACAGGAATTTTAATTGGATGCTTTTCCTTTCCTCTCCATTTCTTTATTAAAATAAGGACCTGCTGATGTCGCACATATTTTTCATGATGAACAGGGTTGGGAAGTTAGGAATCCAAAGGCAGTGCTTGGAAAGGGGTCTTTAACACTGGGATGAGAATCCTGCTCCAACGGGAGCATTTGTCATGCTTATTGTTGTGACATGACAGTCTGCGCACAAAATCCCTGGTTTCACTCGGGGACGAGTGCAGGACACTCCTACCCAGCTAAACGTGGTCCACGGCCAGATTAAACTGCCTCTGTGGCCCGAGTGCCTATTGAGTTTCTTGTCACTTCTCTCTGTTTTTATATAAAATACCTACAAGAAATTCATATTTGTCACAAATAATCACATCCTTATCCATCACGGGAGCAAACTGAAACCAATACCACCCCAGATTAAAACAGTATGGGTTCATTTCTTGGGTGTACAACACGAAAGATTAAATGTTCCTTTCGAATTGTTTCCTTCTTCCACTAACACACCAACAATGCGATTTGTTTATTTTGTTTACTGTGTTACCAGAAGGGTTTATGCAGAGTTATTTTCCTTTCTGAAAAAAAAAAATCTGATGCCTGAATAACATTCTTTACATTTAGTATTTTAGAAATACTACACTGTTCAATAAATTTTACCAAAATTGAATTCAGGGAAATAACTTGATTTTCAGCTATTAATTTGAGTATAAAATGCACTGAACGCTTGTATGAAAGCTCCAGGATCTCCAGTGCGCCCTCTCTGTCTGTAAACTTCATCCTCCTTCCTCAGTGCCGAAACCATGACTTTCTTTACCATTTTCAGAATATCACATATATACCAATACATAAATACCAATAATGGGGCTCAGAGTAAAATCCTGGGCGAGGTGGAGTTGTGCTTGCCCAGGTACCACCAACCTGGGTGCCTGGAGCCCACTCTGACCAGACAGGTGACCGCAAGGGCTGGCGCTGGAGCGGACACGGGTTAGGAAGGTGACAGAAGGACGCCTAAAGCCCTGCGAGCCGTGACGAGCTCCAGCGCCGGCGGCAGGTCCCCTGGCCCGAAGGCTCTGCCGGGGGACTGGAAGCAGCTGTCACCTCCCCAGGCCAGCGCGGAACCGGCACAGTTCCGGGGTGCCTTCTTCCCAAGCGCTGCGTGACCTTGGATTCTCCTCCAGGCACTTCCCTGAGCGCACACATGTCGCTGGCTGCATCTTCTGGGGAAAAGGGTTGAGTGACCACCAGAAGCATTTTCTGAGACTGTGCCACCGCCATGGCCTTCCTGATCCAAAGGGCCAGTGAAGCGCAGCACTTCTAGTTCAGCAGCTCCTCGGACTTCCCGTCGACGAGTACCCCTGCCTGGACCTTTGGCAACTGGTTTTTGCAGTGTGCGTGCTTACCTTGCCGAGGCTCCCCATCAGTATTCTGGTTGCTGTTTTCATTTGTGTGTTTTCTGACACCGGCCACTGGCCTGAGTCTGAAGTAAAGCCCTAATTGCTTGTTCACTGTAATTTGCTTGGTTTTCAGGTAACCCCAGTTAAACCCCTCTGGCTGCCCAGACGCCAGTCTGCTAAACAGCATCCTCTAAGAAAGCGCAACGACTAATGACGGCTACTTAAACTTTATGGAACAAATAATCTTTCACAAAACTAGCTGTTTACCACACAGCATTTTTAGGCGTAGCCATCTGCCAAAATCCCATATTACCTTTTCCCAGAAAGGCAATGTGAGGTGGCCGTCGGTGTTTGCTGTGCGCTGATTCTCACTGGGGATATTTCACACGGGAGTTTAAGCAGTGCCCACGCCGGGAGCAGCCAGCACGGAGTGTCACTGTGACGGAGGGTCACTGTGACGGAGTGTCACTGTGACGGAGTGTCACTGTGAAGTTGGCAGCAGCCCCTTGTCGGCAAAAGCTTCAGGCGTAACAGGGAAGTGTCCCAGTTGTTGGCAGTTCAGACGTTCCCACCTTCATTTCACAGTCTAAACCACCCGGTACAACTCTTTTCTGTGTGAATTTCTGGGTTCAAATCAGCAGTTAAAAGATCACTTCTACCCATGCAGGACGCGGAGCCGGAACACAGCGCTGTGGCATCGCTGATGGCCATGCGACGCGTGGTTTCCCAGGATCGCCCAGCCCGGGGACAGGAGAGGTATGTGACATGTGCGAGAGGGTCTCGGAAGGGTTTGCACATCAGGCACATCATGTCCTCAGGCATCTCGGCACACAGCGCGCAGTGTGTAGGCGGCATCATCCTTTGTAGCTCAAATTTTAATGCAAGGCACCGTGAGATAATCCAACTTACCTGAAAGCAAATGAAAAAATAAATACATTTCACTCAGCACTACCTGACTACTTCAAATAACAGAGCGTTTGAGACAACCAGATAGCAAGCAGAGGGAAAGGCAGCCTTTTCTGAAGGTTTTCTTTCCACAGAGGGGAAAAAAAACAGAGAGAGAAACTTTTGTGTGCGTTGTGTACAGAGCTGAAAAAGAAAAGTAGGAAGCCAGGAGCTGTTTGGAAGATTTTACTCAGACACTCTGGGGAAAACTTCAAAAAATCCTGCAGAAAAGAAGGCTTACTTTTTTACTGAAGAAAACCCACCCCAAAAACCCAAACCAAAAAATAAACTCCAACCTCCCCAGCACCTGAAGTTTAAGAGGACAGTAGAAACACCGTAGGACTCCTGAAACACGAAGAAAGTTTTTCCTTAGACGACAAGTGAAATAGGGGCTTACTGAAAGCTTGAGAGGAAAAGGATATTCTAGGACTGAGCTCAGGCAAGAAATAAATTCTGCAAAAGAAATGAACCCAGGCAAGAAAGGCATAAAAATGAAGATCAGGGCTGTGGTGTATCAACCAGGAAATTGTATCAGCCAAATTCTAAATTTAAGCGTGGCCATAAGAAACTTTATAGCCAGAAGCAGCCTGCGACCTCCTCATTCCTCGTGCTCTTCTCCAGCCAGCTCTGGGTGCAAAACCAGTCTCAACCCTGATGCTACGGCATCCTCCAACCTGTCACAATTAGCCACCTGCTTAGAGGCCATTTGTATGCATAACTTGAATTCTGCCTTAAAGGACAGTCACAATCCAGCCTCAAATATTCCTTGCCCATACGGAAAGGGTTTGATGAATGCTTGCAAATGCTTCAAGCACTGTTTTACTGTAAGATTAACTGCCTCTTATTTGGATGCTTACTCTTTTTGGGAGTCATATCTGCTCACACTTAACAAAATTATTCCTGTCAAGTCCAAGAGCTCCATTTTCTGCTGGACTCGTTCAATCTCATCAGCACCTCCTAAGCAAGCCGCATTTCTTTGTCTTTTCAGGCACTCCAAAAGCTCATTTTCAAAATTACTTCCTTATATATAACTATTCATTAGGATTTCTGAATCATTTACAGTAATCGACATTTTAGGAATGAAAGTATTCTATTCTCTATTCCTAAAGTATTCTATTCTCTATTCCTATTAGAGAGCAATATTCCTCCAGTCCTAAAAGTATTCTGTTCTCTATTTCTATTAGAAAGACATTTATTAGCACCATATGTGGTAGTAAAGAATTATAAAATTCACTATAATGTAACATCATAAAGGGTCCAGAACACTCTCTGTACATGGTGCTTTCTTGGGGATTTAAAAAAGCTGGTGTCTCTGAAACCTGCAAAAGTGCTCCTTCTAATAAGTGGGTCTTGGCTTTGGCCTGAAGTTAAACGCAAATGGAAATACCCCTTAATAAGAAAGAAAAGCACAACCCGAATAAGGAAAGGAAAAAACCTCTTAGGGATGAAACATGATAAGGAAGAAAAAATAGAGATTATTTCATTTCACACGGTTCTCATCTGTTCCTGAAACATATGTATGTATACAGACTACACAGATGGGTAAAAAAAAAATAAAACTAAATTCATCCTTCTTTGAAACAAAAAAGCTCAGGAACGTTTCATCTCTCATCGCTGGTGAGAACCGGCTCCGCGTACGTATCGGAGCAGCCTTTGCCTGGCTCCTGCCCAAACGAGAGACGGGGGGTGAGGCCACGGCCTGCGGGTCCCTGCCCCGTTTCGACACCCCTGAGACCCAGCGCAGCGCCTGCCGCCAACCGCCGCGTCCGTTTGGGAGAGTGCCGGGCTGCAGGAAGAGCAGCGCTCCCGGAGCTCTGCCAAGAAGTCTCCAGAGTGGGAATTTTGACTAATAAAGAACTGGTATTTTTCTTGAACCACTATTTGCATCAACATTCGTTTCATCATGACGGACAGCACATCCTTGCTACTGAGGAGACTTTAGGGTTGAAGCATACTTAGAAGTTCGGGATTAACAGTAATTATGGCAGAAATAATTACCTTTTAACTGGACCCTCATGAGAAACACGAAATTTGAATCTGTACTTCACCCATTTGAAAAGCTTCAGAGTATTTGGAATCAACGTTTCCATTCAGGATCATCTCTACTGTAGCCACCAATTTCCATAGATATATATATAATAAAGATGAATACAATTGTAATCAAAATTAGACAACGCTCTGTTGTTTTGATAATGCTAATGGCCAAGCTTCATGGATGCTCTTGAAAGCTAAAAATATGAACAGTAACAAAAAAGGTGGCCCTATAGCAGTCTGGGAACCTTTCTAAAAGTTGGTAGACCTGCACAACATGATTGATCCTTTCTCAAAAGTGTCCTTGAGCACTGAACGTCGCAAGCAGGGAAAGCGGATACATTATGCCACCTGAATGCATTGCACCCTTGGGCTGCAGCAAGGGACAACTTTGTGCTGAAGCAAACCTGGGTCTAACAAGAAAGGCTACAGCTCCGTACCTTTCAAAAACCTAACCATTTCATGGACCTTCCTGTATTTTCCCCACTGGCCTGGCAACAAGCTCTCTTACTGGATGCCTAGGACTTGACACACAACTTTTGGTGGCACTCCAAATCTCTTCTTCTTCAATTAAAGTTAGCGTTTCCCATAAACTACGCATCAAAAGTCTCCAAGATGGACACTTAGAGCAGAATAGGTGAATACTTGTTATAGTCATTTCTTGTCCTGATGAATTTTGATCATGTAACAAGTTAATTTCCATTTGGTGCAAGAGGCGTAAATTCTCCAAATAACCTGGAAGGGCTTCAATACCAAATCCAATCTGCTAGAGGAGAACCAGAGTAGAGCAGAAATATTGCGAGGCCAGTGCCATCCAGAAGATATAGCTTTCTAGAAGGCAGTGTATCTAAAAACTGCTGAAGCACATGGTACTAAAAGGAATGAAAAGTGCGTGCAGTTTCCTGTATTTCAAATCCTAACATTTGATGAAGTATTGTATAGGAATTTTTAATGTCCTGTAGTACTATTAGCAGGATTTTCTAATTATCAGGAGACCTTAAATCTCTCTCTGGACAGAGTAAACATTCTTTTCCTATGAACAAGTTCACATTTAATTAGTTTATTGCATGTGTTCACTTTATTTTTCTGTATAATTAATCCTGTACTTATTTTTTTTCATATCAGCACATTTCAGTGTTAAGCTGCTATTTATAATGAGTCCGAATAATGTCTTGATTTGGTTCCTTCCATTTATATGTGCACTCTGTATTAAAAAATAATATTATGGTCATTTCAATTTTTGTTCTAATTTCTGGCACAACTCCAAAATAACAATTTATAAAATACTAAATGGATTCCACATTTTCAACTCAGGTAAATGATACTAAGGAAATACAATTATGTACACTAAGTGTCCATTTGCTCACATAAAAAAATCCAGTACATCATCCATCGCTACTGGAAATGCCCCCTCCAGAGAAGAATCCTGCCCTTAGTCTGCGTGTGCAGTCCCAGCACCTGCTGACCGGCAGTTCTCCAGTTCTCCGGTTCTCCGGTTCTCCGCCTCCTGCTCCAGAGTGATGCTGAAGGTCCCCTTTGAAATTTCTCAGCCCAGTTGTGTGTGCACTTGGATTCAGTATGTAAATCCTCTACACAGCTAATACAGGACAAGACTTAGCATTCTGCATTGGCAAATTCAGCGTGAGTTTTTCCAGTTCACCTTCTACAAAACACTTCCACGCTACTTCAGAAGTGGGTAGTTGGTCTGACAGTATGTTACCAAAGTTTCTGTAGACTTTTTTTTTTTAAAAAAAAAAAGACAGTATGGCAAGCATGTTAAAAGGGACAGAAATGCTGTGGCGTGGTCAGGTAGAAGAGAGGTACAAGAAGCTCAAACACGCTGAGCCAGATCTCAGCATGTGTAGTTCCTACGTTTTGCCTATATTTGCAGCAACGTGCAAAAATACTGAGTGGGTGTTTTCCTGGCTCAGCTGAAGTCTATGAAAGTTTTGGCATCAAATATGCTGGAATCAGAATCCTTGTTCGTCACACTATTACCCCAGATCTCACACGAAGCACAAAACAGGCATTTAACATAACATCACCCACCATCACAGCAGAATCTGATGGCTTCATCAATACTAGAGTTGTTTCTGCTCTGGCTTCTGCAGCTTCGGTTTCAACCACGTTGACCTTCAGCGTGTGAAGATCCTCCAGTTGCCTTAGTTTCTTCTCTGCATGACAAACCCCGAGGTTCTTAAAGCTCCACCTAAAATCTGAATTCAATAGCCTTTACAGTTCCTTAATTTTCTCAGAAGCATAATTACTAATATTAATCATAAATTTATAGTGAACTGCCATCTAAGAACTATCATCTGTATTTTCTTGAATTTACTTTTTTGCTCTCGCCAAACACAAGATAACCACCAGTTATTCTTAATGCCACATTTACAAAACCTCTCCTGCACACTGCCAGTGGAGCCCGTGGTTAAATCAGCCTGTTGTACACCAGTGATCAGTTCCTTTTGTCATTCTGAAACACTATTGCAGAGCTGAAAGCAGATAATTTGAATTTACAAATGGCAAAAATCTCTGCGGTTTGAATAGGCTTAGATCTGCTCTTCCCAGATGTCTTCTTTCCTGGCTTAGAGAGAGAGGTTTTGTGATTCTGAATCATAAATCACAGTCGTGTTCAAAGTAGACCTACTATTTTGGGGGAGTACAATAACACTCTGGCTGACATGCTAATAGATGGTTTTACATGTTGGCTCCCTTGTCCACTATTTAAGACAAGGCAACTCACACTGAGCCTTTTTTTTTTTTGTTCTCAGCAGATTATAAATAAACCCAGAATGAATGTGAATGCTAAAAGGAAACTGCTTGTACCGTTTAGGTTTGAAATGCAGAAGTAAACACACGGAATTTACATTCTAGCAAAGTTTTGCCAGAATCGGTTTCATCATCATTGAAGGTACTCTGAAAAGCAAAAAGTCTGATTGTGAATGCCTGATATTAATATAATCAAACCTTATTTAATTTATCATTTTATAATACATTAAAGAGAAAAAAAAAAAAAGACAAAACAAAAAAGCCTCAACAGAAAATGGTACGCTTAATATTATTGTAATTTAGAGCTTGAATTCCTGTCACATTCCTGATGTGATAGGAAGCGTGGACAGAGGAGTGGGCAGATGGATTCCAAAGCACAGGTGAAAGGATGTGCCTTTGCCTGCCCCGCGTAACCCGCCGTGGCGGCTGCATCCCAACGGACAGGCAATTCCTTCCCTTGCCGTGAGCGAGGACGGGGACGACCTCTGGAGCGTATGGAGACGGTTGATCCCTCTGCAGGCTGATGCACCGAAGACAGCAGGTCGGGTGCTGCAGATGAAGGCAAGGAGAGCAGCAGGAGAACCCTCTGGTACGGAGCATCCCTCCACGCGCGGTGCCGCAAGGAGAGCAGCAGGAGAACCCTCCAGTACGGAGCATCCCTCCATGCGCGGTGCCGGCGCCTCCCCTCTGCCTCCCGTGCTCCGAAATAACTTCCAACGTCCTGCTCCGCCTCTCCTTGGCCAGCATCTCCCCAGCTGCAACCCAGACAAGCAGCTTTGCCCTCCCCTCTGGCCAAAGGGTACCTTGAAGCTGAAGAAGCTAAGGATGGACAACCGGTAACCGACGCGGAAGGAGACCGTGCCGCCGTACAGCCTGGCTGCCGAGCCCTCACGGGCAGCAGGAGAGATGTGCTGGCCAAAGACGCCTGTGGCTGAGGTTTATCTGAAGGTGATAACTCTGGCCAGTTTGGTACCAGGTTTTCAGAAGAGATATCAGTAGGTAATTGTCAAAATTTATTTTAGATTAGATGGGAGAGTCACTCCTACCTGATATGAGAGTCCTCAAGATTATACGTTATGGGGACAAGGAGTGTGAGTTACATATATTATTTCTTCATTAGATTTTAAATTCCCTGCTAGGTTTGCCAAAGGGTTTCACTGTCTCTAACACTGACACTAATTTCACTAAATATTCTCCCAGCGCGAAGCCACACGGGAAGCAACCTATTTGCAGGAACTCACCGATCCCTATTGCAGCTGTCAGGAGCTGCTGAAATTACAGCAACACTGGACGAAGACGTCGCCAGAAGTATCCGAATCTGGTGTTTTAACTCCGAGCACAACAGACAGCCCTCCAACACTTTGAGCCTACCATGGCATAAATTTTCGATCGCTTAAGAATTTTGACGATTAGCCTCATTCCACCGCAGACACGGAGGGAGCACTCCGGGTTCTCTGCTGAGCTGTTCCCCGTCGTTCGGCCTCGGGCCGGGGGTGACGGCAGCCCCTGGCTCTGCCCATCCCGTCACCCGTCTGCCAAACGAGGCGCCGCTTTACAGAGCGTCGCAGCCACCGTTCTCCTGCACAGGCAGGCGGCCGCGGCGGCACCGGGGACGCGTGGCGGCACCCGCAGTGACACAGCCGTGCTCTGCCCGCCTGCGGGCTGCGTCCCACCAGCAAGGGGGAACACGGGGACCTCGGGGCTCACGTTTAGGGAGAATAAACTTCATCATGTTCTCTCAACATTTGTGATGCCTCGGCATCCTACAGGGATGAGGTCTATCAATAAACTAGACGCTTGGATCGAAGCCCGTACGATTCAAGACAAGAGCATTTGCTATTCAAACTCATTCCCGTCCCCTTTCTGCCCCCTATTCTTATTCCCTCAAAAAATCAGAACCAACAAAACCACAAACAAAACAAAAAAACCAACCCTAAAGCTCAGAATGACAGGAAATTAGGAAAGAAAAAACAGAGAGTCTTTTGCTGGATAAGAGCAAATTTAAGTGCCTCCAAGATTCCCTGTTGCACTTACCAGCTGTGAGACAAATCCTGGGACTGGGAATCATGAGAGAGGATGAGGAATATCTGGATCAGCTGTAAGTAAGAAAGGAGAAAATATGAAATATTTGCAGAAGTACGGTGGCTGAGAATGGATGCTTATGCATTACTGAGGGGACCCTGCAAAACTCGTCAATCAGCAATCATGCTGCATTGACGTGAAACGCGGGTCTTATTTGGTCACTGTTTGACCTGTGCATTGTATAAAATTCATCTTTGCAAAACCCTTAAAAACTGAGGACAGTGTGCTACTGCAGCAGTTCCCAAAGTTCCCAAACCAGAATTTTGCAGTGACTGAAACACGCTCAGTGCAGCCTGAGCCGCCGTGTTGCAGCTACCACGCTGGGACAGGCACACGTTAGCTCTGGCGTGCAGAACCTCTGACAAACGACGGCAGTAAAAAGGCTCGCAGAACACCCGTAAGACTGACGGATACAGGCAAACATATTAGGCTTGGGTTTTTCTCTGCTATGCCGAACTGCAATTTTTGACATTACTAAATAACATTCATTTGTTTGGCTACGACGGAATCATCAGTAATAGCGCTGTTAGTGTTCCTCTTAGGTTATATACCAGAAATAGCTGGCATTTCTGCTGACAGACTGTTTAAAGAATGCGATAATGTCAAAAACCCAGCTGAAGCTAGAAAATACGTCAGTGCTGGGTACCGGCCATACCCGGCTACGGCCCCCACAGACGCCTGGCTGACGGTGCTGAGGTGGTTCTGGGAACGCTGCAGCCACTGGACGTGCCGGGTATCGTTCCGTAAATACACCACGGAACCACGGACCATGCACTGAGATGAAAAGGTCATGACAGGGAAGATTCTGGTTTGGCTCTAACATTTTAATGTACCGCTAAACAGTAACAGAAAAAGTCCCGGTGTGTGCTCCATTCCCAGCTAAGTCCTGTCTCAAAGGGTAAAGGAAAACATATTTTTAACTCCTAGTCTGAATATTTCATTACGTTTGTTAATTCAAACTACAAGTTTTCTGTCAAAAATAACCATTTCTAATTAAGCTCTGGAGGTGATTTCTGCAGAAGCTACGTTTATCTGCTGTAACATTATGGATATTTATTTTATGGTTCTTGGGTTCCTCTGGGCTATCAATTTACACAAATGAGTTGCATTTCTCTCCCAAGTGATCACTGCTAACTGTTGTTCCTGTGTGACATAATGTTTTTACAATGATATAATTTCAAAGTTTAATGTGTTTTAAAAAAATATTTAGTTATATCAAAATACGCAACTGAATGCGAAATGAAAAAGCATTTCCTTAACTTCATTTTTTTAATGTTTTGTCTGTTAAAAAAACCAAAACCAAACAAACCCACCAGACCACAACAAGGTAGCTACAATAGAATCTTGAACAGTATTTTTCTTTCAAACGCAAGGTTTCTTACAAAAACAAAAAGCAGAAAAACAGTCACTTACTTGACTTGTTGCCAGATCCTCCAAGCCCTGTGAAACCCCAGCCTAATCAACTTGACGCTTCTCTCCGCGGAGCCAATGACTGAAAAGAGACAGGATTTCTCATCCTTGTAGCTATTATACCAGTATAATCAAAGTGAGCAATAACAAATAACAAATTACAAATTTAAGGTTTGTCATTGTTAGACTTGAATGATAGCATAAACAGTATGGAGAAGTGAGATTTGGGCAAAATCCTGAAGCTTCCCATTCCCAAAGAATTCAGAATAGATAAATTTTGGCATGATTTACTGATTTTTAAATGCTTTTTAGGAAGCGGAGCTAAAAACGTTTGAATTACTTCAATAGTTCCATTTGATGACTGAGAAGTCCATTTTAGTATACAAAGATTACAATGAAAAATGACAACAGCTAAGGCAGCATCTTCACTAAGAAAAATGTGTATGGACATGGCAACTCTCTTAAAAACAGAAAAATCTAAATACTTTTTTTTGTTTTTTAATTAAAAACCCTGTATTTTGAAAAATAACATTTTTCATTGGGGGGAAAAGAGACCAAATGTGTAAATTTTTGACTGACTACAGTCACTTTTAAAACAGAACCCTTCAAAATGCTGTTTTGTCAGTGGAAAAAGCAGAAAAAGCACTTATATTCATGAGAAATCTTAAGTTTAAAATATTACATATCAAAACTAATCACAGATAATTGGTTTTGCTCCTTCTAGACTCGGGTTTTTTTAAGAGTCCCCATGGTATTTAGAGGTTTCTTATGAGTAGGTAGTACTGGAGAGGCAGTGGTACCACCCTGCCGGCTAGAAGAACATAATGGTCTCTGTCCTGCGGTGACAGGACTAGATAGGTTTCTTCCAACGCTTGCGAAATTCGGCGCATGCCGTGGCAGCGTACGGAAGAGGAGGATGGTGTCTCGGCTGCCCGCACCTTCGGATGCCGACGGGACGTGGCGACAGGGCTGCTGGTTTGCCCGGTCGCTGGAGCCAGGGCGATGGCCATCGACGCACCCAAGGGCTGATGGCCACCGGCCGCCCGCGCGCCTCCTGCCTGCAGCAGCTCCTCCTCCTGCCCGCCGCGGCTCCGTGCCGATTCCGTGCTCCCTGCCTCCGGCTCTGCTGGCGCCACCAGCTGCCGAGGCTGCGCTGCCAAGAGGCAGCCGTATGCGATGGAGCGGGCAGCACTCCCACCTCACCCCCGAGACGCGGCGAGGGACGATGGCGGTTGACAGACGTCTGTCCACGCGCTGCCGTGCCCCGGCTGTGCGACAGCTGCTGGCGTTTCATTCTTCTTCGGTCTCCTCAGGAACCCGCCAGCAGCACCAGACCAAAAAGACAGACTAATGGCGCGTGAGGCTGGCTAGCCGTCACCGCGACAAGGGCGAAGGCCGGGCATTGAACTGCTGGCAACGCCTTTGCAGCACCATCTTTACGTGAGAAGGTTCCCGACTCCCAGAACAGGCTCGATCCAAGGGTTTCCGTCGGAAATGCTCTGCACCCTCCTCTTTCCTCCACGTCGTGCCCCGGATGAGCTAATGCTACAGTCGTCCGCAGCGATCCGACCTGTTTGCTGGCGGGTTTGCTCTTTTAAACAGTGAGAAAGGTGGTGATTTCTTTCTATCACTCCAAGAAAAATCAGGGCGAGGTGATGGTTAAGACTTTAAAATAAATATGACAAACATACACATACAGTGATGACTGCTTTCCTGAAACGAGCCTATATTTTTTAGAAATATGACAAACTAGAATTCTATCTGACACATACGATAATAACATAAGATATAAAGATAAATTATCTTTCCTGCAGTATGCAATACTTCTCAAAGTGCAGTAAACTTCAATAAATTGCAACATATCTGTACACATTCTTTTTTTCCAGTGTGTGATGAAATGCTATTTTTTTCCAACTTGGTTCAATTTCCTCCAGGCTGCTACCAATAAATTGATTAAATAAACATCTACGCTGTAAATAAAATAGTGCTACTGTATTCACTGTTGTTTTGTGATGGAAAACAATTTGTTTTACTTCCATTTCCCCACCCCCAGACCAGTCCCCAATGCAACACTGAGGCTGTCGGTACAAGATGAGCGAGTGAAATAGGTTTTAGAGAGTTTTCAGTGTAATCTCAGACCTACAGCTATACATTTCTTTGCCTTTACGCAGGGTTTGGATGACTGAGTGAATTGTAGTAGCTAAATGTGAACGACGTTATTTAAACACGACCCCTCTTCCTGAAACACAGCTGGTTTCAACGTCAGGCTAAACAATACCAGCACGTTGTATTTACCGGGTAAGCCTGTCCTTAATGTTTATACGCATCTATTATGATGAGGCTCTAATCCCGACTGGAGCCTCTAAATGCTACTCAATAGAAAAAACCCAGAATAATGACTATATTAATTTTCTGTTTGGTAATGCGTGGGCCCACTAATTCAACCAGAACAGCTGGCATTCTGACTTCACTTATCAGCAAAACCCCAACAAGCAGACTGTTATAATGAAATCTCATTATATTAAAACATCGTTAAAGCTATGGTAGTTACTGTTACGGGTACGCTATAGAATAAAACATTCAAAAACAAATTGTCAACTAAACAGTGCTCCATAAGACCAGAGAATGAAGCACTTTCTCAGGTCCATGGATCATGGAAGAGCTGCGTCACTCGGAATCATTCTGCCATGAAGGGCACCTTAGGCAACGGTGAAGCTTTGGTCATCTCTTCTTCCTCTGCGCACACCAAGGCTATGGACAAGGTGCCTCCCCAGGACCAAGGCAAGTCTTCCTCGCCTTCGCTGCGGGGATGTGAGCGTCCCCTACGATGTCACCGCTCTGCTGCGGGAACCAGGGAACACCGTGGCCTCGGCACATCGCCACAGAGCCTTCAGTACGATTAAGAGGACTTTCCACTTGTTTGCTCTTTCATCCTGGAACACAAACATTACTTTGTGCACTATAATAAAAGCTCATTTCCCCAGGATTTTATGCTGCTGCTGTTCCTTCTCCCCTGCAATATATAAAACATAAGTGCTACTTTTCCCGAGTTGTTAAACATACTGATCAGGAGTTTCAGTACCACACACACTTCTCTCTGTATTTCTAGCCGATCCCTCATTGGTGTCTTTTCAGAAAGCCCTTTGTAGGCTGTTGTTCCTCCCATTTTTAGTGGGAAGATTTTTGCATCCGGAATTCTTTCTTCTCTGTGTTACCAGGCCTGGGAGGGAGCTGCCTTCAGACAGTGAACAGATGGGCTCATGTCAGCCTACATTTTTTTCTCTTCTTCCTAACTGGTCGTGAAAGGCCAAGCAATGCCCAAATGGAGCATTACCGTTAATGCAACCCAAATATTTCAAGTGGAGTAAACAAGATGGAGCTGGATACTAAGTGAGTATTATTCTGCCCACAGTCAAACTTCTCCGCAGTTCCCCAAAGAGACCGTCCGACCCGTCCCACTGCCTCTTCAGATTTGCCTGGAAATACTCGTAAGCTCCAGCACTGATGATGACACTAACAGAGATAATAAACACAGACAGGATAAACACAGAGAAACAGAAAATTAAAAGTGCTGAAAGGGGAAAAAAGAAGTATCTTGATGACCAACACTTTCTTCCAAAGGTCTCAACAACCTTTAATAGCACAATGCCCTCAGTGTCGGCATTAAAGTGTCCTCACCCTTCATATAATCATGAATTAGAGTGAAGTGTGTGATTTAACCGTATGCCAGGGTAACCGAGAGGCAGGAAATTTTAGGCGGGGGGAAGAACAAATAGGCAGGCTGCTACTTTCCAGTATTGTCAGAGCATAATTTCCAGAAATCTGCTCTCAAACACAGAGAAAGAGAAAACATTTGTGACTAAATTCAGGGCTTCAGCCACGTGGCGAAAAAGTAGTCTTAAAACTTTAAGAACGATTAGATTATTTTTTCCATCTGTGATTGCTCTCTCTTTGGGTGAATCCAGCATCCAGTACATCCGGTATTGCCGGATATACCAACCGCTTCCTGATGATGCAAGAACGATGACTGGGTACAAAACAACGACGAGAGCTGAGTACATAAGATTCAAGACCCACCTACCAGACGAGAGAACTGGTATCGTACTAGACCTTGTAGGACATAAGATAGGAACAGGGTTTTTCTGTCGCTTAAAAACCCCTAATCCTCCTTCCTATGGAAATTTGCTCTCTGTAATGATGGAAACCTTCTGTGTTCCTACAGATCTGGCTATTCCATTATATTTTGCTTTACAATTACACTACAAAACTATACTGCACATGTTACATTTACAAACTATATGTTTCTGAGCAGATGTCTAGCACATAATTCTTCCTGAACCATGACTATAGGGAATGAAATAGGGATTTCCTTTACCTTAAACCATAGAATCTCTGTAGTAAAAGCTAAGGAGGAACTTTCTGAAAAGAATCTTGGATCTACAACAGCCACGAAAGCTCCAGAGCACCCGATGCCTCTCTTTAAGCATAATCTGTATTTTGGAATATAATGCTGGGTTTTACCCTTTATCCATAGCACAGGTGGGTATCGGGCCTCGGCAGACGTGCTGCGGTACATGTCTGGGGCACAGCTTCACACCAAAGAAAATAAAAGCTGCCACCAGACATGTATTCCTGGGCTTCTGCCTGGTCCCACTTTCCAGGTAGGACAGAATGCTGGCAAATACAGCAATTCTGCAATTTTGTGTTGGTTAAGTAAGAGCATATCGCTAGCTTTACAACCCAGCTGTATAAAAATGGAGACCTCTCCCTTTCTTTCTTTCATATTTAAAGTGCACATCAAAATATCTTTTTATTCTTCAGTTTCTAGCTTTCCGTACAACTTCCGAAGATTTCGAGCTCACACACCAACCCCACTGCTTGTTTCCCTGACCCGCACTGTCTCCTGGCCGTTGGCTTCTTCCACGCGAACATCTCTGCCGCGTCGGTCCTGCAGAGCGCGTTCCCATTGTGCCGTTACGGAGCGCGTTCCCATCGTGCCATTATGGAGCGCTCCCCACGTCCCAGCATCCCGTGCCGGTACAACTGGCCACAACGGGGCCACTCCTCCCTCACAGCTCCGGGAATTAGATCCTGGGTGAGGATTCACAAAACGTTTGTCTCTCGTTGAAGACAGAGTAGAACCTAATTACTTTTTTCTTTTAACACCAGAGGATGCATCAATAGAGGGCAAAATGTATACAAAAATTAATCTGAAAAAAACACCAGTAAGAGCATCATTATGAACTTTAAATATTCATATAAAAATACTTTCCATGTTATCAAGTTTAACTCGTACGCGTAAAACTAAATTCTGCAAAATTATCCTAAATTATGCAGCTAGTCTCACTAAACAAAGTCAGGCTATATGCAAAAATGAAGAGATAATACGCATAAGCAACGTTTTTCAGTATTGGAACTACTTACTTGTGTAGCCCTTTTAATCTGCAACATCGGCACCACCAGATTAATAATGATTCTTTTTCGTTGGCATCTCTGGCCCTTATCTGAAATCCAGTATGTATTTTCCATGGCCAGAATAGAATCAGCTGATCAAGAAGTCAC
The DNA here is from genome assembly GCA_013398295.1 of Chionis minor. NCBI lineage: Eukaryota > Metazoa > Chordata > Aves > Charadriiformes > Chionidae > Chionis > Chionis minor. The sequence goes on along the minus strand of VZSF01005155.1, from coordinate 455,495 downwards.
AAGAAAGTCCCGTTAGGTTCTTCTGGGTCTTTTGAAGGACAGATTTTATCATAGAAATTCTGTTCAGATGACTGAGTGGCATCTATTCCCCGGTCTCACCCAAGGCAGAAGCTGACTGCTAATGCTCCGCGAGCCTTGCTTCATGATCGTTAATTTGACACAGCACTCCTCGGAGTTCCATTCCAATTCAAAACTTTTACTAGGGAAGTTTGTGCTCAGTGAAGTGAGGATCATAGTTAATTTTAGATTATTTATACCATACCCATTGAGAAATATGTTAATAGCATTAGTATGGTTCAGTCACAATTTTATTTTTTTTTCCAGAAGCAGATTCAGTTTCACTTTGAAGAGGTTTAATAAAAATTAGACTGGCACATTTATACAAGGAACATTGAATGTCACAGCATCCCTGATTAAACATTTAGGGTGGCATGTCAAATTCTTGGCAAAGTCTAGAATCGCTCCAATTTTCCAGAAGGCATTGGCATATACATAATGTCACCATTTATCACAAAGCTGCTGAGCTGCATTTTTAATGAAAAAGAAGTCTTTTACTGTGGTCATTCTACACTGTGTATATTTACATACTATTCAAATAAAGACTAAATTTTAAAGTGAACTGTAAATTGACCAATTGCCAGAAGAGTAAGTTGTAGAGTCCTACTTGCCATTAAACTTAATGTGCTAATCCTATAAAATCAAGAACTCAGAAACATAACGATAGCTTACCATTTATAGATCCAGGAACTAATGATCAAAATACCTTTCATACGTTTTTCCTTACGACTGTATCAGGCCAAATAGTGACCACCGAAGTAGAGGTAGTGTCATTTTTTGCATTCAACCTTTGATGTCACCAATAACCTTCCAAAATTTGTCTTTTATGGGCTTATCTTTTTACATGAAAAAAAAAAAAAATCAGAAATCAGATTTTGAAAAAATATAGAAAAGTAAAAATATTAATGATATTTTTAAAAAAAGATCTCCATAATTTTAATGGCACAATCAGTGAAGTGATTTGACTATAAAAATAAATAGTTGGCAGATAAATATTCATCACTAAATCAAAATACTTCAATTGTTGGACAATGTTTCTGGTTCAAACAAATATTCAGGCAATTCAGGCAGGTAAGGTATAACTTTTTCATTCTTGCCATTTTTAATTGGTTTTAGCAGTAGAAGTAACTCTTCCAATACAGGCCAAAGATTTGGTAAAGTTTTTCACTTATCTATTTAGATTCACTGCTACTTGACAAAAATGATCACTCTCCCTCTGAGGCGGAGAGAATATCTACAGACACGGAGGGCTGTAAAAATGTAGGCTTGAAGATACGTTGGAGAGTGAAACAATATACTAGCGCCTTCCAGAAACATATGGGCAAGTTCTCCCACTAATGGCATGAATTCCTAATTACCACTTCTCTGAATAATATTTAATATTAATATTTAAATTTCACTGTTGTACATGAAAAATAATATTTTAGGTATTCCTAATGGACAGCGAGCAGGGGAGCGCTGCTTGCTTTATTTCGCTCCTATGAGCAATATGACATCTAAGGCGGGGGGGGGGGGGAAAGGGGTAAATAAAAACCCCCAAACTGCCCCAGTGTAAATCCAGCACGTCTGTAGACTGCGGGTCCGCACGGCGCGCACCACCCACGGGAGACCAACACCAGCAGTGCCTCCAGCGGCCGGCTGTCTCTCCCGACAAGCATCCCAGGTGCCTCGTGCTCCCTCTTTGTCTCGGAGAGGGGAGGAATAAAATTCTTAAAGAACGCAGGATAAACATAAAGCAAAGCCATGCAAATGTCTCAACCAGAAGTTTTGGTGTTCGTTCAACAATAGGCTTGTATAACTGAATTTTCAAGGATAAAACTAGCAGCAATATTTACAATTCCCTGAGAAAGGAAAATCTCAAATTTTTTACACACCCTAAAATCACATTTGCAAATTTGCTTTTTAATAGATTGGCACCCTTTCGAGCAAACTGAGAGCAGAGCTTTTACTTCCTAAACAATGTTTTACCACCAGTCCCCAAGAAAGCTCCATTGTCAAAGCTAAAGAGGCTCCTATCAGTTATTTCATCCCGACTGGAATGTCTCTCCCCACAGTTTTATGTTACAGTATATATAGAAGAATGAGGCTCTGTAGTGCAATACAGCAGACAAAAAAATGATGGCTAATGCAGTTGTTCCACCATATAAATGTTGCCAGTAATTTATCTACCAAAAGTAGGAAACACGTTTAATTATATTGTTGTACGGCAGCACAGGACTATTTTATCCATCAGAAATGACATGCACAACAACGGCCTGGTGAAGTTAAATACTATAAAAAAGAAAATAATTCATAGCAGAAAGTTTATAGATTTTCGTTTTCTCTTTAAAACAGGCTGCAGTAGAAAACCCCAAAATCTATGCTGCGAAATAATTCATTTTTCAGCGCTATTAATTCTGTTTACTCTGGCATGAATGCTGACGCTTCGCAGAGCGCGCCGTATCTCAGACTAGCCATTTCAGGGGGGGAGATGGGAGCAATTGCGTTTATTAGATTTCTCCTGTTTCCTTTAATATCTCTTTTGGTAGGAAGGATCATTTAGGCTTTGTTTTGGATCAGGGCTTTTTACTCTTAGTCTTCATTATTGACGAAAATGTAGAGACCAACAGCATACTCATTTCATATAGTACAGAATAACTCACGCCTGAAAGAGCAAAGCGGAAGGACGGAAAGAAACAGCGAGCCTCCCTGCGAACGGGGGACACCGGTCATTCCTCTGCCATTCCTCTGGCAGCTGCTCCGCTGTGTAACTCATTACACCTGAACCAGCTCGAGCGCACAACCGGCACGGCAGGTCGGGGACAACCACCACGGGAGGACCAGCGAAGCCCAGCCGTGTCACCGGCCAGGCAGCCTGGGGTCACCTCCCTCGCTCCTCCTTCCCCGCTAACTTACCGCTGCTAGCGGGGAGGACCACCCTCTGCGCGCTTCCAGGGACCTTTCCCCAGAAATGCAAGAACCGGGAGTTTTGGAAACAAAGGAGCGAGGCGTTTTCCCGAAGCGAGTATTTTTATAAAGACTGTGAGGTCTAATAAGAGGATATAATAGCAGGACTATTTGCGTCACAGGAAGCAAGGAGAGCAGCAACGCAAACCAAACCAGTAATGCGAAGCAAGAGAAGGTAAAGGACAAGAGCCGGTTATTAGTTTCGACGTGAGGCGAGACCCTTTATTAAAAAACATGACAATGGGCTTGAATTTGATTCTCCAAGAGATACGAGGGCAAAAACCCTGGAACTGAACAGCAAGTGAGAAGTGTGGGGGAAGACGACATATCGAGCATTCACATTTTAGACACAAAGGAAGAAGAGACAAGCTGTCCACAAGGGATATGAAGAGAAAGGAGGAAAGGACGGATTTTGATGATAAAATGGAAAGAAGGCTTACTGAGCTGCAACCGAGAACAGAGTGGAGTCAAGACTGACCCCGAGCGGATTAGCTGGAGCAAAGAAAACAATGAAGCTCCTGCACAAAAACCCGCCAGTCGTTGCTCTGCCCTACTGTGCACCTTCTGCCTGTGCACCTTCTGCCGTCTCTCAGCCCCAACATCCGACTGCAGCCGTGTTACTTCCAAATGCAAAAATGCTAATACTATCGATTTCTTCAATTCGCCCTGGCACGCATTGGAAAAGGTGCTGCTCACTTTGTCGTTAAAGCAGTTTGGAGAACAGAAACTTAACATTTTCTATAATAGTAACTAAGCACTGACGTATGCAATGAAGAATTTATGGACTGATCTCCATCTCATGGGCACAAAAATAGTACTTAATAAAGATATATTCACTTCTGCAAACTTACAGAATATTTATCTACAAGCCTCAGAACCAAATACAAGTATTTCTTGAGCAGTCTTATCATGTATCTCTTTCTGTGATTTATTGATTTTGTCTGGATTGCGTTGCCCGGTCTTAAACCTAATACAGAATGAAAGGAAAATGCCACCCTGAAGGTCAAATATCCAAACTAAAAAGATTTTGAAAGATAGAAATTAAAACCAGACATATTAAAAGAAAAATAAACTGGTTTTAGCTGACAACTACATACTGTAAAGAAAACTGTCAAATTTAGAGTGAGCTTCAGCAGATGCTAAAAAAGAATCGATTAAAATTACCAGAAAAAAAAAAACAACACAAATTTCTTTTGTGAATTTCTTTCATGAAACTATAGACCTATTTACTTGTAAAACCATGAGCATATTTTGGAGGTTTAGGAGTGTTTCTAACTAAATGATTGGGGTTTCTGGGTGCTTTTCACTATACGCTTTTCCAAATTTTTTTGAAATTCACATACTCCCTTTTGTTACCAACCACTAAGATACAAAAACAGGGAGGTCCTAACACCAAACTACCGGCATTCAATTGGATCAGTGCGCCAGAAAAGTGCTTCTGCTTTAAACAAGATGAAAGAATTAACACTGCGTTTTCCAAACTGCTTCCATCTGTATTCCCAGCACCCAGCTGCGCCACGGGGTGCGTGGCTGCTCCCGGCGAGGCTCAGCTCAGCGCTGGTTCCGGCAGGAAGCGCTCCTGGAACCCCAGCACTCGCGGGAGGCCGCGGGGACACATCTACATCGGCAGCGCCTCCCAATTCCCACCTTTCCACCAGGGTTCCCCTTTTGAAGCATTGCGTTCCGGCGGCTCCCTCACACCGTGTCGGAAAGGAGATTCTCTCGTTCAGACGCGGAAACGGAGCGTGAACCCCTGGAAAATACAGTCTATGGAGCCAGGAGCGGGGAACGGCCAAAGCCCACCAGCCCCACTTACTTACTTTGCATTTACTCACGTTCTGTCCGACATTCCAACGTGCAGAGAGAGAGAGAACCAGTATCTTGCTCGAGGGACTGGAATCGCCTGTGCAGTGATGGAATGCAGGGCCTTTATGGTTTCACCAGTTTTAAAAGATGAGGGGATAATTATTTCTCATTTTAAATGAATATAATGCAGTAAAAGCGAATCTCTACCCACATTATTTTTGTTTCTGCACCCATATTTCAGCTCCTTGATGTTTAATATAATTTCATATTTTCTAGTTCTTGGCTGTCCAGGGAAAGTCCTGAGGACCTTTAATTGTATTTTGTAGTTTACTTTAAAGAAGCAGAGCAAGGTATTTCTAGAAAGGTCCCAGTTTCTGAGTTTTCCAAAAAAGTCTGTTCTCATGCACAAAGAAAGGTATGAGGTAAGGTTGAGGTACATAATAATAATAAGGTTGAGGTACATAAGGCTGAGGTACTGAATGACTTTTTTGCCTCAGTCTTCACTGGCAAGGGCTCTAACTGCACTGTCCAAGTCACAGTAGGTAAAACCAGGGGCTCTGAGAATGGAGAACTGCCCACAGTAGGAGAAGATCAGGTTCGAGACCACCTCAACAACCTGAAAGTGCACAAGTCCATGGGACCTGATGAAATTCATCCCCGGGTCCTGAAGGAGCTGGCGGACCAAGTTGCGAAGCCACTTCCCATCATATTTGAGAAATCGTGGCAGTCTGGTGAAATTCCTGTGGATTGGAAAAAGGGGAACATAACCCCGATATTCAAGAAAGGGAAAAAAGAGGACCCAGGAAACTATAGGCCAGTCAGTCTCACCTCTGTGCCTGGCAAGATCATGGAGCAGATCCTCCTGGAATCTCTGCTAAGGCACATGGAGAATAAGGAGGTGATTGGAGACAGCCAACATGGCTTCACCAAGGGCAAATCCTGCCTGACAAACCTGATGGCCTTCTACGATACTGCCACGAACTTGGTGGACAAAGGCAGAGCAACGGACGTCATCTACCTGGACTTAAGCAAAGCATTTGACACTGTCCCGCATGACATCCTGGTCTCCAAATTGGAGAGTCACGGGTTCGATGAATGGACCACTCGGTGGATAAGGAACTGGCTGGATGGCCGCACTCAAAGGGTTGTGGTTAATGGGTCAATGTCCACGTGGCGGCCAGTGACGAGTGGTGTCCCGCAAGGGTCAGTACTGGGACCAGTGCTATTTAACATCTTTGTTGGAGACATGGACAGTGGGATCGAGTGCACCCTCAGCAAGTTTGCCGATGACACCAAGCTCGGTGGCGCGGTTGACACACTGGAGGGAAGGGATGCCATCCAGAGGGACCTGGACAGGCTTGAGAGGTGGGCTAATGCAAATGGCATGAAGTTCAACCAAGCCAAGTGCAGAGTCCTACACCTGGGACGTGGCAATCCCAGGCATAAATACAGGCTGGGCAGAGAATGGCTGGAGAGCAGCCCTGAGGAGAAGGACTTGGGAGTGCTCATGGATGAGAAGCTCAACATGAGCCGGCAGTGCGCGCTGGCAGCCCAGAAAGCCAACCGTATCCTGGGTTGCATCAAAAGAAGCGTGGCCAGCAGGGCACGGGAGGTGATTCTCCCCCTCTACTCTGCGCTTGTGAGACCCCACCTGGAGTACTGTGTCCAGCTCTGGAGTCCTCAACATAGAAAGGACATGGAACTGTTGGAACAGGTCCGGCGAAGGGCCACTAAGATGATGAGAGGGACGGAGCACCTCTCCTATGAGGACAGGCTGAGAGAGCTGGGGCTGTTCAGCCTGGAGAAGAGAAGGCTCCGGGGAGACCTGAGAGCAGCCTTTCAGTATCTGAAGGGAGCCTACAGGAGAGCTGGAGAGGGACTCTTGGTCAGGAAGTCTGGTGCTAGGACAAGGGGTAATGGTTTTAAATTGGAAGAGGGGAGATTTAGATGAGATATTAGGAAGAAGTTCTTTCCTGTGAGGGTGGTGAGGCGCTGGAACAGGTTGCCCAGGGAAGCTGTGGATGCCCCATCCCTGGAAGTGTTTAAGGCCAGGCTGGATGGGGCTTGGAGCAACCTGCCCTAGTGAGAGGTGTCCCTGCCCATGGCAGGGGGGTCGGAACTTGATGAGCTTTAAGGTCCCTTCCAACTCTAACCATTCTAGGATTCTATGATTCTAAGAAAGAAGGTACCTTGTAAATGCCCACTATTTAATTTTAGGCAAGTAAGAAAGGATGCCCTTGGGTTTGGGGAACCACTGTGGCATTTTCCCACAAATATTAAAAGAAGACAGCACTATGAGCAAAGCAGAAACTTAAAGCTTCAGGAGTCTTACTTAGTCTCCACGGTTATTTACTGCGCAAAAGAAAAGCAGTATTAAGTAGATAACGACACATGGTAGAATTTAACAATGAATAATAAAACTTTTCTTGGAATTTCTTGGCTGTTTAATAAAAGATAGAAATGCTTATTAAAATTTAGAACACGGTTAAAAAGGAAATACACGTAAGTTTTACACTTCTCTGGAAAGTTCTAAGGGATTTATTTATCAAGACATGAAAAAATATCACTAGATTAGGAAAGAGTCTTCCTAAAGCATAACAGCATCAGAACATGATTTGTTAAAGGCTAGGCTAATGCAGCCACCACAGCACGACGTCCCCGGCTGCGTCTCCTCCCTGGAAGCGGGATCTGTGAGCACACCTGCAGGCGCTTCCCTGAACGCTCCGTGTCCAGCCCCTCTGTCAGCCACGCGACGCACTTCCCTACCTTTGAACTGCACCAGTTGTATCCAGCGACGTAAAGCCGCCAGCTTTCTCCCAGTATCACTCCACGCACAAGAAAAGTGACATGAAGAGTCTTCCTACCTGGTTAACTGTGAGCAGCCACTGCACGGCGACAGCTCTCTCCGGGAGATGGAAACCAAACCCAGGAATGTTGTGCTTCATTTTGGTGTGTATCAATATATTTGTGTGTGTGTGCACCGTAAACATACATAGGCGCGTGTGTATACACCAAAACATGTATTTATACATATATATATATGTATTTATAGGCACATAGACACATTTTCACTCAAAGGAACAGTGGAGTAAAATGAATGATCAAAGTTTCAAATAAGCAGATAAAAGAGATCAGCATTTGTGAGATGGGGCCTCCAGCAGCCCATCTGCTGAGACAGGTATAAAGGAACCTGACTGGCCAATTGCCTTAAAAATATTATAAAAACTACATCAAAGAACTGAATTGATGGACAAGATGCTTCGGAATAAAAAGAAACACTTACAAATGTAATTTCAGCAAAGCTCTTTCCAGCTGTATCCTACAGAGAATGAAACACCTCTGTTCTGATGAGAAAATTTGTAAAATTTATTTTGTGGCCTCGTTATGGGCTTTGTTTAAAGCCCATTTACAACCAGTGACAGGTTTTCCGCTCTCTTCAGGGGTTTCAGAGCACGGTGTATTTTGCTGAAAGAGGAGAGATACAAAAAACTCCTCTTAATTTCTGTCATTACATATTAGAACTGTGGAACTATGCAAGTCACCTTTAGTGTTTCCTAGTATTTTTTTTTTTTAAGGCAAAGGTTTTATTTATCTATAATTCTGACAAAATAGAATCGTTAAGGCTGAAATTCTCCACGCAAGATTACTTTAATTGGTTTTGTCTTGATTTTAGCAAAACAGTTTAGAGAAAACGTGTTTTTCCCTAGTATTAAAAGAAATTCTTATTGATGACTGATTCTCATCAACACTTAATTGGAAAGCTATCGAAATTCTGTGCTTTCAAAGCAGGCAGCTAAAATATAGCAGGGAATGTTCTTGTAGGAAGCGTGAGCTAGCTGTGCCTATGGAAGTCTGCCCAAATTATCTGCTTTTAAAAATACCGTCTTGCAGTGCTCAGAAAAGTCAGTTTTACTGTAGGTGATAAATTCCATTTGTACTAAGAAGGCTTCAGGCTGAGGCAACCAGGTATTTTCCTGGCAGCATCTGAGGACCACATGAGATCCAAGTCTGCTTATTAGCACGGACAAGAGGAGCCTGTCTCCTCAGTCTCGGTCCGTCCGTCCGTCCGTCCGTCCATCCTTCCTTCCTTCCCCAACCGCAGCTTCTCTAGGATAAACCTGGGAGCAGAACAAGGCAAATCTGGTCTCACAGTTAAAGCAGCCCAGTGAAAAGCCATAGAACTAAACCCTATTCTTTCCTTAGCTACTGAATTCCGACGTGCTAATGAACAAGCCTTCTACAACAGGCTTTTCATGGATGGCCTTTCATTAAACATGGACACATAATTAGCAATCACCTGATTCCCAACCTACGATCCTGACACGGAGACACACGGAACAGTGCCACCTGCAAGAGGAGTCAGCCGGAGCTGTGCCGTAACGCTGGCACCACCCAGCTATTGGTAATGATAAACAGTCTGGAGAACGTCACCTTCTCCTCCTGCAAGGTCATCTGAAATTAAATATTTTTGAAACAAATACAGCAGGGACGTTTGGCACACAAAAGCAAGGAAATACATTATTGGAAATTCTGGAGTTGGAATAGGTCAATATAACGCAAATGGAAGCAGAGAAAAGCAAAAAGAAATTCACAAATTCATCTGTTGAATCCAATCCCATTTTAAGCATTTGAATCTTTTCAGGAAAAGTAAATTTAAAAAAAAAAAAATTTAAAATGCCCTGGGCATTTTTATAATGTGAAGTTCGGTCGAACGATAGACAACCTAGACGTTATTTCCTTCCTGAAGTTCACAACTAATGTACGACACATCAACGAACAAATGAAAAGACAGAAAAAAATATCTCAATCCAACTCGCTCAGCTAGGATGGGATTTTCTAGTACATAGAGAAGAGAGAACTGACTTTTCTTCTTCTACCTGATCTCCAGACCATAATAGCTGGAAGATCTTTGATCTTTATTTAACTGCTGCTTATTCACCCATATTTTAACATAGTATAAAAGACTGACTCAAAAATGGCAATTTTGTTAACTTTGTCACTTTTTAAACTAATATTGCTGAAGTTACGCTTGTTACAAACTAAATATGCAGCAAATTCAAAACACCACTTAAAATGATATTTTCATTTCTGCAGTAATGAAAGTGGATGAAATATATTTTTTCTCTGTAGTAATTCCACTCATCTTTATAATCTAGGCTCAGAGAAAGTTTTGTACTTATCTGTCTCTACAAACAGCTTTTCTTCTCTTCAAAAGAAAGATAGGTTCTCTTAATTTTGTTTCTCCCATTGCCCTTCCCTTCTCTTGCTGCTGTACACACAGTTGCCACGCTGGTACCCAACACCCTTTTCTTCAGGGAGCTGGGAAACACAGGCTCCCATGAGACGTTCTTTCCTGACTCAACATCACTGAAAAAAGCTGCCCTCCACCCTCAGCTGGCAGCTTTTGAATGGCAAGAGCCCGAGCGGGGTCATCCTCGCGCACTGCTTCGAGCTGCAGAACTCTTCAGACTCAACAAGACGGTTGGTTAAATTCAACAATTGTTGCCAATTCTTGTCAACAAATCTAAGGCACTCATTATTTTCCAAGGCTTTTGACAGAGCAGATTAATCTAAACCTAAATCAGCAAGGCAATCTCAGACTCCTTGAAGGAGGTGCAACATTGCATTTCACCAAAATGATTAAGAAACGCTCCAGTCGAGGCAGGTGGCAACGTCTCTGCGGTGTGTGCAAACCATGACTCCGTGCTCGTACTGCGAATTTGCTTCCAGAACGGACGTATAAATGGAAAATACACAATTGACAGAACTGCAAGTCAAAATTAATCAGGTCATTAGTTCAGAAACCCAAAGGAGAGCTTAATTAGATATGAATTATCTAATAACTGTGAGTATCCCTGATGCACATTTGTTTGGACACCTATTACTAAAGGTCCCCATCACTGTTGTAACCTTACAGCTAAAGCCAGGAACGCCCCCTCTGAGCCCCGTGCTGGCTTCCAGCTATCTGCATATTACATTCAAATTCTGAGCCGTTCATGTAGACGTCAACAGAGCCGAGTTATTCATAAAAATTTTTCAGGCAAATTTTTAGTGGCTGTATTTCTTGTTTTCAAATATGTTTGGGTTTGTCCCTACATCTTTAGATACCTTGCCATCTCAGGTACCCGCTCCTGTCCCTGATAATTTTGGCTAATATCAGTTCCTTTTCATTCTGACACCAGCCAAAAAGCTTGGCTCTTTCTATGCCTACGCTAAACACTGCCAGGCACGGCAAAGTTTCACCTTCCTTTTCGCTTTTCACCAACGTTTCTCTGTCTGACATAAAATCTAACTTCAAAGCTAGGATACTGTCAAATTTCAACACAGTAGATATGAATACAAAAATATAAAATATGCACAATAGCTTTTGTATAGTCAGCTAATACATTTCTGCCTGTCAGGCTCCAAATTTACCTCATCCAGAATCCAAATATGTCAGTAAAAGGAAGAACTCAAAAGTTGCCCCTCTAGAAAGAGTAAGCAATAATGCAAGCTATAAATTTAGATTTAAAAATTACTTGGATAACTAAAGGTAGAAATCTACCCCCGTATCTTTGGTACATATCTAAATAAATGCCTGATTTTCAGCACTCAAAATCACCATGTGGGGGAAATATGCTTGTGCTACTTACTCTCAAGTACAGGTTAGTGAACTAAACAGGATGCATGCAGACATTAAACGCAGCATTTGTTTCCTATAGGTACCAAGAGATATCATTTGATTTTTCTCAAAAGACATATTTACGAATAGATTAGACGAGGACTTGTCTCTATAGCAGCCAGGTGTAAAAGAACGTTCTGGGTCTCCACCAACAGCCAATTTCTCTGTTTCTGACTGCACATACTTTAGGGTCTATTTCATCTTCCGGGAAGTTGCTCTGTCATAATGAAGTGATCACCTCAGAGACAGGGTTGAACGGAAAGCTTCTTGTGGCATGTGTGGCCATGATGTGGACAGGCACATCAAACGCCTCTGTAGACTGCTGACATATTCTACTGCACTGAAAATTAAAAGGAGAAAAAGTAAGGCTGAAAAGGAAAAAAAAAAAGGATAGTTTCCCTTAAACTTAGATGAGATGTTACAAAGAAATAATCAAACTGGAACTTATTTGAACTTCTCTGTCTAAATCAATACTGGAGTAGTCTGTCTTTGCAGCGATAAGACAGGGAGATTCAGCCTTTCTATTGGGCTCAAGGCAGAAGTCACAGGTTGAAATGTAATCAAAAATTAACTCTTAGCTCTTTTTCTTTTTTTTTTTTTCTCTTACAGATGAAGCTTCAATCGATGGTCTCAGAGCTTCACATTATCTGTCAGACAGGGAAAAGCTGTCTCAAGCAGCGAGGGCCTCTAATCAAATATTGACAGATGAGATGTTCTGGGTGATAAAAATAGATTTAAAATCCAAAGTGACACTTTTTGATTAGAATCATAGCCTACCTGTTAAAGTCATGATGTAAGATAAATGATACAGTCTAAGCCTTCCAATCAATTTATTACCTTTCCTAAATATAATGAATATGAGTTTCCTACTTAAGCCAAGGTCAAACCCACACAAATTAACCTAAATAGCTTCATATTTTCCTCTATGTTGATAAAAAGACATCTGTTCTTGATAAAAACAATTCTACTTGATTTGAAAAAATTACAAGTTTGAAAGATATAGAATAGAATAGAAATATAGAGAATAGAAAGTATTAGTAGAAATGGTCATACACTACAACATTTAACTACTATACCACTCTAACCGAACTCACGGTAACACCGTAGCATTTAACAGCTCACCTAAAAAGATTCCAATAACTAGAAAACATCAATCACCTTCAAAAATCAGTTAAAACCTCACTTAAATTAAAGCAGTAAATTACACTGTCCATAGGAGTATATTAGGTAGCAGAGAAGAAACCACAACTTAAACCGGAAAAAAATGGCCATCAGCTGAGCACCGAAAAATTCCACAAAAAAATGAAAAGAATGCTACCTACTCAGAATTAAATAGCTTTATTATATATCCAGCTCGAACTGATGGGCACACGGTTCACGGGCCCTAGCATAAGCCTACTAACAGATGCTGTTGGTGGAGGTAAAAAGGGAGAACCGTATCTTCAGACAGACCTGCCTTTATAAACTTGCTATTCAATGTGTTTAAATGGAAATCATGACCTTGATGCTGCTCTGCTATAAGAGCATTTAAGCCTGTGCATTGTTTGACTTCCTAAAAGTGCAGGATACTCTAAAGGTTAAAAACAAAAACAAAACAAAACAAAAAGGCCAAAAAAATCATATACATTACGCGTTTGGCGTGGAGTTCCTGAAGACCACAGCCACTGTCAAAGGGGAGGTTATGAAACTGGCTGTGGTGTGGGAACCCAGGGAGGAGGGAGAAGGAAGATCCCAGGCTGTCATCTTTTACAGATGCATCACGTACCTGCACGCAGTGCTGCAGCCCAGGAAACACCCTTCCCCGCAGGACGGTGACGAGCAACCCCATCCGCACGATGCGACATCGGCCAGGGTCAACACGAAGCGGCGGATCAGAAGAAGAGCCAGCGCTGAAGAAAGGAGGTCGTTTATGCCTGGAAGGGAGACGTGGTCAACCGCGTGGTGTGGAGAGCCTGAACAGTGCAGCACGCGGAGGACGCGTCACGGACACGCCGTCACGGCAGCCAACCAGGGGGCGTACGACACAACGTACAGCCCACGATACATCGATATATCGCTTCCTATTCCACGGCTGTCTCAAATACCAGTACCCTGGGGAACTGAGAAAGGCACAGACACCTGTGACCAAATTTATTAGTGAGCTGGAAGAAAGAAGAATGAAAAGAGGAATTTCAGGGTAAAAGAAATGAATGAGGAAGCTGTGCCTCGAAATCAGGGGACAGAAGTCAGCGTAGATCAGTATGTTGAGGCCGTACTTACCTGGCCAGTGCTAAGGCTGAGATCCAACTATGGCTCACTACAGCTGTTAAAACATTTCAGTTTTATAGGCTGAACGTATTATAGAACACACTGAAACTTAAAGTGGAACTTTATTTTGGATCGAGGAAGCATTTTCAAAGCACTGCAGTCACGTAATCTAATTCATGAGAACTAGAAAATGAGAAAATTCAATAGTAGACTGACTTTAAGCTGTTAAAATGGTACGCAAAATAGACATCTACACTTTCCTGCAATGATGTGTTAACTCAAACCCAGTATCTGTTAACCCAGGAGACGAGAGAATACACGTGACCTTTTCAATTTGATAAAGAAAAATGTTTTGGTATAAACATTATGCAAGCAATCAGCAAATGTTCTGAGCAATTATTAGATAATTTAAATTGAATGGATATACCCATTGCATGTGTACACATATATTTAAAAATTGAGGTCACAACGGTATAAGCAATAATTTAAATGAAAGACTTTTGTGTTTGAAAGTACAATCAAAAGAATACAATGAAAATCATCAAAGCTGAAATAATAATAGCAATGATAGCTATAATAATAACAACAACAATAATAATCCTATTATGGGACACTGGGGCAGGACCAGCACCTAACAATCCTCAGGAGAAATATACTCTCCTCTCCAGCCTCCTTACAACATCCAAATAACACCTTATCGAGGTAAAGAAAGCTTTCTAACACCAGGACAGACGACAATTCCCTGTATTTTCACTATCAGTCTTCAAGAAGAAATTTTTTTAAGAGCATAAAAATAATTCTGACAAGGCATGACTTGCAATTTAGTGCATATCCAAAATTTAACTAAATAATTTGGTCTGTGATTTCTCCCTGGCAACACTGACAAAGATTTTATCTGCTTTGCCTGTTTATAGGCTTTGTTGTTACAAGACCCTTATGCTCTTTGTAAGCAAAAAATACCAATGAACTAACTCTCACAGCATCCATTTTAAGCAGAAACAGGACATTCACTTTACAGACAGGGAATTCCCTGAGTTCACCGAAGTCAAACCAAGGTCATATGTAGTCGGCTGCAGAATTGCCACTGAATTCAAGATTAATCTCCAACTACAATAAAGCTCACGTTAAACTGAGAGGAGACAAGTTTTGCTTCGGTCTCCAGATTCCCAGTGCTGGGCAGTAACTTCCAGCTGCAAGGGTTCTGAGTTCACACTGGCTCGATCTGGTTTTCCTCCCTTGAGTGTTGATTGCCAGCACTGCTAAGGTTGAGAAATAAACCAGCGACTGTAAAGGAATTAAGAGAAAAAATTAGTAACACCGGGGTTAAACTGAACTCCTCTGGCTCTCATCAGAGCAATTCCGCAGCGTGGTTGCTCTGCCAACTGCATCCATCGCGCAGAGATGTGTTTCACCACGTTTCATCTGCACCGCACCCAGCCTTAGTCTGTGGTTCTGCCACAGTGTAAACTGGTTTACATTAAGAGCAGCGGCAGAGGCCAGTCACTTGGATGACTTTTCTACCCAGGGTTCAAAGGACTGGTGTTACAGAAACAAATGCTTTACACACTTTGGAGCCATCAATTATATTTTTCCTAAATCTTTTTTCATCCAGTGAAGAAACACACTAATTTTCACACTTCTATTATGCATGCCTTAAGCCGTATGGGTATGCAAAGCTATTTCTGCAAATGCCTCCTTTGGTCTTTTTCTAGCTAGTCCACAGCCCGTAAAGAAATAGAGATCAAATTATGGCAGAAAGAAGGGGGTTGTTTTGTTTCTTTTTCTTTAAGTATGCTTAAAAGATGCACTGCAAACATGCACTTTTTCCTGCATGGACATTTAGACAGATATACAGTGAAAACTTGCTTTCTAATTTATGGGTTCCAACAAAGACTCCTGCAAAGCATCCATAGCTTCTCTCCCCCACGATACCTTTTTTGGAAGTTTAGCACCATACATACATACACTTTGTGGAAGTGATGTAGAAAACTTCCTTGTTCTTTCAAGTCGTCTGTCTTTCTTTTTTGGCCTGATTCTCCCAAAGCATTTGGTCCATCAGTAGATACCTACTCTGGTTCTCTCTGCAACGCAATGAACTGGCAAATAAACTGCACAATTACTGCTTCCTGGTCTCAGTGCTATTATTCCATAGTTCCTTTAACACACAACATTTACAGTCTAAGGTCCACCATTCATAAAATATCATATAAGCAGGAATGTGCTTTATCTTCACCTGAAAGCACATACATTTTTTTTCACATACATTCAAATTTCTATCTAGACATTTCTATCACTGACTTCAATTCACTCAATGCTTTTAATATTTTACTCAAAATTAGCTTTTACCGAGAGATACTAGCAATCACATTTCTCCAGCATTATTTTGTATTTCTCCCCAAACTCCATCTGTTACCTGTTTATTCAGCCGGGCGCATATATTAAGGCTTGTATCTCCAGGCAAATGCGAATAATGTGAATTCCTCCACTGTGTGGAAATTGCCCACCCACCGAGCAAAATTCCCAATTGGATCTTGCGTGTGGCAAGCCCTGCCAGGCGCTCACTGACGAGCACACTTGGAGGGTCCGACCTCGCGACCAAGAGCCCTCGGGACGCCGGGTGACGACTCTGCTCACCGCCACCACGCGGGTCCCGGCCAGGCTGGGACACCTCCCTCTATTCCCACTCGAGTAACGGAGCAAACGGGAGCCAGGTCCCACGTGTGGGCAACGAGGTCGGGTGAGCAAGTAAAGTGAAGTAAATTACCCAAGTAAAGCGCCCGGTTACCTGTGCGGTGGAAACGTGCCACTGAACATCGGTGCCAACGTGAACGCCACTCGCAGACGCTCGCGGAATGTTTCTCCCCACGGCTGAAGGACCTGGAGGTGTTTTAACCTGGATCCCGACAGACAGCAGAGTGGAGTAAGGTAAACAAACAGGAGCAGGTTTTTAGCTTCCTTTTAAAAGCAAACCAAACAAAACAACCTATTCATACCTTCACGTTTTCCAATCAGAAAATTAATTAAGGTGTTATTTAAATTGACATAGATAAATAGCGCAAAAGATTGCAAGGACATTTACTTAATTAAAAATGAGGCTTATTTTATAAGCCAGACTTCAATTCAGCTTAAGTGAATTCAAACCAATTAGAACTGGTCTATTTCCTGTACTTACATAAGGCTCTGGACGCAGCTGAGAAGCTCCTTCCTCGTGATCCCCAAGCACGCCGCGTTACCTGACAGGGCTGGTGGCCATCTTCCGTCAAGAAATTGTACGCAGAGCACTCCGGTAGCCAGTATGAAATGGTCTGTTAGGGAAAAAATGGTGCCATATGACTGGTGACTGTGCCTTTCAAGAAGCCTTGGAGATAATTATTTAGTTATTCTCATTACACAAATACTCACAGTATCTTCAGTGTCAGTTTAGCAATTTCTGCCACACAACATTACTGTTTTTCACCTCCATAGAGAACTCATTTGCTGGCAACAACAAACACCTGGATGGTGACACAGGCAGAGTTTAAACTTGCTCAAGTTAATACAGCTCTTGGGTCCAATTTTACCTCATGTAAGCAAAGCTATACAATGGCACTGCACTTCTATGAGCAACTTAAATTCATTTTTTTTACACTAGCAACCAAATTGGGTTTTTTGGGTTTTTTTCTTTTTTTTTCAAGAATACTTTAAAGATTACAGAAGTCAACTGTAACTCCAACAAAGACGGTAACAATGCGAAGTTGTCCCATAGTTTTTTAACATTTGGAAATGGCGTTCTCACGAACACAGCATGTGTCACAACACCAGGGTGCCCCGAGCCCCGGCTGGCCTACGACGATTTATTATAAGAAATGATATTGAATTCTGCATTCCCGGCGTTGCTGGGCAGCACCGTACCCCCCCGCAGCCTCCCCCACCCCACCTGCCGCGACACCAGAAAGAAGGCAAAAAGGCGTTTTTCGCCCTTTCCACACTCGTGCTGCCATCACCTCCAGGGCTCCCAAAACGCCGGCACCGCGCGTGGCTGCGGGAAGACGCCGGCTGTGCCTCCTCCGGAAGCTCCTTCCCGCGCCAGCGGGGCTGTGCCCACATCGTCCTCGCAGATGTATTCACCTGGGGAGCTGCTGCGCGCGAGGGTGTGCAAGTTCTGAGCAAAATAAAACAAAGAAGAAGAAAAGGAGCAGTGAAGAAAGCAGTGCCCTGGAGGTCGGGTTCCTCAGCTCCGCGCCCGGCTGCTGCCCAGCACGTGGCGTGGCGGGGACCGGGGCGCTGCAGCCGCTTCGGGAGATGCCGCGGGGCAGCGGCCGAAACTGGGGCGCGTGCGGTGCTGCACGCGGAGACGGCGGGGTCTGCAGCTGCCTCATTCCCCACGGAACCTCCCTTTTCTCATGAATATCCCTTTATTGGGTGCGTCTCCTCCAAAGGGGCTGGCAGCACCCCAGGACCCTGGGTCTGGCTCGTCGGGGTTTCGCTCGCTGCCGCTTTTCCCGGCAGCCAAAGCTCTGAGCCGACGGCCGGGGCGCGTTTTGCGGGCTCTGCTCCCTGCCCTCCGCTCCTCAGACAAGGCAGCAGCTGCACTTGGCCATTCGCAGCCGTTTACCTTTACCATTACCATGTTTCCTGCCAAAAGCTGGAACCAGCCACTGAGTATGATTTTTGTTCTTTAGTTTAGTCGTACATCACCGGTATGATTTCGTAGCATTTTCCATCTAGTAATGACTTTATCGATCCATTCTTCAGTCTTTCATCCTTCCATGCATCTAAGCACACTGTGTAACAACTTCAACTGATCATTTTGTACCTTAAATTGCACATAAATATATATTACAGAGCTATTCAATAATCACTCAGTATCAATGGTCTCACTATACAAGGGCCCAAGACAGAGCCGGGCATCCTTAACTGCCACTGGAAATAATTACAGCTAAATAGGAACGGAACTAGGTTGCTACCGTCTGCTCGGTCTGCTTCCCATTGCAGAATCAAAATGAAAAGAAAAGAAAGAAATGAAAAAATTAAGAAAATATGAAAGAAAAATAAGCCTTTGACCACAACAGCAAACAGTAAAAAACATTTTCCTTTCTTTTTTCTTAATAAGAATATTAACTCACATGTAGTGAATTTAACCTTTAAATTTATTTTTTCAAAACATATTGTTTGATAATGAAGAACTTTATGCTCTTCCATTCTAGACATCCTCATCAAGATAAACTGCAATATCTAAATATACTTACTTTCCTCTGATACGCTGTCCTCCTTTTCTCTGATGGTTTTCCAAAGAATCAAAGATATTCATGTTGAAATGAAAGCTGCTTCTACCACATCCCCGCTTTCAGTTTCTGTCACATTCTACTGTTACTCAGCCCACAGTGCTGGATTTCTCATATTGCTAATATCACTCCCATAGCAACACACTGAGATAGCAGAAACTTGGCATTATGGCTTTATTCCTGCATTAGGTGTAAGGAGGAGCCGATTTCAAAAGGCAGCTCTTATTAAATACACATACACATAATCATCAGAAGTGATTGCCAGGGGGATACACACAATGGCTTTCAGAGTACTGTAAACCAGCCTCACAAAAAAGTTGTCCCTCTTCAAATCTGAGCGAGAACAAAGAACATGTTTGTGAGTGATGTTGAGAACAGATTTCCCCATCACCCCCCCAGGAGCAGCCGCTCACAGGCACCCGGTCGCCCAGCGGGTAACGTCACTGGCACCTCTCACGGGCTGGGTCCAGCCCGTCACACACCAGACTGGGCACAGCACAAAGTGAGGGGAAATCTGGGTCCAGCAAGAATTAAGAACGCACAAAGAACAGAATGGATGGATGGGAAGGAATTCAACTTCAAACAGTGGCGAGAGAATTTTTATCAATAAATCTTTTTACTTTTTAACACAAAATGTGATACGTTAAGTAGAACATGTATCATTTTGGTCAGTGTTCTGGCATAGCTTATGATATATAACAACTGAGGGCAAATGTGCTCCACTTGTCACCTCCTGGCTGGCATCCTAAGTAAAATTGGAAAAGCAGGATAACGCAGGCAGCCCCACGCCGGCTGGACTGACACGTGCTTTGCACAGAAACAAACGTGCTGTTTTAAGACTAACTAAACCTACATTAGTTTTACTCTGTACACTTTGCATTGGCAACAGTCACGATGGCAGAGGAGAACCCTTCTCCTCCCCCGGTCCCAGCACAGGCTCTCTCAGGGGTTCGTCAGGAAACCACGACACCCAGGTCTCCTCAACAGGCAGCGGCACGGGCGAAAGGAGGAGCCAAGTGCCCCTTTCTAAGGCGTTCCAGCACGTTCCACTTCCAGCTCTAGAGTAAAAGGGAAGGTTCTGTAGGGATGAATTCAAGGCCAATAAACAGAAAAAAGAACGAGCAGCTTTCAGCAGAGAATACTTCAGGCTCTGTACGTGTACCTGCTTTGTTCGAGATATTCACAACTTGTCTGGGAAGGTGAAGAATGAAGGTTCACAGTACGAGGTTATTCAGGATAGTGATGGTGAGAGCAAACTGTGAACAGTTTCCGGGGGGGGAAAAAAAGACTGAGCAATTGTACAACAAAATGGCAGATAAAATTAGCTGTAGTGATGCATATGGAAAAAATAATCTGAATTTCCCACACAAAACAATAGACTCTCTGCTTTCCCAGGAGTGGTGTCTTGGGGTTTCGCTACATCAGCTCAAAGCTCAGTAGCAGTGAAAAAAGGGAACTGAATGCAAGAAACAATAAGGAAAAGGACAAAAGAGAAAACATTGTCATGCTGTCATGGAAATGCATGATGCACCGGTGCCCTGGACATTGTATGCGGCTGGATTACAACTCCGTAAGTTTGCGGAAGAACTGGGAAACGTCCAGACAAAAGCAACTGATACAACTTAAGACTGGCACTCTTCAGGCTGGAAAAGGGAGAACTGATAGGAAAAAAAGATGGGTATGTATCTATTATAAAAAACAGTGAGAGAGGTAACTGGAAAAAATAATTAACGGTCTTTTCCAAGAAGTATGGAAGATCAAATTAAACAAGAATTCAGAAAATGTTAGAAAACAAATGTGGTGGTTGGGGCTTTTTTTTTTTTTTTAAACCGCACGGTCACATATTTAATTAACCTGTGGAACTTCCTGCTGTAAGAGGTTGCGCATACTCAAATCTTACGTGCATTTAAAAACCCCACAACTGAGTAATGTAAAGACTTTGTAAAAGCTGAGGAAATCGCATGGGTTTATGAGTACCTGAGGCAGGGATTGCTGGGGGCTGTTCCACCCCACAGCCCCCGGGGGCCCAGCCTTTCCCTCCGGCACGCGCCATTCCTCTCCCGCCGGGCCGGAGGGCTGGAAGCGCTTTGCCGGCTTCCGAGAGCGCAGGAAGCCCCGGCCGGCCGTGCAGCCCCACCTCGGCCTCGGCACACCGTGGGCTCGGTCCTCACCTCCGACCTGCAGCGGAAAGCTCTGAGACCAGGACCACCACCTCTTCACCCACTTGTTTTCAATTCCGTACTGTTTCTTCCGGGATTTAAACAGTCTCACCATTGCGGAACCGGCCACTCCGAGAGACGAGGGGCTGTGGGGCAGAGTGTGGTCTGGGGCAGGACAGCAGGGGCGGTTTCGCACACTCAATGGCCCAAACACGGGGAAATCTCACACCCGTTAGAGTTTAAACATGCCTTTACATACAGGCAAACATGTGAGTAGCAGTGTAAAACTGATCTTTCTTTGAATTTCAAATGCTGCATGAGAAACACCTCAGAGTTCACTTGATTATATTTTACACACGTAGAAATACAAATGTGACGGACCAGTTTGAGAGATCATTTCTTGCTAAACAGTACTGTTGCCTGGGAAAACTGCAAGTGCATGTTTGTGTTCTTTTTTTCTTTTCAAAATGAAATCTTAGAAGATTTTTTTCTATCCCCACATTCACAGACACGTGGATTAACTTGTTCCTCTAATGAGAAGTACAAAGGTATTCTGACTAGATGACAAAGAAGCCTCTGGGGCTGAACTTCATTCTCCACTGGGACACTCAGCCTGGTCTTGGATGACGAAGTTCTAAGGAAGTTCTCCTTTCACTTGCTCGGGAACCAGATCGGGATCTAAACCTGACGTACCCTGAGTGCACCGATCTACCCGGCTGCTCCAGAATCACATTGCTCTCGTTCAAGGACAAGACGTTCCTAAATCTGATAGAATTCCAGAACTAGGTAGGAAATGAATCTGCAAAGACACTTGGGAAGGTGCTGAGCATCCAGAGCTGACAATGAATGCTCAAAGGCCTGTCACGAGTCACTGGTTCCAACAGGGACTGAGTAAAATTACACTCCTGGGCATTAATTCTGCAGAAGAGAAAAAATACCAGTTATGTAACTCCGGCTTTAAGGTTCATTCACCAGAACGAATGGCCGGTAATGGCCGGTGGCAATTCTGAGATAACACAGTGATTGCACTTACGCTATCTCCTTCATTTACCATGAGGTCAACGCTATTCTACAATGTGTGCTTTTTTCTTAAAACCAAGCAAAAAGGAAGGGAAATCATTGCATGTACTTCTTCAGTTCTCCCATCTCACACTCAGTACTGCTCTTTCCCTGTTGAAGGTGTCAGACACTGGCTCTAGCATGGCACTACTCCTTACGCATATTTTCCCCAGCTTTGTTGACAAAAGTGTTTTACTTTTGTGCAGAAAAATATGGGTTTGTTACGTTGCTGAAAGGAGTTTTGAAACACTGATATACTTTTGGCATGGATCTCATATAGGTACCTTCAAATGCACAAAAATAGGACTCTCTCACCTGAATTCCACACAATTCTACTAGCTGTTGTCACCTCCCCTCCACTACAGGACAGTTACAGGCTCAATGCCACACAAATTACCATTTCCTATTACCATTAAAAACACTGTTTTCTCACCAAGAATAGTTTAACACAATGCAGAAAATAAGTTAGAAACACATTTCTTTGAACTTTCTTAAAACTAATCTGTATTCTCAGTGACATTTATACAGTAAACTGTGACGTGGCCTTTTTCTTTTCCATTAATATTTACTGGTTATTTGTACTTTCTGCAATAGCCAAGTCATAAAAGTCTGTTTACTGTATTATCTCACCTAAAACGGTCATGACAGTCCTTTGTTACCAGTTGAAAAGTCTACTACAGTAACTCATTTATCACGGTTTTTGTCACTGATACCAAGACAGTGTTGTAGAAGCTGAGACATTTGCATCTGTCCTTCTTTTTCCTGAAGAGGCGATTTCTCCCCTCAAACAGCTCAATGCCTATTTCACCTTAGCAGCAACATGAACGAGCAGACAGGTAACTGAAATAGAACATCCTGCAGATGAAAAGTACCATGACAGAACAGCTTATTTAAAAACCAAAAGCAGATTTCAAAGCATTGGCTTTAAAAATAGGCCCAAACAGGATGAATGAGCTAAATATTTAAACTCCAGCAATTTATATCTGTTTAAAATATTTTGACATAGTTTTCAGTTCAGAATGATTTCTCTGTTTCTATGATAATGGAAATCGTAATGAAATACTTTATCTACCTTAGTGAGAAGTCTCATCTTGCCTGACTGGCTTTTGATAAATAGCAGGAGCACAGTCTGGAAAAAACTGAAATAACTAATAAACTTACTTATAGCTGAAACCTTGTACGAATCTTGGAACTAGAAGCTCTTATCGATAAAGTTGTCAAAAGATCAGGTCATAGAAAAAGTTTCTCCAGTTTTCTTTTACTCAGTGCAGTCATTTTTCAGTATCTCATTAGAATTTTTTGGCACGTTAACAAAGACATCCCACACACCCAAATTCCAAGCCCAAATTCCAATGATATTTTCAAGTCAGGTATAGACTCAACAGCTGAAGAGAAACTGCTCCTTTAGATGAACATAAACTTAAAAGTTTTTTTTTTTCTTCCTAATATTAGGCTATAAAAGACACCTCTTGCCCGGCAGGACAAAAATCTCTTTCAGGTGTACTTATTGCAGCCGATAAAGTTGTTCTGCATATTGCTGACGTAGTCAGATCACAATACGTTTCAGAGGCAGCACATTTCACATTGCTACGGGTGATATGCATGCCTTAAAACGCCTCCGGTTTAGTTTTCTTCAGTGGCTTGCATTTCTGTAGTAAATACCGTATTTCTACTGAGCACATTTC
This sequence comes from Chionis minor, assembly GCA_013398295.1. NCBI lineage: Eukaryota > Metazoa > Chordata > Aves > Charadriiformes > Chionidae > Chionis > Chionis minor. Next base: position 431,611 of record VZSF01005155.1, on the reverse strand, counting down.
ATGTGCTGTTTACGTATTACAAAATCTACAACAGTAAAACTGTAACTAAGACGATTTGGTGGTAAAAAATATACCTGTTGATGAACGCAAGAAAGCACGGAATGGTGATGAACAGCCAGCAGGCATCATGACGACCCACTTTTTTCTTTTTTGCTTTTAAACTGAGGTCCACTTTCCAATATCGGGGTCCACTCTGCACTGGATCTGCCTGTGGAGAGGACTGACAGCGTGCCGAGATGACAGGGGACAGGACTGGGGGGTTTCACTGTCCCCACAACAGCTGGAAACACGGAGCGCTCATTTTCCAAACAGCAGGTGTGGACGAGGCAAGTAAAATTCAAATTATCTGCCTTATTTTCTAAAATATTTCACACTAACATCAGTATACCTTATCAGAAATGGAAAATTAAACACAGTAATTTACTTTTTTTTAATTAAAGTAAGTCAAAAGTACAAAGTAACCGTCCTGTCTACAGTACTACGGAGTATGTTGAAGTGTTATAATATGAACATGGTTCTGGCAGGGTTTTCAAAATAATTTTGCACTGGTCTGTGCTACCCCTATCTTCATTACTGACCCAAATGAAACAGATGTGGCCTAGAGCAGAATAATTCCGGAAATTCTGTGAAATTCTATGATTAGTCTGAAAAAATAATAGGAAAGTCACTGTAATCATAGAATGAGAGAATAGTTTGGGTTGAAGAGACATTTAAAGCCCACCCAGTGCCACCCCCTGCCCTGGGCAGGGACACCTCCCACCACACCAGGCTGCTCCCAGCCCCGGCCAACCTGGCCTTGAACCTCCAGGGATGGGGCAGCCACAGCTGCTCTGGGCAGCCCCGGCCAGGGGCTCCCCACCCTCACAGGCAGGAATTCCTTCCTGAGATCTCATCGAAATCTCCCCTCTTCCAGTTTAAATCCTTCCCCCTCATCCTACGGCTCCACTCCCTGATCCCGAGTCCCTGCCCAGCTTTCCTGGAGCCCCTTTCAGACACTGGCAGGGGCTGGAAGGTCTCCCCGGAGCCTTCTCTTCTCCCGGCTGAACCCCCCCAGCTCTCCCAGCCTGTCCTCCCAGCAGAGGGGCTCCAGCCCTCCCGGCATCTCCGGGGCCTCCTCCGGCCCCGCTCCAACAGCTCCGTGTCCTCCTGCTGTTGGGACCCCCGGAGCTGGACCCGGGATTCCAGGGAGGGTCTCCCCCGAGCGGAGCAGAGGGGCAGAATGCCCCCCCGGCCCTGCTGCCCCCACTCATGTCCAGCTTCTCCCCCCCAGCGCCCCCTGTCCCTCTCCTCAGGGATGCTCCAGCCATTCCCTGCCCAGCCTGTACGGATACTGGGGGCTGCCCCGACCCACGTGCAGTACCCTGAAGGCCTTCGTTTCCTAACATCCACAGGGATGTATACGTAGAAAACTTTATTTTTGATATATACTCTATTTTTACTCGTAAAAATGCACAGATTGTTCAATTTTTGTTAAAAACTCTTTCATTGTCCTCACAAACTAAGCCCAAAGTTATATAGGGAAACTGTTGTAAATGAACTTGCCACACAAACTTTGGTAGAACAATCAAAAAAACCCCCACTAACAGGATAAAAATAAAAGTAGCTAAATTAAATTGCTGACATTATATTAATAAATAACATATGCACAGAAGACATGGCAAAAACTGCGTTAATACAAAAATTATATTCACTGCTCTTCTCGAGTAATTTTCTAAGTTTTTAATATCGCTACATATATGAAAGAAAGAAACTTAAAATTCAGTCCTATATATAACAAATGGCACATGACTGGATATATATCTTTGACGTGATAATATTATTACTTTTGTTCTCAGCTTCATTCATTCATCTCCCTGATGAAAAATTCTGGATGCTGTAATTTACAATCTGTCAGGAAGATTCATGGGTTAAACTAGATTTGTGGAAGTTGCCTGTCTCTTGCCTGTTTAGCACAAAAATTTTACTCCTATGAGAAAACCTTGTGGCTACTCCACAATTTGTCATAGCTGGTTAGCTCCTGCACAAAAAAAGACGCTGTATGTGCTTTGTACTACCTTCATATTTTTGTTAAACATTACTGGTCGCAATAGCAAAGACATACTTAGCTCTGAAATATTTACTAGTCGTTTTTTGGGTGTTTTTTCTTTTTTTTTTTTAATAGCCGGAATGGACTTACCTCTTTAAGATTTAAAGCCAGTGATCTATAGGGACATTCCAAAGCTTATAGCAAGAAGAGTTTCCTATTGCCTGCGTGAAACAGCGTGCCTTTGCGGAACAAGTCACCATTCCGGCTTCTTCATTCATGAGTTCTTCCATGTATTAAGAACAGGAATGACCACGAGAAAAGCAGAAAGAACAAGAAAAGGTGGATTCTCTAGCCCCAACACAACAGAACTGTGATTAACTCCTGTATATGTTTTCATGTGTCATTGAATTTCTTCACATAGAAAACTGAAGTAATAAAATAGCAAACAAGAGGCTATACCCGCCGTGCTTTTCACTTGGGCAGAAACCATTTGCGAGGAATGCTCGCCAGAACACACATTCTTGTAAAACTTCTTTACCAGTTTAGCAACGCAAACAGATTCACAGCATTAATATCAGAGAGCCACCAGGGCGTTGGTAGCTTTACAGAGAACAAAACGTAAAAAGGACAGACTGCAGACACTGCAAAGCACAAACTGCAAATACGCACGGCTACGACTTAGTTCAGTACATACCATGCAGTACTACGCTTCCGAGTGGGAATATTTCCCATCAGGTCTCCCCAAGTGAAGAAGACCAGGTTGGACGGGGCTTGGAGCAACGTGGTGTGGTGGGAGGTGTCCCTGCCCAGGGCAGGGGGTGGCACTGGGTGGGCTTCAAGGTTCCTTCCAACCCAAGCCATTCTACAGCTCTATGAAGCTAAAAAGCCGTATAAGCAATGCTTCCTACCAAGAGTTTCACAGCAACGCCTGCATGCCCGTGCAGTTGGGGCCTACTAAAAATACAAAGATTTTGGCTGTGAAACAGAGAATGCATTTTGCTACCAGGAGAATGTGTCCCACCACAGAAAAAAGGAATGAACTGGTGAAAATAAAACCATAAATAAACTCTAAAATATCAAATAAAGCTATTTAGTTTAGTATAATACAACAAAAAATTGCTGACAACAAAATTATTTGCATTAGTATTAATTTGAATTTAACCAAAATGTCTCTGTTTAACCCTGAACATGACTTGAAACACATTCAGGAGACAGAGCAATAGGAACATGCTGGTTATTGCATCCCAAGGATATTCAAAATTCTCAAAAGCTGTCACACCTGGCCCAAAGGAGAACAGGGAGGCAAAGGAGGTGGGGAAAGCATCCCCCTCTGTTTTCCCAATAGACTGGGTGTGATTATTAATAAATTCCGCAAGACGGTGCCCAAGGTATGGACAGGACAGCAGTACTACATAAAGTCCCCAACACAACTTCCTGAAAAGTGATGTTATCATATCATAAGTTGATATTGCACAGGACAGCAAAATGATAATCCTGATCCCTCTCCCAGAGGTTACAAACAGCATCACCGGGAGCACATAGGGCATGTAGGAATTTACATAACACAGCCATGAGAACAAACAAAACAACATCCTGACCGGTGACTATTTAGCTTAATGTAACAAACATATACAACAAATTCGTTTTAACAAGCTCTGGTCGGATCTGCCGTTATCTCAACCCTTCGTGCCCCACGTTGGGCGCCAAAAAGGTCTGTCGTGGTTTGGCCTCAGCCGGCACAAAGAACCACGCGGCCGCTCACCCAAACCTCGCAGCGGCGAGGGAAAATTGGAATAAAAAGGCAAAAACTCGTGGGTTGAGATAAAAAGCAATTTAACAGAACAACAAAGAAAAACTGACAAAACCACAATAGCACTGGCAGAGCAATGTATAAATAGCGGTACCACACCGACTGGACCCGGACCCTCCCCGCCCGCTCCCAAACTGGGAACTCCCCTCCCCGGCGGCTCCCCCTAAATACTGGGAATGGCGTCACGTGGTGTGGAATACCTGTGCTGGGCCAGACATTAACCCTGTCCCTGCCGGAACCAGGACAGTTATGCAACTTCTTAAACAAATACTTGTGTTGAAGTGTTCCCTTCAGACCCAAAATTTTGGCCAAAAATGCCCCATGTTCTAGATAATATGAAGGTATCAATATGAATGTATTAATTTTTTGAAAACTACTTCTTTTTTTCAGTGAGTGATTGGGAAAATAAAACGCAAAGTTCAGAGATGCAGAAACCCAACCACTTTCTTCATGATGAACTGAATACTGGCAAGCTTGAAACCTTCCTGATCAATGCTAGGGAATCCTAATTTAGAATTATTCTATGTAGAAAATTCTAAATTTGATCTCTCTGAACTACAGTGGATACTGACATCTTTTGGTTATTGGATCTGGTTCCAACATAAATAAATTAGGCTTAAAAATTTTTGTATTTAAATTGGATTCAACTTAATGACGATGGGAATTCTGAGGCAGTGATGGTACCACGGTGATACAAGGTTTCAATACAACATATGCTCACTTGCATATCCATATCCAAAATGCAGCTTCTATGAAGTACATTAATACAGCAATTTGAAATGTACAATGGATTTTGTATATCTGCTTGTCCACTCAGGTTTAATGTCAGGACAATGGAAGGTCTTTTAGGCCATCACAGCACGAGTCACGGCCTGTTTTATCACCCATGAACAGTCACAGAAGTTTGTGAGATACCTGATTAAATGCCTACGTATTTCTCATTCTTTCCTTTTCAAGTATCTTCTTGATATAGATCATAATACCTATTTCCCTACCTATTTCTCTGTCAAATACGTCCTTCCTCTAGAACGAGAGAAGGCTTGGCTCGGTTTTATTCTTGAATGACATGTCATCAATGTTACTTGCATGGTCCCGGTTTAATAAGTGGGGTCACATCAAGTACATTATATCCCCCAGGCAGCAAAAATTTAACAGCTCCATAAATGTGTCAAGATGACAAAAACCTCATAAAGTTGATATAAATTTAATATGAATGACCACTATTCTAGATTTTCCTGCAGGTATCACTAAAATTACTTTTTTTTTCCTTTCTTTTATTAACAGCTTCCTGAGTAACCACACAGAAGCACACTTAAATTATAGTAGAGTGCATTCCAATTTATTTTAGAAAGCATTTTAAATAAATTGATATCCGTATCCTGTAAAACACTGGCAGCCTTCTTTGTTTTGCTCAATAACTGAGGTACAAATTTAAAATAATCAGAGTAATTTTTGCACAGGATGTGGATAAAAATGCAAGATTATTTAGTTATTGAAAACAAATAATAAAAAACACTGTACCTTTCACAGCTCCAGTATTGCCTATTCAATGCCCCCCTTCCCCCAAAGAAAAAAAACCTCAAACCAGTAAATGAAAGGAGTATTACAGAACAACACTCATAAAATTAAGTTATAATTGAATTCCAAAGTCCTTGGTGTTCTCAGGAAATGCCTGAGTGACAAAGACACAAAGCCGGTTACTTTCTACATTTCTGTGGAAGTTTCTGTCATGAACTTTATGGATTACTGCTAAGAGGGAAATTGGATGGCTTGAAAACACTATAGAAAATGAGGTGTCCAAACAACCGTCCAAGAAGATCCTGATTAAAATCAAGAAATAATACGGTACACAGCACTTTCTCCAGTTCCACATTCACTCCCAGACTGAATAAACAATACGATAAGGTACTCACCTTCACTTTTTGCCTGCCGCTTTCTTCTTCCTCTCAGAGTATGCCCCATGTTGAGAAGAACTGAGGCAGCAATGAAGAACTTTACTTTTTTTGTTCTCTGAGCATTTTACTTCTCGAAGCGAAACAAAGCACATTCTCATGCCCAGCATGAACGGTGTTCTTTGTGAAACTAACCTAAGGAACAAGCCGTTACAGGAATTACGTTGTGACTAACCAGCCTCAGGCGAGCGATTGCTCTCATTTCCTGAGGATAGAACCGTGCAATGGTGCCCTTCCTGTGCAAAACTTCTGGGCACGTTAAATTTCCATCCTCCTGAAAACAAGACTCTCTAGACTTGACGAGACCCTGAGTGCATGAAACAAGGACCTAGATTCCCTTAAGTGTCACCAGAACCAGGATGTTCCCTGACTTCCTTTTCAGTGCAATTTTTCTTCTCTTTGATGCTATTCAATTATCATTAAAACTTTTTTGAACATCTTTCGCTTCTCCGATCAATTGGGTCAATGCAATCCATAAAAACTCCAATGTGGACAGTTTGATGAATCCATGAAAAGAATCTTGTTACATGAGTTACCTGTACACAAATACTTATTTCATACCAAAATGTTTCAAATAGAAATGCTTTTTTTAAAAATTGCCTGAGATTAAAGGTGCTATTGAATTCCATTATTCTACCTGTTAGCACAGTTTGCTAAATATTATTGTTGCTACATTAACCATTTTCTGCTGACAGACAAAACTAAAAAAAGTTTCAATTTATACAATGGAACATTTGCTGTGCTCATTAAGAACACCATCGAGTTTCTCATAGAAAAATAATGGGTCCTTCCCAGAGGATCACCTGAGTCTTGACAAAACCCTTAACGGGAGAGGAACTCACAGAGAGCACACTGCTTTGAATTCCCCGCACCCGTCTGAGCTGCAAAAGCGGCAGAAGGCCCGTTCCTGCCGTGCCAGTTTCACGCCGGCTCCGGGAGCACTCGCGTTTCGGAGGGTCGTCTGTCTGTCCCAAATCACCACCTTCCTCTGCCGCGAGCCCGTCAGCTGCCGGCCGCTCGTGAGCGACGGTCCGCTGTGGGCTGCAGAAGCCAACCCGTGTTTATTTGTCATTGCAAAGGTTGCAATTAGAGAGTTGCCGTATGCCTTTGGAATGGCAGAAAATTCCTTACATTTTTATAGATAACGTGACTGCTCGCAATCCTGCAAGCATGCCTTGATGCATACACAAACCTTCTGTGTGTTATTTAAATTAGTCTCAGTAACTAGAGTGACTGAAGTTATTAACTTCAATTAATATGTGAAATTGCCTAAATACGGACTACATTAGCCTTAGCATAGCAGTATTTTTCTAAGGTTCATAATTACAGGCAAAGTGCACAAAGCCATGGTTTGCCCTCTGCAAAACTTAATCTAGACCCCCAACAAATCCATTGAGGTCCTCCATTAGCTCTGCAGACGTGCAGCTTTTAGCAGGCAAGAGATCAGCTCGTAACGCCGTGCTGACGTGGCTCCTGGCATGGGAGATCGCCCGAGGAAGTACCAAGAACTAAACCACGCACCTGCTCATTACGGACATCTCGTTTAAATCCTTGGAGAAAAATGCCTCATGCTAAACTAAATACTAAATAATTATTTCATGCCAGTCATCTAAATAAAAATGGTAGGAATAAAAATGGAGCAGAAAGCAGCTTTTGAGTTATTTTAAAATAAAATTCTGAATTCTACCCATCCCAAAAAGCAGGTAATCTAAACTCATCTCTAACGGCATTTAACGTCATTTTCAATACTGTTCCTTTGCATTCTTCCTCATTTGCCTGCTTGTTTTTAAACCTTCAGCCTCTCCCCTGATTTCCAGAGCGTACACTCATTATGAAATACGTAAGCGATCCCTCTTCGACTACAGTAATAATACATTTAAAAGAACTGGTGAAATAAAACGTTCCCAGTTTCAGTATCTGAAGTGCTAACAAAAGCTAGGGGTATTACAACATGAGCGACGATTTCAAGAGACGCCTCCAAGTAAGCAGAAGCATAGCATTAAACCCATTATTTGCGTCTCTCAAGCTGACCGCTCTAGATGGTGTATTAACTCAGTATTTGAATGTTAAATCACCCTGCAGCAGCAATAAAATACCCAGAATTGCATATGCAATACTAATGGGCACAATCCAAAATGAGTTTAAACCTAAGATTCCACTTTAAAGAATGGGAAACCTTTTTTCCTGGCATATTCAGGTGCGTGGCTGGGATTTCTGGAATCCGTTAGTACCCATTTCTTGCTGACCATATCCTGCAGGTGGTTCATCAGCCTCTCCAACAACCCCTACCCCTGTGCCTTTAGGGTGGCAAAACAAATCAACACAAATGGCTCGTGTTCAAATCATGTAAAAATCTGCTAGGCTCGTCACTCAGGTTGCCTAAGCTCCCGGAAGCACCTCCTACCCCAAATCCCTGGAATTCAGTTGTCCTCCAGCTCCTCACTGCCTGGAAGTACCTCCCAAGGACTGTGTTAACAGCGTCCGCAGGACTGTAACGCATGGACGTTTTCTTCGTTTCCCTGAGCAACCCACCATCAAGGGACACCACCAGGAACATCACCACAAGGGCAGATCCAAGCTGGCGCACGGAAAGCCGTGCTGATGGGAGCGCCCACCCCATAACCAAACGCGCTGACACCCCCCATGTGCTCACCAGCTCTGCCGGGGCAGCAGCCTACCTCAGCCCAAAAACCTCCCCAGCCTGGTTCCACCAACCTACCTACCTGCGGCCAGGCTCTCCTGAGGCACCACATCGGCATCGCCGCTCCCACAGGACAACTTAAAGATAATGAACTTAAAGAAAAAGAAAGCATGAGAAGCGCTTTCGGTAGAGTTTCCTTTCTCTCAACTCTGAACTTAAACACAAGAATTTACAGAACTGGGCCCGTATGGCCAGTACTCGTATTGCCATGGTGTTACCAGAAATGCAAGACATTTCAAACCATCAGTAATAAAATCAAGAAAGAAAATAAGTAACTTAATTTTAATTTAGACCAGATGTTTTCCTAAATAATTGTTAGTACACTGACTGGAATATTTAATCACTGTAACACAGCAAGTGAAATGAAAGAAGGCAAACAATTTTAAACAATAACAAGAAGAAAGCAATGCAAGACACAAGCTGGGAGACAATAACTAAAGAAGACAATGGAACTACTTATAATATTTGATTTGTAATTTTCCATGGCAGCATATTGAGCCATTTCATCAGAAAATTTTAATTTGTTCATGAAAAGACATGTCAAAAATAAAGAGCACCTGTTTTGAAAGTAAAAAAAATACATACAAGAACGTTAAAACCAGTCTGGTTGGATTTTCATATTTTGCAAGAGATTAAAAAAAAAAAGGAGAATGGCAGCTGAAGAGCTTTATGTGTTTTGTGTGAGCTGAGAATATGAAAATTGAAAAACAATTACTTGCATAAATTGATTGACTAACAAGGATAAAGGAGTGGTGCAACATCGTGGAGATTTAAATAGTAACCACAGTAAACACATGTGCAGTTTCTCACAAATGAACTACTGAAATATGTGAATTTGGTTTGTAGACTCGAACTCCTCCCAGCTTCCTTCGCGTGCCTAAGCTGATTTTTCAGGGTTTGAATCCAAAACTCCATTTCTGAGTTGGACATCTCTACGTCTCATAACAAACTCACAATTGTTAATCAGGTTCTCTTTCTCCAAACCACTGCCCGAGTTTCGCCAGTGAATTTCTGGTAGTGAATTAAATTCCACCCACATTCAATGAGCCAGTTGGAGACCTGCGCGCCCCGCGAAGCCTACCAGATGTCCCAGCAGCTGGGACCCGCTCATGGCCCCCGCTGCCTGGAGAGCCGCAGGAACGGCAGGAAGGGGACGGCGCGGGGTGAGGGAGCCGGAGGTGTCGCAGCGCTGGCGGAAGGAGAAAGGACGCGGGACTGCAGGAGAGCAGAACTCCTTCGGTTTGGTGCTCAGGGAGCAGCTTTTCAGCCACTGAAGCTCCTACACGGGTGTCCGGATCTTGTCAATAAGCTAGACAGGAGGAGGATGTTTTTTAAAAAAGAAACACAAAATAAAGGCAGACACTATGCAAATGTATAGAGAAGTGAAGCACCCATTTCATTCAAAAGGTGTTCAGCAGCAATGTTAAAATCCGAAACAACTTACTTAGCCTGCATTCACGACGTGTAAATCCAGTTTGCCCAAGCCTCGGAAAAAAGAGAAGGCCAAAACATTAATTCTAAGCATCTTCCTCACCACAATTAAAAACACCAATGCTCTCGCTAGGGCAGAGAACAACTTCTTTTCTAACATGGATGCAGAAGGTTGATATTCAATAAAAATTGGGCAAACTTTCACTAGCTGAATTCCCAAAGACAGGAACAGTAACAATAGTAATGACAGCAGAGCGCCGTGGTAGGGGTTGAGAATACCAACATCGTTCAAACGCAGACGTACTGCAGGAAGGCCGGGGGGGGGAATAAAAAAAGTGAGATCACTGGGTTTCCACTACAATTTGCAGAGTTGAGGTAATGTAAGAACTACCAATGATCCTGTTCATATTTTAAGTTGCTAAATTGTTGTTTCCCAGTACAAAGTACAATGGAAAGCTTTTTGTCTGTCTTCAGTCTATTCTCCTCTTCCCTTGAATCTGCTACAACCAAGTAAGATTCACACCGTCTGTTCCTGAGCAATCTCAGCTCCTCCTCCCAGCTACAAATACAGCCGTTAATCCACCGCCATCAATACAATTGATTACACCAAGGGTAAATTGATGTGCACCCAGTGAAATGGACGCCATGCCTTCCACTACGGGAAAAGTGCAGACACGGGAAGTTCCAAAAATACTTTAGACTGTATTTGCAAAAATAAAAGTTATGCAGTTTTAACAATTATATTTAAAAAAACCAACAAACCAACCAAACAAAAAACATTAAAAAAAATTCAACATTACAAAAATTGCGTATCTGTTTTTACTATTATTACACTGTCCCACTTGAATTAGCAGGACACGTGCCGTTCTGCCCAGCTGTTGCAAAGCTTTCTTTTAGCAAGCACTTTTCCTCTTTTGGCAGGTAGCTAAATAATTACATAACCCAAAGAGACTAACTAACGTTTGCTCTGTGGTTTTTGACTTTCCGCACAGTCCAACACTCCCACCACAGAGGCCCAAAATACCATGAGACTCCAAACACGAACTATTTTAGGCCAGTATTTAATTGACTAGAACTCAGACGCTAATTAACCGATTTGCATGAGACTTCACAGAAAAACCAAGCTTTAATGAAAGACTGTTTACTTGAAAAACAGGGGAAAGCATTTTTTCATACTAAAAAACCGAAAATGAGTTGGTACTTTGTATAAGAAAATGGAAACTTCCATGCCTATACAGTGGTCAGTTCTACTCAACAAATAATAATTAACATAATTGGGCCAAACTACACAGGCAAATATACTTTCAATAATTGCAACTAACAATACATAATTCATGGACCAAGAAATGTGGCATTCTACGTACCCAAACTCCGTGATCCACAGGACGGCTCTGTTTTCCACCTCAGCTTCCCGGATCAAGCCAGGTTCTACCTTCAGCTCAGTAACGTCAGTCCCAAAAACCCTCGGCCACCACTGCCAGCTGTCACACCTGCCGGAATCTCAATTTTCCCCAATATTCCGCACAACCACCTGCCTCCCCGCAGTTCTCAGGTGCCAACGCTTCACAAAGCGCAAGTGCAAACGTGAAAAATCCAAAACCCAAAACATGAGCTTCTTCCAAACTGGCAGCGCCTAGAAATACCGGACGGGTGCGTATGGCGGACGCGGGGAGCGCAGAAATTATCAGCCCCATGACTGGGTTGTTTTAAAAGCTTATCAAGGAAGCAGTAATTTATTAAAAACTGTGGAACCTCTTTTAGGCACTAGGAAAAAGGTTGCAAAGAACTTCAGGCCAAGAGGAATTTAAAGCAAAGAAATAATGAAGTAATTTGCGGAGGAGGAAAGGAGTCTTTCGAAATGAATGTTTATTGCACCGCTGAATTAATGCTAAAAGAAGAAGCACCCGCATGCATGGGTATTCTCCACTGGAAGAAAAGGATATAAAATAAGATTAAGATGGAAATTAAATGTGTGGCTGATGATAACTATTGACTATTCATTAAAAGCCTTAATAAACTGGGGGTTTTTTTCATTTGTCAGTGACTCATGTTTGCATGCTTTTATTTTTATTAAGTATGGTTGTGATGATGACAACCCTGTAAGAAGAAAAGAGCAAGCAGCAACACCTGCAATGTAATTTAAAGATTACTAGTATTAAATTTAATTTGAAAATCTATAGCTAGGGAAATGAATTTAAATGATAGTAGAGCACAGTTAGGACTTTCAGATATGATAAACACAAATACTCTTTCAACTAACCTTCCAAATGAAAGAGAAGTGCTATCAGTTTGTGTTTGAAATAAATTAATTGAGAGTTTTCACTACAATTTCTTTACTATTTCCATTTTATTTCAGTATATTATTATATTTACATTACATTATAATTACATGAAAATATAAGGTAAAATGCTGTTAAAAAGCACAGATTCTGTTTAACCAAGAACTGATACTATATTTTTGTTAGTTTTATTATAAAGAAAAACACCACAGAACAGATCACCTGTAAACTCTGAGGTATTTTCTGGTCTGTCTTTCAAAAAATTGATTTGCTTCAGTAACATTATCTGGAAATCATATATGCTATGCAATAACTGCAAAATAACCAAATTAATGTTTCCAAGAAATTTAAATTATGTTCTAAAAACAAATTAAAAAATCTTCCAATATTGTCATCAGATATTCAGCTTGAAACTCAAGTAGAATTTAACAGATGTGCATCGAGACCCATCACAGGTGACCTTATGAACATACTGCGCGTATGAAGAGCCATTACCTCCTCCACTGGGTTTTACGTCCACAACGGTTAGCATCCAGGTGACCACACCGACCTGGCAGGCAGGGCTACAGTCTGAATAATCCTAGATATAGTCAACGAATCTCATTTGTGTTGTCACCGAGATGCCTTGACAGGAGCCCATTCCAAGCACCGGTATCGTTCCACCAGTTCGTGCCACGGGGCATCAGAGGAGCTGAGGAGACTCTTACCCACAGCCCCAGCAAGCAAAATTCCCCAGCAACAACTGGAATTACAGACACTACATGCACTTTCTATTTGGGAGCAAAAATGTAAGCCCAAGCTGTGATTGTCTGCCATAACAGAAAGGGATAGATGGAAAAACATTTAAGGAGTTGGTCTCCTCTTCGTCTTTCCCGATTAGAAAACAACCACAAGGTCTGCAAAGGGAATTCCCCCGTGGAAGTACTCCTTTCAGGTTAGAGTGCTTAAGGAAAACGGGGTCTCCTTTTCCACTGTAACTGACGGTCAGTTTCCCGTATTATCATCTGCTCAGACCCTCTGAGCCAGCCCGGGATGTAAAGCCATAGTTACACTTCCACGGTATGAAAATTAAGCCAGCCTCTCATTAAAATGTCCATAGTGTGCATCTTGTGCGGTACAGTACAAGGAAAAATGAGGAATAACAATTCTTAAAACTTCCATCCTTCAGAAAAACGTACAAGATTCAGAGGGACAGTCCACCACAAAGGCTGACCAAAGCTTCGGCTGCTCTTCTAACTGTATTAGCTGTCTCCTACGAGGTGTTCCCTCTTACTATTCATCACAGGTCTCCTCTTCATCAAAATTACAAATCTTCTTCCAGCATTTTTGCAACACTAAATTCTGAAAGTGCTTTTATGAATTTTAATTAACCTTCAACATAAATAATCCAAGGCAGGCAGGTATTGTTCTTAATTTACAAACGAGGGGGACGGCATACAGAGAAGTGACCTTGCGCAAGTTTGTACAGAAAAAAAGCTGAACAGAAGCCAGGTTTGCACCTCGGGGGTTTCTTCCATAGTCTACCAGCTGTATTTCGTCTTTTCCTTCTTGCCTATGTTCTCCACACCCCGGAGCCGTTCGTGCTCACCTGCTCACAAAATCCCCATGGATTTCTGGGGGAGCAGACACACACCTTCCTACACCCTACCCAGGAAAAGTTGCTCGGTCTGTATTTCCACCTCGCCCCTCCAAAGGGCTAAATATTTATTTTCCTGATCATTCCTGGAGATCCCGTGAGCACAGGGGTCACGGAACACGGGAGCGCACCCTTTCTGCCGACGGCTGAAGCCGCCCTGCTGCACCGGGGTTGGCCCGTGTCGCGGACAGCCGCCCTCAGGAGTGGTCCCAGTGCGGCATCCTGCGGGCACACCGCCAGCGCCGGCCCCGTAATCCATGGGGAAGGCTTCAGAGCCACGCCAGGAGTAATCCGCAGGGAAGGCTTCAGAGCCACGCCGGAAGCCTCCGAGCTGGTTGTGAGGCAAGAACGCGTTTCCCCTTCTAACGCCACGGCGTGCCGGGCACCCACTGCTCCAGCCGTCCGCACTCCGGAGCCTGCCCGTGTCCCGACTCCCTCCCACCCTCCTTCGGAGATGCCGTCTCCATCTTCTCACATGGGCTGCATGTTCTAACAATCTGGGATTTCAGAATGTGCTAACAGCACAAGGAGGGAAAATATTATTCCTAGACAAATGCCATCAAATTCTGAGATACGTTTCAGTTACACCACTCCTACAGTTGGACTCGTGACTGTTCCGTTACCCAACCTGTGAAACTCCTTCCTTCTCTCAGCACTAGACCCAAGTGATCTTTTTTCAAAAACTTTTTGTTTTTTTCCCCCCCTGCTATATATCTACAAGTAACCCCATTTTTCAGGTAGCATCAGGAAAATAATCATCAAAAAGACCATCCTCAAATCCCCACGAAGACTGACTGGTGAAGAGAACAAACACATCATAAAAAAAATGAGAAACAAATTACACTTGTTGCTCTTTCTGAGCAACAAAACTTTCCTCTCCTCCTTTCCTGCCTGCAGAATCACTCCCCATTTCTCCCACCACCTTCTCACGGCAGGTGAAATGGGAAAACACAGTAATCCTGGAAGAGAGCACCCGTGTTATCAATCCAGCGCTGCAGGGCTGAACTGATGCTGTAGTTCTAGAAGTGTTTAGTCAAGGTCTACCTCAGAGGCTATGAAATACATTCCAACATCCTGGAAGAACCCACTTATACAAAAGATGAAAAAAAGGGGTGAAAAAAAAATCCCCTGTACGATAACGTGGCAATCCCACTGCTGTTACTATGCAGAGGAGTAACTCAAGTATTTCCAATATCCAGCAAAATCTTCATGTATTTGTGCCGTAAGTGGGGACGTTACTGCATTCTCTGCTGTTGACCAGCACGCGGCACCTGACCCATTCAGGACCCATCACACCGACCCTCTTCTCCAGGCTCTGGAACTCGCGTGCGGAAGCGTGTCCGTGTCCATAGGCAATGCTTTAGCTCAAGCCTTTCATCAATCAAGCTGGTTTTTTTCTTGCCTTTGTAAAAGTCAAGCAGTGCCAATTTTGGTTTTGTGTTTTATTAGAAAATATTAAAATAAGTCCTTTTTAAGAGGCAACTCTTTGTGAACAAGGTAGCTTATACCATAACAATGCTACAACGCCAACCCAGGATGAAATGGTAATAACGTGTGTAAAGTGAGAGTATTTAGCTAATTTGTTGGCAAGGGAATCACTCCTGTTCTCACCTGCGAGACCAAGGCAAACTTCTGTTTGAATTAAAATAAGCCATGCTTTGATAATGGAAGCAGTATCAGGCAAATAAGCTAAACGTACCTGTTTTAAGCCTCTCAATCTTAAAGTTTCTCAAATACCTTCCAAAATGGGAAGCCTATATAGCTCATCGAAACCCTTAAGATGACTCAGATTTGCAAGCACCTTTCATTAAATCAATCCATAATTCAAAAATAAAGAATAATAATAAAAAAATCAATAAAATATGTTTCTTACCTGGGCCAGAGTACCTGTCTTCGGCAGGTATTGTACTTTAAAACCTACAGCAGCTGACAGCGTGCAGCTCAATTCTCTTGTTCATTTCCCCAAGCATCCTGACTACAGTCATTCTTGGTATAACATTTTCCTAGTGTTATTCCATAACCAAATTCTAATTTCAAGCTGCCATCAGCAATAGAGGGACAGTGAATGCGGGTCGCTGAAGGCCCCAAGTTATTTCTGGTCCTGCCCGCACAAGGTGTTTGTCACCCTGCCCAGACAGAGAAGCCTGTGACATGTATCTGTATCTCCGTTCAAGGTGACCTCCATCACGGCACTACCGCATTCCCACTGGTGTGAAAATCAGATGCTCCCTTCCCATCTTCACGCCATAGCTATCACCTATGAATATGATACCAGTTTGAAAAATTCCATTGATTCCCGGGGGAAAAGTATGCACATTAACGTTCTTGTCAATGAGATTATTGGATTTTCAGTCTACTAAATTCTGAAAGAAATCTCACGCAGATTGGTTTTGCCTCGGGTATGTATTCTGGCCATGGAGGTCAATGGGGTTTTTTATGCCTTGCATTTGATTACTGCAATATGTCTTAGAACATACAGCAAAAAGGAAGAAAAAAAACCCCAACAACAAAAAAATTAAAAGAAAAGTCTGAAGTTGCTCAAACATGCAGTAACACATCACATACATCTAAATACCAGTTACGGGTGTTCCAGATTTACTTCGTATTTTAAGGTGCTGAAGTGATCTGGGATTATGTCTTTACTACAGGCAGTACTGTAAGTGCAATCCTTGAGACACTCCCAAGCTAGTCTAAAATTAGCTGCTCCCAGTGTTGCCATGGCAGCCCAGAGCTCAGGGTTATTATCAATGACGTGACGTGGTTGTGCAGCCACAGGGAGCTTCGTGCACATAAGCGGTATGTGAGCCAAGCATTTTGACACTAGGGTTGGCTATGTCACATATTTAACTGCAAAGTTATCATTCCTGAACAGTTTAGCATCATTTCAACCTGAATCCCTGTCTGGATTCAGTTCTTCTTGCAGTGCCATGGCATACTGACTGATTCTATGAAGCATTTTGAATACCAGAAGATCATTATTTCACCCTGAGTTTTCATACAAAATTCTTCTAGTCCCCGCTCTGCCATTTTTCTTCTTTTCTAGGCTGATCATTACCATAAAAGAAGACCTAGGCATAGTTTGTAGTCTAAACATACTCCTCCAGATCTAAAAAGTTTTATTGATTTAAGCACAAGTAAAAGTAGTAGAACTGAGCTACATTCATTCTAATTATAGATAAACAGCTGAGTCTGGCAGTAGTGGACCAAGGGAGCAGAACTATTTAATTTTTATTAGTTAGTTATTTTGATTTCCCGGTTTCCAAGCCAATACTCTTGGGATAACTGGCTTTGCTTTGCCTAGAAACTCCAAGAACCGTATCAGTAAGCAATGCTGCAGTACAGGAGGTCTCCAATCATATGCCCCCCTTGGTAGAAACATGGGTTGGTTTTTTGTTTCATTCCCCATGAGGAAACTCCAAAACAACCTTGTGGAATAAAAACAGATGAAACAAAATATGTAAAAGTGCTTTCCTTTTTTTTTTTTTTTTTAAATATTCTTAGCAGTATGAAATCGGGAATACACAAGTAAGATTTAAAATATCTGCTGACGATAGCAGGAAATACCTAATGCTGTCATTTGAACTTCAAAAAGCCAGTTTGGGAGAAAACACTGCAGCTGATTTTCGGTAAGCAGAGAGTAAGATGAACTTCTGATACAGCAAATAAAGGGTGTTGCCCTGCAGTAATAACTACTGTGTCTTCTCCCCTTAACCCCGAAATTACTACTATTGCATAGTCAACTTGGTAGCAATAAAGCTTTATAAACTTTTGAAGCATATGGCAGGAATAACAAATGTCAAGGAGTAAGAAAACTACATCTACCGCATCTCAGATGCACCTCTGAGTCTCACACAGGCCTAGCAAGACATTTGGAAATCTGAAATTATCTGAAAGATTCACAGATTCTTGAAGAATAGATTTGTACATTGTAAGACTCTCCAAGGAAGCTTGAGACTTGCTCCCACTTTTCCTCTGCAGGTCTATTTCCTCTGAATTCCAACCTGAAATACAGTCATCTCCCCCTGAAAAGAAGCAGCACTTTGATTTCCCACCTAGCGACAGACCTCTTCACGCAAAGGCACTGCCCTGCGCACAGCAAGTGAAAACCCACTAGAATTGCAGAGACAAAAATGGATGTGGAGGAGGGGAAAAAAAAAAGAAAGAAAGAAAGAAAGAAGAGAGATTGTCCTTGTATTTCAAGAGTTTCCTCCTCTATTACAGACAAAAGAACAGAGTATGGCAAAATCCAAGATGCCCTACAAGACAAAAGCTTCTCCCTGTGCCCTCTGGTGTCTCACTGTGCTGGAGGTTAAAGTGATGCAAACACATTACGAACACAAAAGCAGCAATACAGATGGAGAAGGTGAAGAAGCTTGGCACTTTGAAAATATAAAAAGCCTGTTTGATACATGCATTAGCTCAAAAATAAACTGGTTTCTTTTTCCTTTCATAAAATCTCGTTTCAAAGTTTTAAGTTTCCATGAGTTTCATTGATATGATATGAAATGCCTTACCTGCTTTATCGCTCTTTCATTTCCTGTTTTGCCAAGGGTAGGGTGTCTTCTCTCATATGTAGCAATAATCATTCATTTCTGTCAGGTATTCATTTATTCCCATGGCTTTATCATGATATTAATAATCTGCCTGCCCTTGCTCTGGATTAAAAGAGTTCCCTGATAACCTTTTATTGTGTTTTCATTCACATGTCTTTGGATTAAATGAACATCTACTTTAATAAATTCCAATCTGAGCCAGGTAACAGTGTTTTGCCTCATGATTTTTATTTATGCCTATTATTAATAATAGAACAATAATTAATGTGATAATAGTAATAATTAATGTCAATAACCGTAACAGTGATTACTGAACTAGGCGAAAAACCTAATGCAAAATACAAGCTATATTAAGTGTGGGGGTGGATCTCCTTTAGACTCTCCTGAATCCTTGACCTCTAATCCCTAAAGAAAGCGTTTACACAATGAACACCTTACCCAAATCAAGAATGTTGAACCACTTGGAAACAGGAATGAAGATGAGCACCATCCTTTTCTCAAGATGAGGTTCTGGTTCAAGGTCTTTCAGTTTTAACTGCGTGTTCCTCCCTTCCCCTGAAAAGGAAATTTCAGGCTTTTAAGCAGCAGGAACTGCATTCCTTTTGCTGTACATAGCACACTCCTTTTTCTTGCTGTCAACCTGCGGCACCAAATCACCCTCACTTGACAAACATTTTCCTTTAGGGGCAAAGGGAAGACTAGAACATATATATGGATTTTTCTTTTTCTACATGGCATCAGCTTTTTTCTGTGGATACTTTCTTGTGATTTATTTTGAATACAGATAAGACACAAGAGTTTGATCCGGAGCTTTTTTGGAATACAACATGGAGAAGCCAGTAGTTTCGCTACGACATATATAGTGGTTGTGGTGCCGCAGTATCTCCAAGGATCTCCAGCAGCAATCGTCTGCAGTGGTTTGCCCTTTATATCAGCGTAATTTGGTTTTGGTGAGAATTAAATGGAGAAGTCAGAAAGGCTGAACAAAGATGCTCCGCTTCCCAACAGCTTCTCAAGGATGCTGACACTCTCCGTCCTTTTCTGTAAATCAAGCTTACTATTTACAGGATGATTTATACTTTATCTGTACTGTGAGAAGCAATAAAATGCAGTTTATTGTTTCACATTGTATATTTTTTAAACAGAAACACCAGTAAAGCTTGCACCTTCCCAACACCCCCCTGTGCCTCCATACGCAGCGACACCTGGACAGGGACGCTCCGAGCTGTGCGCCAAGGAGCGTGGCTGCTCCAGAGGGAGGACAAGCCAGGAGCCAGCGACCACCCCAGCACCGCCGGCGCCCTCGCCAACAGGGACACGGTCCCGCAGGGTCTGAACAGGCCCAGGCAAGGGCAGGTCCCGCCTCTGCTCGGGGACTTCAGTCACAAACAGCAGCAAAGGGACAAAGTCAGGACTGCAGACAAAGCGACCGACAACGCAGGTCCGTGGTCCATCCAGGAGAATCAGTCAGCCAGCTGGGCCAGCTCTGACGTGGCTCCGACAGGATCCAGGTGCCCAGGAGACGGACGGAGCTCCCAGAGGATGCGTGGGGGGATGCTCAGGTGAAGCTGGGCAGGCGGTTAAGCCCTAGGAGCATACTCAGGGCCCTGAGGCTATAACAGCGCCACTCTCAGCTGTGGCAATACCATCCCCAGAGTATGGAGAGGATTAATTTGTGTTTGCATACCTTAATTTGTATGATAACAGTAAGTCTGACAGGCATTTTAAGGTGAGAAAAAGCATCTTCAATTCAAGGTTATGTGGCTGGCAATAACGGGAAAAAGACTGGTGAAGAGCCCTTCTTTGGTAAGAATTTTCTTTTCATGGAAGCAGATCTCTAAAATTGTCTATAAAGAGAGTTCTAGTAATTTTTCCAGCTCCAGTTCCGGTGCAGTTCCTCCCGTGAAGTGATGAGGCCAGCAGCACAGACTCGGTCTGCAGCGTCTCACTACCCTAATGCCTGCGACATCTCACGGCTACGAGATTCCAGCTGGTCTAGGCCAGGGTTCTGTCTTCCATGTCAGCCTGAGAACTCGCTCCCTATGGAAAGACGTACGTGCAGCTGCCCACGTGGTGCCGAGGTGACCAGAAGTAATGCCTCTTGCATCTTGCCATTTCATATGCAGAGTTTTATTTATTTATTTGTATGCGCTTAGACAACCTCATGCACCCATCAGACACAGAACCTGAGGAACTGACGGGATGAACACAATTCTAGGTGTCTGTTACAACTGGTTAAGCTCATTTTTGGAACCTGAGTGGTGCTATGTTTTGCCATCTAGGCAATCCTGTTCATTTACGACTCGTTTGCAGATTTCTATCACTGAAGGTTTTGGTTGCTTCGGGTTTGTTTTTCCTTTGTCTAATAAGCACTTGTTATCAAGTGGAGGAAAGCAACAGAACATTTGGAGCTCCAGAAAAACTCAAAGCCAATCAATTCCAGAACCTAGTAAGGCAGCCTTCAGGAGGCTTCATCTGGGTTGAAGTTGCTGTCCGAGTGGCGGCTGACATCAAAACTAGGAATCCTGTCAACTGGTCGTCTCGCCTTGGGCTCAGAAGGAAACTGACTGTTAAACGCTGCCTGCAAAGAGGGGGATGTTTTCCATGTGCAGTTTTACGTGCTTTCCTGATAAAAATTAATGGCAATCCTCGCGTAGGTGAAACTACCATATCAAGTATTTGCAATGATGACTGAGGTCTCAACAGCAGAGATTTCGTAGCCCTCCTTTACTTCCCTCACACATTCTAAGGATGCAGGCAGGAACCCAAGCTAGGGAATTTTAAGTCGGCCTTCAAATGAGTTCGGATGGTGTTGAGCAACATTCATCCCAGTGAAAGACCCTGCTGAGCTGCCTTTCAGTTAAAACCACACAGTGTCCTGCTCTGCTCCTCCCGAGGTTCCAGCTACCTTGCTTCCTTGGCGCAACACCTCTGGCTGATTAAGGAAATAGATGTTCATATTAAACATTTGGGACAAACACGAGGATCCCCTGGGAGCTGCAGTGGGGAAGGCAGCACATTCTGTTTCCGCTAAGAGCACGTATTTATTTTTCTTCTGCCTCACAAACTCTGGTCTAAATATACCCAGGCATAAACGCAGTAAAAGCCAAGGGAGAAGTTCCTTGCTTCATCGGGACTTTTTAAGAGTTTCTCTTAGAAAAGACACCTCAAACAGAACACATAAAGGCTTCATTTTCACTAGGGCCAGACTAGGGAGGGAAGAAAACAACACAAGAAGACCTTTTGCTGCCTGACAAAGGGAGTTGTCCCTGCGGAATGAGAGCAGGCTGAGTACCGTGCAGCCGGCGGGGCGGTCCGCGCGCGGCACCCTCGGCCACTCGCACAAACGCGGGGGACTCACAAACTGCCGCTGCCTTCCCAAAGGAAGGCTGGACTGTCACCCCCATTTCAGCCACAATCTCACTGCTCACCAGCCGCCGCTCACCGCCACCTGCGGGTTTACGCGTCACACACGTGAACTGAATGCAGCGCCGCGCTCCGCGGGCAGAACTGATTCTGCCAGCTCACGCTTCCCACACGCGGTGTTTCCAACATGGGATGTTTCCCACCATCGTTCCGCACGGGCCCCATTCTGAACAGGTGCTAGCAGAAAATGAATATACTACAGTGGGACAATAATAAGGCTCTGAATGTCCAATAAACCTTTAAACCACATAGAAACACAAAGCTCTAGCTTATCCAGAGTACCACGTTATTGTTTAAACGTTTCAAAAGCAGTCAACTCAATGTAAATGTCTAATTTTTCACATTCTCAAAGTATTTTTATATTTTCCGGGTTTAAATGTTGGTCTCACGGGAACATATTGCAAGAGTGATTTCTCCCCAAGCTCCTGGAAGTAATAGATTATAGTGTCAGTCAGATGTTAGTTTTATCATGACCTTGGAGAAGCGAAATCTTATCTTTTTCAGCAAACAGAACAGTCTGGGATCCAGCTGTACACCCGCCCGGCTGTCTGGGAGAGGCTGAACACCGGAAACGACACCCCCGCACACGATCTCAGGTGGGGGGTGACAGACAGAGCACCCGGCTGACGGACGGACACCGCCGCTGCCTGCAGCCAGCTCGCCAGTTGCCCCGGCTCTGCCCAGCGCGCTGCTGCCTCTCCATTTCCCCGTCTCATTCCCTCGTTCCCCCTCCAGCTGTCATCCCCCCCGACCCAGCTTCCAAGGCCACAGCCTTCTCCCTTCTCTAACGGGCAGCCCTTGGAGGCACGCAATTCCCGGCTGCCGCAGTTCCCAGCGGAGCAGAAAGAGACTCCCGTCCCTCCAGCCGCGCTCCAGCCTGGCATCCCCGTCCTGCCGCGGGAGCTGGGAGCACTCGCTCCCTGCCAGTCACGGAGTGCCCCGGAGCTTGCGGCCGCTGGCAGAAGCACGCAGGATTTCCCAAAAGTTTTTGGTACGGACACTTTTGCAGGGATTCCACGTGAGTCAAAAGGCTCTTCCCTTGCAGAAGCCATTTCCCGGCCAAGTTTAAAGTTCTCACTACAAAAACACAGACGCTAGAATTATACTGCTTATAGCAATAGGAAATAATTTGGTAATAATAAAAGATACACTGCGTATAAAATACGAAATAACAAGTACAGCCTCAGAACTTTTTCCCTACTATTGCAACACAAGATATTTGCAGCCTGGCCTTGCTTTCATACCTGGACAAGCCACGTGGGGTTAAATGTTTATAAAATAGTTAAACCTTAGGGCAGGTACGTGAAATGGGAGACCAACCCAAACGTTCAGCACTTGGCAAGGTTACAACAGACAAAATACCCACAGCCTTATTACAGTACATTAATGCTAATGGCGAAGTGCAGAGCCCACCCTTCCAGTAACACCGGGGTGGCTTTTATTCCTTGTAATCATTCCTAATTTACTTTAAAGGTTTGGGAAATACTTATGAGCGAATTTCTGTCACGTTGGCTGCTACTCATCAGTAAGTGTCAAGAGATCACACAGAGCTTATATTTGTAACTATGATTTCACCTGTCATGATGTGAAGCTTCTAGCCCGCTGAGGGCCCTCATTCTTCAGGAGCTGTATATATAATAATTAACCTTAAAACAATTATAATAATAGTGAATAAATTACTATAAAATTATTTTTTATAATTATATTAAACTATGTTATCTGACTGGTATTATTTGAAGCATAAGATGGCAAACAGCGTACTGAATAATGAGAAACTGGGTGTAATAAAGATACAGCCCACCCACAAAGTGTCGCTACTACTTGACTGTAAACTGATTTCATATATATGACATTTTTAAAGTGTTAATTTTTTTTTGGTAAGTAAAAGTCACGGATCTGATATTTCAGATAACTATGTAATCATGTCACTAATTATTTGTAACCATCAGCTAAGAAATCAATCTAAGCTGTGATTTAACAAAGGGGAGAGATGGTTTCAAGAGTGCAATCCCTTCCCCTTCCCCTTTCTCCATGTCCACAGGCATACGGTGGGAGGTGGGAAGAGATGATGAAGGAACAGCAAGAAAACAGTTGTAAACAGAGAGATTGGAAGCATAAAGGAACACAATAAGGAACAGGAGATCACAGAATCATAGAACCATTTTGGTTGGAAAAGACCCTTCAGACCGTCGAGTCCAGCCATCACCCAGCGCTGCCCAGCCCAGCCCGACCCCGTGTCCCCCAGCACCACATCTGCCCGGCTGGGAAACACCTCCAGGGATGGGGACCCCACCACTGCCCTGGGCAGCCTCTGCCAGTGCTCCGTGACCCTTTTTGGTGAAAAAAAATGTTTTTCCTAATACCCAATCCAAACCTCCCCTGAATGGAAAGCCAAAGAAATTACATATTAAGAGATAAATAAATTAATTACTTGGCAGTCGAGAATTACAGTTACAAAGCGGCTATGATGGAGAGAGTGAACTGGTAAAGTGAGTTAAAGGGGTGATGAAAAAAGATTCCCATAAGCAGTACAGACTCTGGAGAACTGCTGAGCAATGGGGAGGTGCAGAGGGCCAGAACAGGTACCAAAAAGCAAGCACATAATCCCCTGGCACTGAATGTTCATACTAAATGGAAATGGTATTTCAAAACATGCCGGCAATTGCCTTGAAAAGAACATCTTTGTATGTGCCTACAAATGTACTGGTGTAATGCCTGTACTGTAAATACAGGGTTATAAACCCCGTACCAGACAGACAGACCGACCGGTAATTGTGATAGTAACCCTCCCTGCACATACCTCAAATCTCAAACTACACTTGCTCTTGGTGTTGTCATTACCTGAACCTGAACATGGCCAGGAAGAGGTGAGGGCATTTCACAGAATGAGTTGTCCATACTGTATTTTATCCTGTATGTAAAACCAGTGGCCTGAATTCCGAGTAGAAAGAGTGACCTCAGGAAGGCTAAATAGACAGGATTTTTCTTTCAGCATCCACCATAGGGAAAATACCTATAGTAAACCAAAGAGCAGAAGAAATAAAAAGGCTCTAAAAATCAAAAAGGGTAATTAATCTATTCAGAGTCTCCTTTTGGTGACAGGTATTTCAAACTGGATGTTGCCTGTCACTGCACTCTTTGCAAAAGAATTGATGCAAAACGGTGACACGTGGCCCGGAAAAGCAAACCCAAACAGCTTTGGTGAGACCTACCAACTCTGAAGTAGAATAATGACTGCTTTAAGCAAACGGCATAGTGATACGCCAAAGGGTGTAATTTAAATTTCCACATTCGAGGAGAAATATAATTGTTTCTGGTTGAAAAACATCTTCCTCTTTGAACACTTTTAAAAGGACAGTTAAATCCTTGAACACTCTCTTGTTTCCATCGATTAATTCCACACAGGAAAATTACATAAATAGATTAGAAAATGTTGACTTGCATGGATTAACACTACTTCACAAGAACTCAGGTTATTTTGAATCATAAAGGTTCACAAAGTAATTATTTGTTTCCCGCAATTACAGATTTTCTAAGTAATTGATTTTGCCTGTTGATATTTCTGTACCCTTCTTCTTTTCAATAACGTTCTGCACACCAACACGATTCTCGCTTACTCTCGGGGCCTGGAGCGTACTCCTGCCTCCCAGGAGTCCAGCTGCCCGTGCCCAAGGACAGCTATCTCAGGTGGCTTCTGTCCCCATCCACACCGCTCTGAAGGAAGAGCTGCTCAAGAAGGAGCCTTGGCAGACTTACAGGGTGGGGGACAACCTGCCCCTGTTCCATTCACAGAATCACAGAACGGTTTGGGTGGGAAGGGACCTTAAAGCCCACCCAGTGCCACCCCCTGCCCTGGGCAGGGACACCTCCCACCACACCAGGCTGCTCCCAGCCCCGGCCAACCTGGCCTTGAACCTCCAGGGATGGGGCAGCCACAGCTGCTCTGGGCAACCCCGGCCAGGGGCTCCCCACCCTCACAGGAGAGAATTTCTGCCCAATATCTCATCCAAATCTCCCCTCTTCCAGTCTGAAACCACCACCCCTCATCCTGCAGCTCCACTCCCTGCTCCCGAGTCCCTGCCCAGCTTTCCTGGAGCCCCTTTCAGACACTGGCAGGGGCTGGAAGGTCTTCCCGGAGCCTTCTCTTCTCCCGGCTGAACCCCCCCAGCTCCCCCATCCTGTCCTCCCAGCAGAGGGGCTCTAACACTCTGATCATCTCCGTGCCCCTCCTCAGACCCACTCCAAGAGCTCCACTCAGCAATTGCTTTAGGCCACCCACTGTATCCTTGCTTCCGTGCCTTCCCTGTGCCTGGCCAAGTACCTTCCTGACCCAGAGCTCGGTCCCGGACCTGCCCTGGCACTACAACCGTGATGGGCAACACCCAGGCAGTGTCTGACCCTGGCCACCATCGCCGGACTTGCACTGCAGGTGCACCCACGGGGCCAGCCACAACGTGTAACCTCCATACAGAACAAATGAACAGTCCCCGCTCATTTGCGAGTGCCATCTCCAGCACCTTCCCTGTAAATGAAACGTTAGCTTCTCTCCATCCTTTCTCATCCCACGCCCTGTCCTTTGCACCACCTTCGCCTGCTTCCTTCAGACAGAAGCTGCTCTGCGGAATTCCCAAGGGCCAGTTCCGCCTTGCTCCTTTCCTGACAAACGGGCAGTGACGCTCCTCCACCACGGCACCTCAGACCCCCACCGGGATGTCCTTCTGGGCCACGGGAGGGAAGACACCCTGGTGAGGAGAGACAGAGAGAGACACGGAGAAACCATGAGACTGAGCGAGAGAGTCGAGTCTGTGCAATCGTCTCAGCCACGCATCAAAACCCACGTTCCTGCACAAAGGAGACGAGGGAGTAAGAGGGCAGACTGCCGTGCACACACACACACACAGACCTGAGATTTTAGAAGCGGTATTAGAGCTATGATTTCTGTACATTCTTTCAGTAGAAATGGTGCCCTTTATTCCCTTTCCTCTTGCATCAGTGATCATCAACGATACGTAAAGACAGTATTTATTCAGGCAGCTGGACTTGAGCAATGCTGGAGTGGCATCAGACTAGCACACGGCAGGAAAAGCGGTGGCAATATTCTGATGAGGATACAAACTCCGCTCTTCATTTTGTAACATGGATTTGAAGTTAATTTTTTAAAAATCTTACATATTTAGAAGCTATGCACAAGATTAAATAAAATAGCAAAGGATAATCTGAGAATAGTAATACTACAAAACAAAGTAAAATCTCATGGGCGAGAACTCATTAAATGCAAATTTACGGAGATGAGTTGCTCCTGTTAAATTGGTATTTGCTCCACAATATCTGTTTTTTCCCAATGTTCCCAGTCCAACTGTTAACAACCTGTTGTACAAACAGTAAACTCGGCACGCTGAGGAAGAAGCAAAAAGCTACATCTAAACTTTAAATAATATAATTCAATACCAATGTACCTGCGAATATGCTTGCCTACCCTCAAACACCCGATACCAGCCCTCCTGCCCGCCAGGGTCACATCCCCAGCAACGACCCAAGCGCCGGGACAGAGGTGGGACGAACAGGATGTGCAGACCTGGTACTTCTTCATAACCACCCCCGGGCTCCAACCAGCCCAGGGGCTTCCGAGCCAGGTGTGACCACCATCAGCGCTCCTCTCTTCCCAAAACTTGTCCAGTCTTACCTGGAGCCCGCGTGAGCTCTTGGCATCTTCAGCAAACGCAGGCATGGATCTCTGCAGGCCCCTGTATGAAGAGCACCTCACCTGCCCTGCGACAGGACACGCTTCCCAGGCCCACATCCCTTCCCCAAAAAGGGTGTTAACACAAGAAAACTGAACTTGGTTAAATGAAAAGCCTGATCCTCAGGAAACAGAAAAAGATGTATATTTTTAATTCTAAATTATTTTTTAAAGGAGGGTACAAACATTCCTCAAGTATCTTGTTCTCTGTTGCACCCACCAGAAAAAAAAAAAGTGCTGATACTATTTTATTGTTATTTGCATTTTGCTTAACAACTCCACTTAGTCACAGGCCTGCAACTTACCGAATGCTGCAGACAATTTAAAGATAAATGTTTCTGTCTTCTCCCTGTAGAAGTAAAGAAAATAAGGTAAGTCACTATCTGAAACCATAAGATTTCTCAGTAGAACTTGTATAAGGCTCGAGGAATCGCTCCCTCTGAGGAGTAAAAGAGAAAAACTCAAACAAGTTCTGGTAAGTTTAACATCGTGGAAGCTAGCAATCAACCATGGCTAATTAACTAGCTAGATATCATGGAAATAACTACAGACTGTGGCTGTAGGGGACCTTGGAAGATGATCTGCACCATTTCCCTGCCCCAAGCGAGACCAGCAATACCTAAACCATTTCTCGCAGATGTACAGCTTACAAACTTCCAACTGTCCCGCATAATTTATTCCAGTGCGTCGCTGCCCACCACGTCAGAAAGTTTTCTTGTCTCGACGTTAAAAATCTAACTCTTCCACTTACATCTTTTCCTCATAGATGACTTTTCTTAACTAATCTTTTCATTCACATCCTAGTTCCCAAATCAGTTTTGGTCTTTTTGGGGTATATTGAGCATGTTTTCTCTCCTCCAAGACGGGCAGTCCCCTCTGCCTTCTTTTAGCTCTCTTGTGGAAATGCCTTAAGGCAGGAGAGCAGACTTACTGGAGCCAAGGGATAAAACTTCCACTGCATCTTTCCTATTTACAAGGTCTACTTTGATACAGGAAAAAAATTAGGTTGGTGGCACAAGACTTTTTCTTGGTGAACTGATGTTAGACCCATCTCCTTTTCTTTCAGGTATATGGACAGTTCAATAGTTGATTATTGCTCCGGTACTTTCTAGGAAGGTAAACTGGCTGTCACGTCTTTCCTGTTTATCTTTTTACAGACAGACACTAGTTTTTCATTTTCCTAAGATCTTCTGGTTTTATATTCCTGGTAATAACAGTTCAAGATTCTGAGGTTACCTAAGCCAGTCCTTTGAGAGCCAAAGAGCAATTTTAATGAAGCAGTCACCACAAAAGCTTTTAAATGAACTACAGTTGATATTTTTCAGTAGGTTTTCCTTCCTATCGATTGGCAAATCCACTCCTTCCTCAGCCTGTCTCTTAGCCCCAAGTGGAAGAATTCCACTTATGCAATATTTTCTTTTTTCCCTTCACAGCCTTTTGCTGAAAGTATGTCATTTTCTACCTTCCCTCTTCTGATTTTGTGTCTGGGTTTCTATGATATTTTTAATATCCTTAATAGTTTGATGTATTTTCCACATTACATACACACCCTTTTGTTTGAGTTCACTGCAGATTTCATGACATTATCGAATTCACCCCTGCTCACACCTTCTAGCCTTCCTGTGTCCCAGGACCAACGCAGGCGCGTCCTTAGCTCAGGCTGTTTGAGGAGCTGGAACTGCTCTGAACACCCTTTGCACTTAAACCTGCTTCCTATCACATGTTCCTACCAGGTCTCTGAATTTGTTTAAGCCTACTTTCTCAAACTTTATTTCTTTATTCTGTAGGATTTTTTTCTTTTCTAAGGACTGTAAACTTTCTCTTTTCACAGTCACTCTCACCCAGGCTTTTTGTTACTTTCACACTTTCTGCTGTTCCTCCACGGTGTTTAGAATCACACACCTAATTTTCTTTTCAGTTTCCTTTTTTTTTTCCTCCATTTTCCAAAATATACTGGAAATTCTGTGCCTTGTTGTATCTATTTTCTAAAAGGCTTTTACTACCATTATCTGTACAGTTCAAAATTTAGCCTTTTTTTTCCTTCCAGAAAAAAGGTCTTGTTTACCCCAAGAATCAAATCTTAACTGGTGGTTCACAGCTGATGTGGCTGTTTTATCCTTACCTAGAAAATGTGTGTCGACTCTTTGTGATCTGCTTGCCATGCAAAGCAATACATTCTCTCATTTTTCCCCCTTGCAGATGTTTCTGGAGCAAATTATACCCACTAATATTCTAATCATGTGAATTATTCCACTGAGTGTCTCATATGCCAGTTGAGTGAGTGGTGTGATCATTAATTAAGATTTCAGCTTTTCCTGTTTATTTGCCTTACTTCTCAAATTAGTGCAAAAACAATTAAAATATTTGGTGTATTGACATACCACTATTCTACTTGTCCTTCTTATGACCTTCTTAAAATCAACCCTAAACTCAATAATTTTCAGGTCCTTTTCCTAGTCATTGTTGTTTATAGATATCTATGAATATTTGCAATTTATTTTGATGCTAGTTTGAAGATATTTTCATTACCGAGCGACCAAGCCTGTGTGTCAAAATGCTATTCACAACAGCAATACTGTATTTTAAGGACCAGTGTTTAGGGAGAAACTACCACATGTCAAAGAACTCTTCCACGGCTCAGAATAAATGAAAAACCAAGTTACTGTATTGTTTCCCCCACTCTCCTACCCGTGCAGACACAAGGACAAATGCAGAACACGCAGTCCAAAACACACACAAAATATTTCCTCTCAAACTGCCTCTCGTGCTTCATCACTCATATCCACGAAGAGTTCAGGACAAAGCCAGAAGCAAACTAGTGATCCTGGAAGCCTTCCGGTATAAACATCGCTTAATTCTTAGGAATTAGGAATTAAGTCTTAGGAACTTCCTCTGCTTGCTCCGAACCCCGTGAGCCGTTACGCTGTCACTGAAGGTGTCAGCTTGGACCGAGTCCGTCTGAACCACGTCACTTCGTGCGTGACCACGTCACTGGTTCTCGGGGCTGCACCCCACAGAGCATCTCTCACGCGGCAGGCTGCCACGGTGAAGGTAAGAACCTGCAACGTATTCCTCCACGCAGGAATCGAGAGGCAACAGCAAAAGCAGCTGGAAAAGGCCTGGGGAATGAGAACATTTAAGTAAGACAAGCTGGAGCCATCCCAGCTCGACGGGGCTTGGACTGACTCTGCGCGACGGACGGCTCTGGCAGGGCTCCTGTCCCAGCACAGGGTGAAAAAGGCAGATAAAGATTTAAACCTAAGGTTCCAATTAGAGCTTGAAGTGCTACACAAATACGCCCAGAGAGCCCAAGAAAAATGCAGAGAAGTCTTTGGGGTGACCAATAGCTATAAGTGATGCTAAAAGAATTAGCGTACATCAAGGCGTGCTACTAGATTAACACCCTGCCTCACAAGCACTTTCGCAACAGCACTAACAATGCACTGTAATTTCAGACACACTTGCAGTAAAAAGCTATTTCTTAGTGAAAAGCTCTGACCTGCATTTCCCCTTCAAACACCCAACTTCAGGTGGCAGTTAGCCATGTCATTCAATCTGCTCCAAAAAGCAAAGCTTGCAATGACGGTCTCCACCCAGCATCAAGTACATCAACTACGCGTTCACGATCTTTGGCAATACTTCTGTAATTCTAAGGATTTTTAACCAGGAAAATGAAAAGCAACCATAGGAGAATTTGTCCTTTAGGTAACACTCCAAGTCATCTCTGAGGTGAACCGAGTTGACTCTAATTCAACCAATTGTTTGCAGATTTTGCCCTCTCTCTCACGTACGTGTCACAGCCTTCCCCCCACAGACTTCTGAAATGCCCAACAAGCTACCGCCGTTCTCAAGTTCATTAATACACACGCCGTAGAACCAAAGCGCTCTGCTCTTCAGCAAATTCCAGGGCCACCAGCTGGCGCCGGTGGCATCGCTGCTCTCTGCGGCATCCCACAGGAAGGAGGGCAGCTGCAGGAATGGCCTGGCGCGGCGCTGGCTCTCCCTGCCGTACCTGCAGAGCTGGAAGTGTTTCCCTGGAAAAGTGATCTTCCAAAGCAAGAGGGAAATACTCAAAACGGCATCCATCTCCCACAGCAAATTATACAGGAAAGCAATCTGCCCCGTTTAGCACTGGTAATTAGAGCTGCACCAACTAAACCAAAACTACTTAGTTTTCCATTATCACAGTTTTAAAAAACCGAATATTGACTTAAGAAGAAAAACGCTATCTGACATATTAATCAGTACTGAAAACAAATCAATATTGGCACTTTTGCAATTTCACTAGAGCCTATGTCTTAAAAACCAAGCAGAGGGCAGGGTAGAAGTTATTCTGCATAGAATACTCTGGGACAAAATATGCTGCTTAAATATATCCAATGTTTATTATTGGGTATTTATAATCAAATTATTTTTAAAATATATAAAAATATAATTTTATTAAATATAAAGCACAATAACCTAGGAATTAAATAAATAAATTCTTAAGAATTTAATATTAGATTATAAAATCAAACCATTGTTAATAATTTAATACTTATTATAATTTATTAACTCTCAGCTCCTAAAGCAAAAATCAGCATACAAGAATTTCCAGATTTACTCTTCTTTTTCCTTTACATGGATGCCACAGCTTCTGCTGGTGCAGTTGTACTGTCTGGGTTAGCCTGCATTCAGAGAACGACATCAGGAGTGGCCGTTTCCAGTCTACGTTAAAACTGAAAGAGGCTACTTGTTGAAAAGAAAAGCCCAAAAACATGATCCTGGGTGTTGAAAAAACCAACCGGAGGGCAATTTTTTGAAACGTATAAAAGTATTTAGATACTCTAGAAGCAGTTCATCCTGTGTTGAACTCACAGCACCTGGGGTCGGTGACCGGCCACAACAGCATCTCTTTTAGCGTATCCCGGAGCGTCCAGCGTTCCTTCAGCAGCCGTTCACCACCGTCAGCCCTCGGTGCGCCCCGGCTGAGCTCGGCCGAGGGCTTGAATTCCCTGCAAAAAACGCTGAGTGTCCTCGGATCCAACTGGTGGAACTGAGTGGAACTCCAGGCACCGGAGAACTGGTCCCAAACTCAAACTTCGTTGCGCCACCAGCCCCTCTGCGGCTGGCACCGCTGGGACAGCTGGGACGGACGGCTGCCGTGCTCGGCAGCTCCGGTTTGCCCCAGAGCTGGAGCTGGAAGACGGGAAACAACAGCATTTTGCAGGGAGGGACTGACCTGCTGCAAAGATGCCCCTTACCCTCCACAACCAGCACGCGCTTCTCCTAGGGAGCTCGCGGCTGGCGTCGCCGATCCGCGTGGAATCGCCCGGAAGGTGGGTCGCACACAGCGCCGCTCCCGTCTGCGCGAGCTGCTGCCATTGTCGGTGTCCTCAGCGCTGCCAAGCACCTGATCCGTACCCCGCTGCTTATGGCGACGGCTCCCGCTGACGCCGAAGCTCTGCCAAGGGTTTGCCCGCGGCCCCTGGGAGCGGTAACGCACGGCACACACAGCAGACAGAGCCGGCGTCCGGCCTCCCCCGCGCCTGCCGCACACGGGGCGCGCGCCCATCGCTCCGGCGCTGAAAGCTCCTGTGAACGTCTGCTTTATACGGTGACGACAGTCTACTCTGTTCCCAGAATTAAAAATGAAGGGACAAAAAAATGGCGACGGCAATTGCTCTCTGTCACTATCCGCAGAATTTTCCAACCGAGGAGCAGAGGGGTTTGTTCCTCCCTTCACGTTGGCCATTTTCCAGTTTCTAAACCAAGCTTATTTCTCGATCACAGCACCAACAGCTCTGCAATTTGTGGCTACAGGATACATTAAACAAGACCCCAGTGGACACCACATTGCTCTTTCAGGAATTCCGCAAAATCAGTACAAATTGTTTAAAGTGAACGTTTTGAGGATCATTTTTCAAGGAGTATTTTCACAAGTATATACCAATACAAAATTTAGCATAAGATACGGAACTGGTAAGTATTTCCTGCAACATCCTGTCTGGATTCTCCCCCTTCCTCTGCTTGCACCTCCCTCTAACGGAATGGCCGTCCCTGGAGGTATTTCAAAGCCGGGCAGACGTGGTGCTGAGGGACATGGGTTAGGGGTGGGTTTGGCAGAGGTTTATGGTTGGACTCGATGGTCTTGAAGGTCTCTTCCAACCCAAGTGATTCTGTGATTCTAACGTGTGGTGGTCCTAGCAAGGTCTTTAATCAAACCCCCATTTACCTTCTGAGGGCTCTAAGAAAGAGCACAGCCCAAAGCTTGCACAGAAAGTCCTTGAGATAGTCAGCCCCAAAGTGGCGAAGAAGCCCGGAGGGGCTCCAGGACACGAAGGGCATTTGGGCGGCAGAGCACGGAGGCGAGGGACGCAGAAACACGCTGTGGGCTGTGAAACAAACACCTCCCCAGCAGGACCGAGAGTGAGGGAACAGACAGAGACGACGGATGCCGGGTCTGGATACCGCGGACTGCAGGTGGGGTGAAACAGCCTGGAAAGGGCTGGGAGGCCACCGAGTTTGGAGTGAGGGAACTGAGACCCGCCAGCCATTCGTCCTGTGGGGGCTCGCAGGGAGAGCCGAGGTCAGCCTGCAGAGGAACGTGGGAGACGGGGGCGCCGGGAGGGACGGGGCGGCAGGCAGAGGTGCCAGCTTGGGAAGCGCATTCACCGCACACCACCACCACGTCAGCCAGTGGATGGACGGTTCCTGCGCAGGACTTCGGCTGGAACCAGGTTCAAACGCCACGGGTTCGATGGTGTCTCTGTCTTCCTCGTAAGCACAGACAGGGGGAACCGCATCGGACCGCGTGCAGGTTTATTCCTGGGAATATCAAGACCTTCTAGTGCCCTTCGTTCCTCTGAACAGTAAACCAAATTCACTCATTTGTATGGAGGTGTTCATCGTAACTTGGTATTTTCAGTCCGCAGCAAGGTGTAGCGCAGTAAGTTCAGAGAAAGGAGACAGGAAAGGAATAACATTTAAATAACTTGAAAAATGCTGCAGTCAATAAATTATACTTTTGTTCTTCCCTAGTGAAATTCTCACACCTTGGCATGCTTGATAAATATGCATTAGTTTAAAATTCCAATCTGTAAAACTGGCAGGTTGAAAAAAAGCCCTAGAACATGATTGTTTACTTGGGTTGAAGCTTGAGCTGGATGTCCCACATTCTCAGCAGAAGTGACTTTCGGATGAAGGCTGGACTCTGACCTTGTCACACAATCTCTGCCGAGGCCAGTGAAATGTGCGTTTACCCCCAAGCAAAGAAATCGCTTCAGACACAGCATCCTTATCAGGCATCGGAATTAAAAAAGCTGTGTCAAATCTTAAATAGCCACTCTAATTTTACCTGTCTTGTGTTGTCCTTGATACTGAAGCTCAATCCAGCTGAAACCGCTGGATCTAAAAACGCTTGTTTGTCTTCAAAAGCCGCGTGTCCCCTCACGGACCCTCTCCGAGTCAGATCAGGCAGAGAAGATCCATTCCCGCCGGCGCTGGAGCAGTAGGAAGCGCGATGGAAGGAGGACGAGCACAGACTACATCTGATTTAGGGAGCAGCGTGGCACCAGGGCGCGAGACGCGTGGAGCCAGCCGTGCTCCGCAGAGGACCGGCAGCCCGCGCTGGGCATGTCTGAAGGGGCGCCGGGCGCCGGCTCCAGCCCGATCCCTCGGCTAACGGCCGCGAGGGGCTGGAGCTCGGGGCCGGCTCCGGCAGGACAGTGCCTCCGACCAGCGCAGGGGCTGGCAGCCGCGAACACCCCGTGAGCCGACGCACAGGGGCGAAGACGCTCCCGACCCGGCAGCGGACACCACGGTGGGCACTCCGAGAGACCCCGGCAACTCCTGCGCCACTCCTGAGCTTCCCGGCAGCAGCACCCAACAGCAGGAGGAGCTTCGGGCAGCCGGCAACAACAGACCCCACAGGCGGTGGGATAACCCACTGCGAGACCACGCGTCGTGTTCGCACGGAGTACATCCCGGAACACACATCCAAAAGCTCCAGAGGTTGAAAGCGCTCAGAACGGGTTTTTTACACAGCTCTGCTCCCAGGCAACTTCCTCCAGAGCAGCAGAGCTCCAGTGAGCTTTTTCCCTCTGATTCTGCATAAAAGGAAATGGCATAAATACAGTGTAATTTTTCCTTTGAATGTGAGTATTTATTATCTCTTGTATATGAATGGCACGTAGCAGATGGAGGCCTTATTCCAAAGGGAGTTTCAGATACAGCGTTCCGCTCATTTTGCTTCAGAAACGTTTTGCCTTTTATCATTCCAGTGAGCTTTTTATGTCTCGCATCCCAGATTTGGGGGTGGTAATTTCTTTTTTTTGGGGTTTGTTTTGGCTGGTTGTTTTTCTCTGGGTTGTTTCCCTGTTTGCAGAATTTGAGGCTTCACTATATGCAGAACCTGCCAGTTTTAGAAAAAGTTGTTTGACCTTCCACTACGTTACACAATGTATAAAAACCTTATGGGATTTATGACTATTAAAGAAGTCAGTTACTACTCAAATGACAGAAAAACTGGCTGGAAAAAACTATTGACAAAAATTGAGCTATAATAGCCAAGCTAATCCCACCCGGTAAAATCAAAGCTGATTATTCATACTGGTTTAATTTGAAGCATCTAACTTCCCTTCTCACACAGATAAAAAAAAAAGACCCTCTGAAAAATCAATAATCTAAACAAATTAATCAATACTTATTTTCACATGGGAAGGCACCTCGGAAAAAACAGAAACACTTATGGATAACTTATTATTAGTACCAGTCCTGCTCCCACCCCACAATTCACTTCCCGTAAGCTGTTTCTGGGGGCTGATTACACCCTGGGTTATTCAAAACAAGGACGTAAACAAGTTCAGGGTAAGCCACTGCGGGGGCAGAAATGTTTTTCAGCTCAGGCAGTAACTGAATAAAATCACAGAATCATGGAATGGTTTGGGTGGGAAGGGACCTTCAAGCCCACCCAGTGCCACCCCCTGCCCTGGGCAGGGACACCTCCCACCACACCAGGCTGCTCCCAGCCCCGGCCAACCTGGCCTTGAACCTCCAGGGATGGGGCAGCCACAGCTGCTCTGGGCAACCCCGGCCAGGGGTCACCACCCTCAGGTTACAGCATTTCTTCCTAATATCTCATCTAAATCTGCTCTCTTTCAGTTTAAAACCATTCCCCGTCATCCTATCCCTTCATGCCCTTGTAAAAGTCCCTCTCCAGATTTCCTGGAGCCCCTTTAGGTACCAGAAAAGGCTCTAAGTTCTCCCCAGAGCCTTCTCTTCTCCAGGCTGAACCCCCCAGCTCTCCCAGCCTGTCCTCCCAGCAGAGGGGCTCCAGCCCTCTGATCACCTTCATGGCCCTCATTAACAAAATCATTAACAAATTTTTTTAAGAATTTGAAAGCTCAATAATAACGACTAGTAACACGTTTAATAACAGAGTAGATGGCCTTTACATATTAATGTCTACCTCTCTGCTAACAGTTTGAAGTACAGAAAACTGTTCTTTTGATGTTGATGAGATTTCTGGAAGATTTCTGCAACGTTGATCGGCAA
Source organism: Chionis minor (assembly GCA_013398295.1). NCBI lineage: Eukaryota > Metazoa > Chordata > Aves > Charadriiformes > Chionidae > Chionis > Chionis minor. Next base: position 394,523 of record VZSF01005155.1, on the reverse strand, counting down.
AAACTACTTCCATACAAGCCAACCCGTGAGCAAACAGGCTGTGCCTGACTACACTAGGAGCCAGCGTGGCAGCACAGAGGTAGCGTGGGCATCAGAATCATAGAATCATTTTGGTTGGAAAAGGCATTTAAGATCATAAAGTCCAGCCATCACCCAGCGCTGCCCAGCCCAGCCCGACCCCGTGTCCCCCAGCACCACGTCTGCCCAGCTGGGAAACCCCTCCAGGGATGGGGACCCCACCACTGCCCTGGGCAGCCGCTGCCAGCGCTCCGTGACCCTTTTGGGGAAGAAATGTTTCCTGATATCTAATCTAAACCTGCCCTGGGGCATGAAGGCAGCACAGAATGGATCTGGAGAAAAAAAGCACCTCAGGCCAAGGACACGACATCTGCATTATAAGCATTTCAGCATGATTTATTTTGGCATAGCTCCAGCCTGATCTCAACAGACTGAATAACCACCACATCGTGCATGTTCCTACAGCACGTTCTCTGTTTCACTTCCACACAAATAAAATCCACCACAGGATCACTATGCAAGGCACCAGCCTGCCACATCAGGGTGGTCCCAGTATGTGCTTCAAAAGCGCGTTACTGCTCTGAGCTAAAGTACTAACCCAGATGAACCCACGGACCCGAGAAAGTGGTTTGTGCTACACAGGTGGCACCGACTCACAGGCGGGGGGCGCTACACGAAGACCCCTTGGTCGTGCTCGGGTGCACCGTACTTCAGCTCTTCAAGGTGAGATCAACCCGCAGCCTCACGTGTCCTTCCTGGGGTTTACCAGTGGCCGTGCTGGATGTGAGGAGCCAACGTGCCAACCGTGCAGCAGTTCCCTCCCACGGAGTCCTGGCGTTCCCCCGTCACTTCTGAAGGAGACACAGAAAAAAGGTGAGGAAATGGGAAACTCCAGTTCAAAACTGCCACGACGCAGGTAGAATGGGGACTCGATTCAGGCACCTCCATAGTCCCAAAGAAAAAATGCAACACGGGGCATAGAACGGTCCCTCAACGCTCAGGTTTGAATCTCATGGAAGCGCTGGAGGATCACATTTACTTCCCCGATGAAATGACCGCGAGTCTCAATCTTCAGAATTTTATGAAATTCACAGCATTATCATACTCTAGGTCAAACCAAATCCCGAATGTTTGCCTTACATGAGAAAGTGGAAGGGATTAAAGGGGCAGAGACATGCTTTTGTAACAGCATTGAATAATCTTCTCTTAGGAGACTCCCTGATCAAATGCTGCACGCTGGGTTTAGATATAGATAAGAATCTGGGTTTCTGAATCTATTCAGAGCGGCGCTCATTGCACTCAATGAATTACACTATGAAAAAACAAACTTACCTAAAACTGTATTTATTGAAAGCATTCAGTATCACAAGCTGCTGTATGATTTTGTGCATTTTTATTACGTGTTTTAGAGATATATCCTCCAAATTAAACAAACCTGAAAAAGAAACAGAAAGGCACAATATCTAGAAGAACCAAATATTTTACAAATTTACCATGTAATAAATCTATGAACTGTTATTTTTTGAGTGATCTAAAATCACTCCTGACAAAGCCAATAAAGTAACCCAGAAAATACTTTATAAGAATCAATTTTTTTTCATTATCTGTGGCTACAAGGATGTTACTAGCCTTTATGTCACGAGAAGTCCTTTCTCTTCTGTCTCTTCCTCTTCATCCTTACCCTTTCATCCAGTGCTTGCAGAAGCTATAAAAGCTGGGATGCTCTTCAGATAGACACAGAAATTTCCACTGAGCAAAGTGAACTCAGCCAGCCCATATGGCGACGGCCGCTGGACGAGATTAGCAGCTCTGAACAGCCCCGGGGCTGCTGTGATGTGCATTTTAGGCAGGAAGATCCCTGCCAGGCACAGCATCCGTTTGGTTTGAAAGCTGGACAGAGAAACTTCCTTTGGGCTGAGCGAAGTGCATTCACACCTTAAAGTTCAGAATTCTTCATCACAAAACAGCTGTACATTTTAAATATCCTTCTTCGAAATTAGCCTGGTCCATCAGACTGCCCGAGAGGAGGGTGTAGCCAGGGGGGTCGGTCTCTTCTCCCAAGGAACAAGTGATGGGACAAGAGGAAACAGCCTCAAGTCGTGCCAGGGGAGGGTTAGGTTGGATATTGGGAAACATTTCTTCCCCAAAAGGGTCACGGAGCGCTGGCAGAGGCTGCCCAGGGCAGTGGTGGGGTCCCCATCCCTGGAGGGGTTTCCCAGCCGGGCAGACGTGGTGCTGGGGGACACGGGGTAGGGCTGGGCTGGGCAGCGCTGGGTGATGGCTGGACTCAATGATCTTAAAAGTCTTTTCCAACCAAAGTAACTCTATCAAATCCCTCTTTTTTTTTCTCCCCATTGAAACCTACCGTTGCAGCAGCTTTTTCTATACCTACCCCACGCCAGCGTGGTGAGAAGAAGGGCAGATCCCTGTACGTCAGTGGCTCCTGGACGGAGGAGGTAACTGCAGGACGTGGACATTACGAGGAGGCAGCTCCCCTGCGGCACTGGCGAGCTGCTGCTCAGCGGAGAAAACCAAACATCCACGTTTGATGCTGGCTTAGGGAGAAGCAGGTCGCTGCTGCTGCGACAGGGGACGTCTAGAGAGGAGAAAATGCAAACGGCCTGCAGGATCCAAAGCCTAGAATCACTTCCCGAGGATAAGCCATCCTGAAAAGCGTAGCTCTTTTTCCTGAGTGATTACACAAACAATTCTGCTAAACTCTTCAGCCACCTTCCAGATAAAGGTTTCTGTTACGCTCTGTCCCCGTGAGGATGGTACTTTGCCACGTAAACTAGTGCTGGAGTGCCCAGTATGGCTGTGCCACAGTCAATAACAAGAGCACTGATTACTTGGGACAATCCAGGGCGACAACCCCAGGAAAGCGCTGTGCCGAAGGAGGAGAACACCCCAGGCAACAGGCTGCTGCTGAACGCAGCACATCTAGTACAGAGGGAGGGTGCCTCCTGCCCTTCTCCAGTGACTCACTGATGTCTTCGAGAGCAATTAATAAGATTTTCTCCCAGGAAAGAACTGCAAGTTGCCGAGGATTAAGAAAGGACTGAAGCCAGTATCTCCAGCTCTTTGAACAGCAGGGCTGAAAGTAGCAAAGGCCTCTAAAAAAGTGGCCAGTACTCGCTGCTCGCTCGCGCAACAGCACACACAGGTTTGCGATGCTCAGTATCGGAAAGAGGTGGATCAGTGGGCGTAAGCTGAAACAGGAGAGGTTTGGACCGGCTTGCAGCAGGAGAACAGCCAAGCAGTGGAACAAGCCGATCACAGAAGTTCTGAAACCTCCCAGGATGGAGACGGCAAGACCCGCCTGGACAAAGCCCCGAGCGAGCTCATCTCACCTGTCAGACCTTGCTTTCAGCGGAAGGCTGGACTAAGACCTTGTCCTGTGATCCCACGAGACAATTTAATAACTAAAGGGTTCAGGCTGGACAACATACAAAGCTCAAATTCTTGAAAGACCTCACAAAATTGTTCTGTAAGAGTAAATGACATTTAGCAAAAGCATTTATTGGGTTAATGTAAACACACTGAACTGCTCTGCACCATAGAGAGCTTTGTCTTTTTTCAGCTGTTTCTTTTCTTTGTGGTTTGTTTGTTTTTTGGTTTTTTTTTTAAAACAAACAGACAAGCAAAAGAAACAATGCAGTTGCCAAAACATTCAACAGCACCTGTGCAGAAACTCCAGTCATGAGAGGATGTTTCCACTTCCAATTCCCCAAATCCTCGTTCTACACTGAGACTGGCACCAAGCTGCCAATCCATCAGTGTCTGTTGTGGGCAGCGTTTCGCTGACACACGTCAACCAGGCATCAACGCTGCCGTCGACACGCTTCCCAGTGACCTCCGAGCTACTGTCAGAGCCCCCATCACTGCTACTGGGGCACACGGGCAGATCCAGCCTGGAACTGTCCACCTCTTTGCTACTGAGTTTCTGAGGAGTGAAACTGTAATTACTGATTTCTCTATGAAATCCAGGTAAGCTTTCTACAGATAAAATTCAGACCATGAAAAATGAGAGGAAAAATATGTGCAGATATACTGATGCTCCCCTGCGTTTCCAAAGCAAAACTCAGATAGCCTTTCTTTTTTTTTTGTTAATGTTGGTTCCCACAATAAAGCCTGTCAAAATTTTCAATACTTCAAGCAAACAGTGTAAGTCTCAGCTGCAGCTAAATTTCCTATTAGTGACTTACACAAGTACTAATAAAATTCATGGGTGATGTTAGCAGGCCAGAATACAGAAATCTACAGGGAGGAGTACAGGGGTATAGAAATATGGGTAAAGAAAATTAATATTAAGGTAAGAAAATAGAGAAATGGGTAGATTTGAAAAGATCTAGAACAGAGTTTTTACCGAACAGCAGAAACCAGGACCGCCGCCTTCATACGTTGGAAACGAAGAGAAAAATCAGATGCAAATTAGCAGGTATGGACACAAAGAGTGACTCCTGAAGCACATCTGCCATGTCAGCAAACAAGCCTGGACCACACGGCACGGCTGAAACTGCACTAAGAACACACTTTTCCATTTCAGTTCCTTCTTACCCCAAAATAAACAGGAGCATGTAGAAAACAACTATTGTAAAAGAACAAGAAGGGCTTCTTGTAAAGAAAAAAAATACCATATGAAACCCAGGAGCAAGCTTAGCTCCACTGTGTACTTAGAGAGGAGATGCCAGCTGGAATGAAATAAAAGGGATGACCTACAGTAACTCAAAAGCTCTCAGCTAGTAAAACTATCCCGCAGCCTCCAAATTACTTGGGACAGGTGAAGAGAACATAGACACAAAAATAAAGTACACACCAGGGATAAATTGTGCATTGATAAAAAGAGAGACTAGAAAGAAGATTTTGTTCCTGAGAGTGCAAACTGCCTACGACCCAGCTGTCTGGGCTGGCTCACTCTATCCATAGAGCACCCAGGGAAAGAACTTCCAGTCACGTAGGCACACTTTAGGGGCGTATACCCCAAACCCAAGTGAAGTGTTAACTGTGCGAGGTGGTTCACGGCGCTGGCATTTAAGCAAACAGGAACTCAAACCCAATTCAACAGCTCAGGAACACGTGCAGAGACTCACCCCCGCGGCAGCCTGTCTGCCAGCGCGTTCTTTGCTGGGACACACGCTCGTGTGGTAGATGCAGTTTCTGCAAAGAGGAAAGTCTCTAGTTATAGGACAATAAACATGGTGGAAAATCTTTGCAAAGCTGGTAAGAAACTCAGTTGTGCTGTGGCTGTAGTGCTGCACTCTCCTCGGCGTAAGTGAAGAGACTTCAAGCAAATAGCATGTAACATGCATATCTCTAATTGCCATTTTCTCTAATAACATGTTTAGCTTGTCTCATCTGCCAGCTACAGCTCATTATTAGAGAGAAATGCTGATTTTTGAAAAAAAAAATGACAAGATTTCAGAGAATGGCATTTAGTCGTTGAACACTATTCCATAGCATGTCATGTCTCAGCATGTGGGGACTTACTTTTTTTAAAGACATTTTCCATTTTGCATTCATACATAAATGAAGATTTCTTTCCCCCATAGGCACAGGGAAGTGTTTCTAATCAGATTTTTTTTTTTCTTTATTTGGACAAGAAAGGTACCTGCTGTCATTAATAATTTGATTTTACTTTTCTTTGGCAGGTACAATTCTGAGATGCCTAAAAAGTTGTCATGTCTGAAAAAATAATCACTGAAAGATGCTTATTCTTCATAATTTGGAAAGCTTACTAAAGTGTTGTATTAATCATCTATTTTAAGAGTTCAAACTTTATTTATTGTAATGCGTCATTTTGCATCTGTGTTCTACTGCTTCCCGCACAGGATACAGCATCAGTCTGATACCTGAAAGATGTTATGTATTACTGTATTACTGTGGGTATGATTTTAAAAGAACTTAATAAATTGTACTGTTCAGATTACGTCCTCAGATATCTACTGTATATTGATAGAAAAGTGGGTTTGTTTTTTCACGAACACAAATTTCACTTTGTTAAGAACCAATAGTAGCAATTAAACGTTTTAAAAACCCCTCGTCTTACCACAGTGATTTCAAAGTCGAACACCAAGAACTAGGAGGCGGCAGAACGGGGGTCGCCCTCCGCCTGCACAGGGTTTGTGGCAGGCGCCTCAGTGAGGTCACCGGGTACCATCTGTCCACGGGACCCTGAGGAACTGCTGTCCTCCAGACCCTGAGCCGCCACCTCCGCCCCACCAACCCCTCCGCTGGCTCCGCCGCTCCGGCGATTCCCCGCCAGGCACAGAAGCCTCCGCAGCCCCCGTAACAGCGTCCCACCTCCCGCCCCGTCCTCCTGCCTCTGCCGAGCACCACCGAGCCGTCCCCGCGCCCGCCGCGGTGTCCTCTGCGTGCCACAGCTGCCCGCCCCAGCTGCCTGAGGAGTCTGGGACAACTGCTGGCGGGGGACTTCTGCCAGCTCCTGCCCCCCAGCCTTCGCTCTGAACGCTCAGGAAGTGCACACTCCCGTCAGTTAACTAACACTGCAAAACAAGGGCTGCTGCCATTCTTTAGATGCGTTTAAGCGTCGGGAATATTCACGTCATTTCTCTCGCTGTGCTGGACCCAGCAGAAAGCGAGCGCTGCTCCCGTGGCCAGGGACGGGAGCGTCACTGCACGCAGCCGCTGTGCCAAGTCAGTGCCAGCCTCGTGCCCCGGCATCACCGCGCGTCTGTCGGCAGCGGACGAGCGTGAGTGAACCTCGTCTTAACGTTACTGACACATAATGCACACGCACGTCCTGGTGGCCAACAGGGTGACCATGAGCCAGCACTGTGCCCTGGTGGCCAAGAAGGCCAGTGGCATCCTGGGGGGCATCAAGAGGAGCGTGGCCAGCAGGTGGAGGGGGGTCATCCTCCCCCTCTGCTCTGCCCTGGGGAGGCCACAGCTGGAGTCCTGGGTCCAGTGCTGGGCTCCCCAGTTCCAGAAGGACAGGGAACTGCTGGAGAGGGGACAGGGAAGGGCCACGAAGATGATTCAGGGCTGGAGCATCTCTCTGGTGAGGAGAGGCTGAGGGAGTTGGGTCTCTTCAGCCTGGAGAAGAGCAGGCTGAGGGGGGTCTCATCAATGTCCACGAACACTGACAGGGAGGGGGCCGGGAGGAGGGGGCCAGGCTTTTGTCAGTGGTGCCCAGGGACAGGGCACGGGGCAATGGGGATAAAATCCAATATAGGAGGTTCCATCTGACCATGAGGAGGAACTTCTTTCCTGTGAGGGTGGCAGAGCCCTGGCACAGGCTGCCCAGAGAGGTGGGGGAGTCTCCCACTCCGGAGACATTCCCAACCCGCCTGGACGCCACCCTGTGCCCCTGCTGTAGGTGACCTGCTCTGGCCGGGGGTTGGATGGGATGATCTCCAGAGGCCCTGCCAACCCTCAACATTCTGTGATTCTGTCCTCACCTACTGTCCCCGGAGAATCTCTCCTCATTTCTTCTCTCTGGAAAAGTCGGCTTCCGGTTTCCTGAACCATGGAAAGCACATGCAGCTCTGAAAGGTGCAGGAAAGCACGTGCATCTCTGCTGTCCCCCTCCTTGATGGCAGGCCTCCAGAATGACGATGCATTCTGTTACTAAACACGTTAAATTAACTCCTTCTACGTTGCCAATCTGCAAAAACTTGGCAGGATCAGAGCCAGACCTAATGGTTAAATTAGGAGATTTAAAAAAAAAAAAAAAAAAAAAGTACTCTACACCTTAATGCCCTTAAATTGCATTCTGGTACCCTAGTACAGTATTATAAAAAAATGCAGAAAAACTAATTCCATTGAAATGCACTTCCGAGTGCATTTCAGACATTTCTCCAATGTACTGATTTAAGTATAAATAGAATCTAATCTAAGCACCATTAAAGACTGGGAATATTTACATGCAAGGAAGAACACTTGGGGGGGGAGCAGGGAATAATAATCTTTTATCAAGAAAAATATTCACTCTGGCTGTTCCAAACCCAGCTGAACACTTATTATTCAGCATGTTATTGTAAAGTTTTCCTACACAAGTAATTTAATTGCTTTTTCATTAGTAATTCTGAAGACCATGGTAGAGTCTCCCTATGCTTTTCACTGTACTGTTGTCGTGGGTTGGGCTGGACTGGTCCCAGCAAGCCGAGATGTTCTGGATGTTCCCTCTCTCCTGCCAAGCAGGAGAGAGAGAAGAAGAGAGACTAGTTTAGTAAGCACTAAACTACTTCTATGAAACATAAAGAATAAAATAATAAAAAGAAAATAATGAAATATACACAAAACCACACCAAGCTCCCAGGATGACAGTGATGTCACCAGCAGGCACTGGGGAAGTCCCAGACTGGACTCAGCAGTGGATGGGAACTGGATTCAGGAACGCACGGGTCGGGATCAAAGGCAGACAAACAGACTGAGTCCTCCTCGGACGCCGGCCACTCAAGAAAAAGTTGAGCCTTCGCTCCCTCAGCTTTATCCTGAGCATGATGCAGGTGGGATGGAACACCCTGTTTGGTCAGTTTTGGGTCCCCTGTCCTGCCCGCTCCTCCCCACAGGTGGGACCCCTCTATACTTTTCCGCTTCCGACCCTCCAACGGGGCAAATCCCAAAGTTGGCTGCCCTTGGCCGATACAGCAATGAGGATAAGCCAGGGCCTCTCTGCACCCTGTGCCTCGGCACCAGCTGTAACCATGGGGCTCAGCGCTCTGAGAAAGAGCAGGTTTCTGCACAACACGCTGCCGATTTCAGCAGTGAGCAGAGGCCTAGGTAGAAAGCAGAGTTCCTGAGCAAAACTGGTCCTGTTTTACCTCAAACCAGGAGAGCCTTGCACACCAGAGTGCATTCTTTACCCCAGCCTGTTCACAGAGCACTACGCAACACTCAGCGCCGCGACTAACCCTGACGTCCCCGAGATGCAGCTCTGGGGCTGCGTTTGGGAGGACAAAGCTGTCCGAGGGGGACACGCAAGCCATGCCCCGTGCCCGTCCCAACGGGCCACTGCAGGGGGTCTGTGCGCCACCCCCCAGCCCTGCGCGCGCTCGCACACGGGACCCCAGCCCAGCGCGGCCGCAGCAAAACGGCCTCTCGCGCTGCCTTCCCCTCCGTCTGCCCAGCCCTCTCCTCCCCTAGCAGCTCCGCTCCCTTCTCCAGCCTTCTCTCAGCCGCCCCCCTGCGCCCGGCTTGGTTTAGTTTTTGCTGTTTCGGACCCAGCCGATATCCCACGTATCCTAGTGCAGATCACAACGAATTAATTGCTCTTCATGCGCTTTGAGTGACATTTTACTTACTCATCTGCCGCAGAGAAGAACGGCAGCACAGCGAGTTCGGCCGTACACTGCCACGGCACTGAAGCCTCTCACCAGATGCGTTCACATGGCAGAACACGGGTGCGCTGCTTGCCGGTGCAGAGCTGCGGGGACAGCGGGAGCAGCAGCAGGAACGGCAGGGAGAGAGGGGACACCGCCGCCGGAGATGGAGGGAGGAGGGTGATGCAGCCGCCACCACAGCGGCGCCCAGAAATCTGCATCTCCACACCAGGAGGTCCACAAAGCCCATAAACACGGCGAGTGAGGAAAAGAACCATTACATACAGATGGAGATCCAGCAGAAGTAAGCATTTCCCACCAAAACCCTTCCTGAAGGTGGAGCAAAGGAAAACGCTGTCCCAGTGTGGCAGGAGTAGGGCTGCTCAGAACTCAGGCTTTCACCCTGCAGTTTTTACATATCGGCATCTCCTTTTATAGAATTGCGCCTTAGTATCTGCTTTGGAGTGGAAATCTATTTAGTCTCTTCTAAACACTACTAAATGCGTATTACACTACTGTTAGCCCCCGGGCTGCCCAACACGACCAGGTAACTGTGACCGAGAGCGCCGTCGTCCTCCCTTCTTTCTGACTCAGAGACGGCAGCCGCCGCTTCTTTTCAGTTTTGTCCCCACCAGACCCGCCACGTCCCTGCCCCCCGAGAGCAGCTGCGACGCCGCTACCCAACGCAGCCACCGACGCCACGTGGGAGCGGAAGGAGAGGAAAAAACCCATCGCTTCGCACACAGACCCCAGTTTCTACAAAATACGCCCATCTCAGCACTACTCCCGCTCCTTGAGCCGCGGCAGCATCATGGAGAACGCAAAGCAGAAGCTGGTCAGTCGGGGGCTACCGCCACGGCGACGGCTGAGCGCAGGGCAGGAAGAGTTACAGCGCTCCAGTGGGGAAACGTACGGAAATTCAGTGGCTGCACTGGGGTTCCTGTAGCTTTTTAAAGGATATTCAGCAGCTTTCTCGGCACATATGATTGGAAAAGAAAACACAAAAATACTATTTAAACAGCCAGATAAAGACTTGATGCACATTTTCCAGGCCAACATCTAGTTCTCCCAGGAAGGTTTTCAAATTTGTTGTTAAAAAGATGGGCCAACCACAGTACACAAAAATATTCCATCACATAGTACTTAAAACTTTTCTTTCTTCTCATTTACTGTTACAGAAAGACTATATATACTCTCTTTTACCCAAGTACAGCTTTTCTGTTGGAGTCAAGGAGAGCCACAAAGGCAAGAACTGATTTATCAGAATAAAAATAATCCTTCATGTAGAAAACAATCAATAGATACTTTTTAGATTTCTACAGAGACCAGTATAGAGGGTTTTTTTGGTGGTGGTTGTTGCTTTTTTAATCAATAAAGTTCAGCAGCAGATGAGCATTCCCGGGAGACAATTTTTCTACATCATGGGACAGTGCTCAGTTAACATAGCGCATAGGTAACATTTTGCTTGTTCTATTTGGAAAAAGCTTTGTGAAAAAAATAAGAACTAAAATATTTCTTGAAACATTTCTTGAAAAGTCGTTACAACCAGAATTTCCATTTCCTGACTAAGAACCCTCCTCTTAATTCTAAGCATTAATACAAATAAAAACATCCTGTATGTTTAATTAATTAATACAAATTTAATTAATACAAATAAAAACATCCTGGCACGTTTCCTGGCTAATTTCCACTTCTTTTTCATGGTTATAGCAGATGAAAAAGAAGCAGTTGAGAAGGCAGAAATTCTCCTTGGGCCAGGGAGTATCCTTAAGTACAGTATACCGTAACTCTGATTTGAAAGAACCTGTCAATTACTTCTTAGAAAAGAAAATTTAATAATAATGAGACAAAACACATAAAAAAAGCGTAAGGGAAAGGAATGACTTTTCTAGCAGCTAAAGTATTCAGATCTGTTTCTCTTCCAAGTGATCACTGGCTTTCCTATTTTCCGGGCAAATAGTCTACACGATAGTTTGTTTCACAGAACGTCATCGCAAACCTTCCCGTGAAATGCAATGGCTGTGGCTGAATTTCCCGAGGAGCAAGATCCTGGCTGTGTTCAAGAGTCTAATAGCTGGGACTGCAGAAAATTTAAGAGGAGCATCATCTGGTTGCTAGATTCTGCCAGGGCTTAAGCAACGCTGCAGCTACTTTCTGTACAGCCAAAGAAAAATATTTACATTAATCAAGGCGGCATCTAAATACTTTAAAATTGCCCTGAGCCATGGCATCAATAAATTTAGGATTTCTGAATAACAATTTTGGACTTAAACACTTAAACCAGACTTTAAAGCACCTAAATCCTTTACTAGCTCTAGCTTTCAATCTCACCCATTGCCAATAAAATTTAGATTAAGTCAGTCAAACTCTGAAGAGCTGAATAAATACCTTTAAGAATAAGGACCTATGCAACTTTTTAATAAGCAATAAATATGCAGCAGAGTACATATACGGAGCTCCTTTTCTAATATTAAATATCTCACTGTCCTCTTCACCGTTTCACTGACTTCACTGGTCTGGCTGGGTCTGACCATTTTTAAGTGGAAAGCTTTATTTCATTCATTCATCCCTTTATCAACACAGGTTTGATTTAAAAACAATCAAAGCCAGGAAAATAGTGCATGTTGAAGGGTAGTTTGCATACGACAAATAGCGTTTCTATTAATTTCTTCACAGCGCTACAAACTAACTTATATGAGCTCATTATTACACATACCAGTTTAATTTAGTCCAGGCACCAGTTAGACCACATCTTCCCTTTGCATGACCGCAAATGAGAAAGCATTTAATTGCACAGTAAATATATGGGCACACCCCGTCCCAAACGCCCGGCCAGGCCCCTCACCCAATGCGTGGAGCTAGAAATGCTCTAGGAACTTCCCCAAGAGGGAATTGTGCCGTTCGGAAGCGATAGCTGTCAGAGTTAATGCCTGTCCCTACGCAGTCCCTGCAGATTTACTGAGGACGATGATGTGTATCCTCTGCCCTTGCTCCTTGCCCGTTTACAGAGTAGTTTTGACAGAATTTACAAGAAAGGTCAAATTATGTCCCCAAATGGAGTCCAAGGAGTTTTCATTAGCTCTGTTCACATATACAGTGGAGAAGATTTAGGACTCGACTATTTTTCTCCTTGATGACAGTGCAAGTCGCGAGAGCAATGGAAAAGATAGGAGCAGCAGTACTTGAGGAAAGGTAATTAGTCCAGGATCTGTCTCAGGCTCACAGGCCAGATTATTTTCACTTTAATTCTCATGATATTTTATCTTTTTGCTCTTGATGAGTTTAGCAGGGGACAAAATAAAGCCGGCTCAACAAACTGATTTTTTTTATATCCAAGGGTGTTACGGGGAGAACTTAGCGTTCAGTCTCAGAAATGGTATTCATCTGCTGAAAGTCTCATTTATGTCTTCATAGTTCACTTTCAAAACACCACATCAAGAATACTTACTCTTGATTTAATCATCTTGTAGAATAGTGCTGCTGAAGAAGAAAAACTTAATTTAAATTAATGCAGTAAAAGCTGAAGCTGCTTCAATTCACTAAAGAAAATAAATGACATGAAAGAAAATGCTACAGATCAAACTCTCAAACTCTACAGATCAGATTTACCAGGGGAGCAAACAGACCTTGGAACGACACAATATTGATGGCTAACATGGACCAGATCCCAGGAAGAGTCTCCTGAGACCACAGAAGAACAAATTGGCAAAACATGAGGTTACACTTCTCCTGCCTCCTGAGGACTGTCCGATTGTCCTTGGCAGAGCAGCACTCTGCTATTAACAAACTGCTTTCAGAACGAGATACCCCGAAATTTCACCTGTTCCTTTTGGAGGGAAATGTTAAGTCTCAGTTCGTTTTAAGAACGCACAAACCATACTCAAAGAAGAAAACCCAGGATGATCGTGAGGAAGAAGATGTCCCCCGATCAGATCTGCTCTGGGCTCCCGAGGAAGCGGACAGAAACTCTTAACTTTTTTGCTGTTTCCAACTAGCCCAGTAAAGCAACAGTAAATGTTCTCTAGGAAACAAACCCAGGGTCGCGCGTGTGACCCGACACAACTTCCTCATCAAATAAAAAAGTGAGTTGCTTATAATTGCAATTACTGTCTGCATTAACAAATGCTACACTTCCCTGCGCAGCCCAACAGACAGACAAAAACATCAAAAAATGATTAAAGACGACACTGTCATCAATCGTTATGCAAAGTAATTGAGAGCAATTTACTTATCTTTCATAAAAGGAATAGAAAAAATGCAGGGAAGATGAAGGCCGACAACAAGGGCAGTAAACACTATGGAAGAATGGAATAAATAAGTGCCATTAAAATGAGGCACTACAACAAACTGAGACTTGAGCCTGACAGCGACGCTTAACTTCACCTTATCTTCAAGAGACTCACTGAGGAAAAAATTTCTTTCCAAAATTTTTAATCTTTCCAATCCACATACCATTTCAGCTTCTGGTCTTTTGTTCTTTTTACCATGGCTGTTCTTCCTTTTTGGGTTCTGTCCCTCGACATTCCACCTCAGGGCAGTCCAGCGGGGACCTCTGGATGGGCTGGGACTGCGGATCAGATCACAGAATGGTTACGAGGGGCCAAACCCACAGTGAAAGGGACAGGGATTAGGAAGAAAAGCCGCGGTATTTTCTGCTGCTCCCTCTGCACCCCTACCGTTCACAAGCACGAGACGCAGCTTCAACAGAAGATCTCATTTGGTAATTTTACCGTGAAATTGGCTCTTCAGCAGAAGCTGCCCAAAGCTGTGCCGCCCCAAATGACACCAGCAAGAGACGCCAAAGGAACCACCGATCTGCCAAAGGCAGGAACTGGATCAGTGCTTTGGGCAGCGCAGGAAAGAGCATTTGAGCCCAAATGGCAGACACACTCAGACATTGCTCTGACTCCTGAACATGAACATTATAGTCCCCCTCAATACAGACTACTCGTTTTCTCTTTGAATCAACAAGTGAAAATTCTTTTGCTCCCTTTTTCACGATTCTGCCAAAAAAACAAACCCTGCCTGTTCTCTCCCCTCTTTTGGCACAGTGGCGCAGCAGCTCTCAGACTCAGGGAGTTTGGACCGAAGACACCAAAACCCGAGCGCCTGCCGGTGAGATTCCGCGGTGCCCCCGGCACAGGCACGGCAGGCACCCCCCGCCCCGGCTCCCGGTGAGATTCCGCGGTGCCCCCGGCACAGGGTCGGCAGGTGCCCCCGCCCCGGCTCCCGGTGAGATTCCGCGGTGCCCCCGGCACAGGGTCGGCAGGTGCCCCCGCCCCGGCTCCCGGTGAGATTCCGCGGTGCCCCCGGCACAGGGTCGGCGGCGGCGCAGGTGCCCCCACCCCGGCTCCCGCAGCTCCCAGAGGCTGCAGCACTCGCAGGATTTCGGGGCCCTTCAGCAGCCTCGCTTGCTCGTACAAGAGTGAAATCTCACATCTGCAGCAGAGAAACGCTACATACCGTGCCATTTTATGAAATTATATCCTTTTAATCAAAGTAAAGTTCATGGCAGATCTTCATAAAACGCTGGCATGCTTCATTATTACAGTTTTTATGAAACACACGTTTCTGTTAATGGCTGAACTTTTCAGGTACTTTCATAGGCTGTCAGGTAATGTAAACTTGGATTAATCTCATGGACAGTTCTTTCATGTATCTCCCTGGAGACGACACAAAACTCCCTGTGAAGGAAGAAGGTTTTGTCTGCTAGAAAGTTTTATTCCTCTTTACTTTTACAGGATGGCTGTAGTAAGGAAAACACTGTGTAATCCTGTTGCCATCTTAATTAAGATTTTATTTTCATTTGCTTGCATTTCACTTCCGCAACTACTGGATGCTAGAAATCTTCATAAATAAATATTTTAAACACATATGCTCTCTTTCTTCTTGCAACTTCTGACACCACTGAAGATGAATATCAGCAGCCAGTGTTCCAGGTGTGAGCAACAGATGAAGTAGATTTCAATGCTTACTTATTCTTCAGACAAAATAAAGACAATAAATTTAATTTATGAAGCATCACCTGCAGCGTTGTCAAATATTTATGCCCAATGTTTTGCTTACCTGAGTTTTAGAGAAGGATATTACATGACTGATGTAATGGTTTAAATAACCTTTGGGTTTTCAATTCCATAAAAACTCATTTTGTCTCTACATATATAAATTACACAAATTTATGATGAATCCATGGGACAACAGGCTTTTCAGGTCACGCCACTTATAATTACAACTAATTAAAATGTGCCAAAGAAAGGATAGAAATTTATCACTGCTCATTAAACCTGTAAAGACTGTGTTAATTAGATGTCAGACTCAGTAATTCACATAAATGTTTGCTGCCAGTCTAAATTTAGTGAAAAAAATAAAAGCATTTATAGTCACTGCTGCAAGAAAAGAGATAGGAACTGTTGAATTAAAAGGGTTAAAGGCTTTCTATACTACAGATCTCATTCTTTACCGATATGCTTTTTATCTTGAAAACAGTGTGCATGAATTGCTGCTGGTTTTTCCCCCCAAACTTAAATACCCATTTGATGAAAGGGAAAGGTAATAGCACACCATAATTTTTGTAATGTCAAATTTTCAAGTATTGCTTACATGCATTACCATACTTTAATGTGTAAGAGCTAATTAAAAATCAGTATTTACTAGCAGTTATCACACTATTGCTTCATCTGTGTTCTTACTCAAGAACATTATATTCATATTGTCTTACTGCCCACAGCAAACAGGCATTGGTTTGACTGTGTTCCCCAGACAAACGGGCATTGGTTTGACTGTGTTCCCCAGAATTTACAAGCAAAGCCTCCAATGCTGCAGCTGAGCCTTCTCGCAGGACACCTCCTAGAGGTCAAATGATTTTAGCATGATGCATTGTATATATTGATTAATTTGAAAGCAAGTCATCAATTCAAGACACAATTGATAAGTCAGAAGGTAATAACGTAAAAGTTGTTATTTACAGATTAGCCGCACGTACAAGTTATAATTGCAACTTCACTGGACTCTTCCTAGGGCCGTTCATCACAGAGAAGAGGAATATATGGTGAGAGCAGCTGAGAATTTTCACTCCTCTGTTTCTAGAGGCGGCAAAAAAGGAAAGTGCTGAGGTGCCCAGAATGCCAATATTGTAAAGCTGTTATATTTCAAATGGAGAGTATCAGATAAATTGTTGTACATTTTAATCACTAAAGTTCCAAATTGAATTGATTTTTCCCGATATTTATTCACTGACCTCCCTACAAACAGGCATTATTAATGAATAAGAGACTTGTTCGCCGGCGGAAGGAGCGGGGACTTTGTTCCCCCGTTGCCTGGTGTGAGCCCGGGGCCGAGCGCCACCACGCAACCCCGTGCCGGCACCACTCTGGGCTCCGGGACAGCCTCCACACCGGCATGGCACCCGCCAGCCCGGCGTTCCGTAACGCCTCCGCCCGCTCAGCTTCCATGTCAGTACGGTCTGAAACGGCCCCTGGTCTGTGCCTGGCCTTTTTGTCCTGCCGCCAGGAATTTCCACAATTTGGTTTTGCATCATTTTTGTAGAAACAAGCCTGGTCCTAATCCTTTTTATGATTCTATTTTTTCAGGAGAAGTTACTATCTAAATAACAATGTTCCAACCAAGGGGCAGGAAAACAACCCCACCTTTATATCTACTGGAAGGAATTTTTGCAGGAAGAAAAGAGACCATGTTTCATGGAAAACTTGCTGTACAGAAGCACAACACAAATTGACTTGCAATTTTCTCTGAAGGCTAAATTTTCATTAGAATTACCAACATTTTGCTTCCGAGCCAAACAGCCAGCACATAACATAGCCAATGAGAATAACTATATAATAAACAAGAATAATAAAGGAATAGGTTATTTACTAATCAGTTGCTAACTAAGCCCTCACTTAAAAGAGTGGAGAAAAATAACACAGATTAAGGAAAACGAAGGCTGCTTACCAGACAGTCGGGAGAGGGGTATTTTCAGGAGTTTTAGCTGGTACAGAACACGTTTCGTCTGCAGGCACACCACCGGCGGGTTTAGCTTACCGCGGCCCCAGTGCCGGGAGCGATTCCCGCGGGCAGGGCTCTCCATCCAGGAGTCGCAGAGGCTCCGGGGACACGGACCGCTGAGCGGAGCCAGCAGCAGTCCCATCGGAAAGCCGGGAGGTTCAGCCTCTACAGTTCCGAGAGGCTCCGTTACTGCCTTGCTTCTCACCTAGGCCATACGACAACAGGGGAGACTAATAACTTGGCTGTAGAAATAACACACCTAAAAACCCCAACACATTAAGCAGCTCCTCACCATCCCAGCTCTCGTAACTCAAATCCTCACTAAATTATGTCAGGATATCCAAGAAAAGCAAAACCTTACGTGCTGGAAGAGTCACCACCTTTCCCCAGGACAGAAAAGGGACAACATAAGCCACCGGTCACCAAAAATAAATAAATATCCCTGTTGCCCTCTGTGAAGCTTTACAAAGGATGACTTGAAGAATGAGGATTTGACATCTGGCACCAGTAAGAAAGTGTCTGCTCCTTAGGCACATCTCGGCCACGCTGGCTCCAGTCCCACCTGCTGGGTATCTGCGACGGAGCCACCAGCTGCCTCCGCACCCAGCGCCACGCAGGGACCGTGACAGTGCGGTGTGTTACCGGGGAAAAGCCTAAAGGAATACTGACAGGGGTTTTAAATAAAGTCAGGGCTTCATTTAAACCTGTATGAGAACTTGAAATGAAATCCGGAGAGCCAGACAAACCCCAAGGCACACACAGTCGAGCCGCTCTCTTCTTGCTAATCTGATAGAACAGACGCCGGGGTCTCTTGCTTATGGATTTATTTCTCCATTTACCATCTTCAGCCCCTTTGACTTGAGACAGAACAACCAGCCAGCAGGACAGCGACTATTCAAGATCAGATCTGTAAACATTATCAATTAATAGATTTAGAAAGCAACAAATTTTGGCACTGTGTTGTTGGGTTGGGTTGTTTTGGTTTTTGGGGGGGGGGGGGGGGGGGGGGAGGGAAGGTTTTTTTTGTTGTTTGTTTGTTAAGCCATTCGGTGGCATGCCTTTAATATTTTCTTCTGGGTAAGGGTCTAACTAATACCCCCTAAACAAGCATTGTCCCCATGCTGAAATCAGCTGGAGTAGTCACATCCTTCCCCTCTGAACTCCCCACCCAAGCAAAAAATCCAAAACATTGTGAGTTACTTCGAACGACAAACAACTGTCATTTTAAAACACAAATTACATATAAAAGTGGGAAGTAATGGCATTATCAGGCTTAAATAACACATCCATTCCACCCCCTGTCCCCCCGAAAAAGCCTAGTATTCTTTCTTTATTAATTTCCCCCCATCCTTTCCTCACTCGAACACACCTGCGACCCACAACTCCTCCACCGAATCTGCAGGGCGGCGGCGAGAGACGCGGGTTTTGGGTTGGTTTTGGCCAAGTGGTCGTGAGAGGCAGAGCTCCCGCAGAGGTCAGCGGCTGCTCCAGCAGACGGACCGAGACAGAAGGCTGAATCGGGAACAGACAGGGAAAGTTACTCCTGAGAGCAGAACACACTGAGAACAAGGCTAGAAATAGCCCAGAACTGTTATTTTAGATGTGAACGCGCAACAGTCCCAAACGGGGCTTCCCGGCAGCACGGCGGTGCCCGGACCCGCACACCCGAAAGCCATTACCCGGGTTGCGGGGAGGAGTTTTCAGCAGACTCCGGCAGCGCCACGGATGGCCCGGCACACCCTGGAGTCGGGAGCAGCTGCGCACAAACAGCCCGCGAATACGCGGTGAACAGGCGCTACGGAATCGCCGGGCAGAGCTCGGGGCAACCGGACCGCGAAACGTCATGAAAATCACACGTATGCCAGAGGAGGGAAGGGCAGAGAGAGAGGCAATCAGGAAAAACCAGCATTGGCTACAAGTACTGGGAATTCGTCCTCAAATATCTTACCTTTGACAACAGTTTTCATTTTTTTTCACTAGTC